>SJYA01001180.1:1547129-1560713 GCA_006410615.1 Neotragus moschatus
TAACTTTAAAACACCACACTCCCTCCGCCCCCCCCCCCCACCCATGCAGTTCTCCTTCCAGTCCAGTTGATACCTGGCAGCTGGGCTTGAATCAAGGAAGACATTCCTATGCTGACTTGTTCTCCATTTGTGTTGGTCAAGGAGGGTCCTTTGTGCTGTTCACAGTCCTTATTCGTAGTATCAATGGATCCCTGGTGGAATTACTCCACCAGCTGCCCAAATGACTATTTTACACATCTCCTCAAACCTCTGGTGCCTCTTCTCTTCATTTTCAGCTGATGACCTTGTTTCCTGTGTATTAAAAATGAAAGCAATCAGGCGAAAACTTTGCAAGTCTCCTCGCATCTATACCCATACTGTATGCACTTCCTGTTTGCTATGATCATCACCTCCTCCCTTGCTCTTGGTTCTGTCCACTTCCTGTCAGGGCCATTGCATTGCCTCAGGATTCATCCCATTCTCCTGCCAGCCAATGAGCTGTCTCATTAGTGTTTCCCATTTGTATTGCATTTTTCCTATCAGTATGTAGATATGCTAAAATATCTCCCATCTTTAAAAACAAACGTACTCCAATAGCACATTTTTCTTCAGCTGCTGTTCTTCAAAAGAGTTGTTATTTGTGGCCACCAGCACTCCCTCTCTGTCTTGGATGCAGCAGAAAATTTCTTTTTTTTTCTTTTCATCTTCCCTGCTACCTGAACAGTTCTTGTTGAGATTGCTTACTGGTGACCTCCTTGGTAACAAATTCCCTAGTCCTCAATCTTCATCTCACTGGATGTAGCAGCTAAAGCGTTTGAAAGCGGTCAGTGAGTTTCTCTCTTTGAAATCTTTCCTCCCTTTGTTTCTGGGACACTACTGCTTATTTTCACTTTCTTTTGCTGGTTCCTTTTTGTTGCCCCAACTTCTGAAAAATAAGGCAGGGTCCTTTAGACCTGTATGTTTAGACCGCTTCTGTATTTATACAGAGTCTTCTGTGATTTCATCTCAGCCTCTAGCTGGAATTATCATGTATTTCAAGTGAAGAATGTTATCTCTCACCTGGATCTCTTTCTTAACCTTCAGCTGGCTAGTCAACATTTTCAGTTAGATAACCCAGATTTAACCTGTCAGAACTGAACTCATTCTCCTTCCTCCCTCTCCCACTCCAGTGGTTGTTCCTATTCCAGTTTGCCTTATTTTATTAAACATCAACTGAATCCAAGCCAGGCTCTTCAACAGTACGTGAACCGGGAACTTCCAGATGTTCAAGCTGGATTTAGAAAAGGCAGAGGAAGCAGAGATCAAATTGGCAGCATCCGTTGGATCATCAAAAAAGCAACAGAGTTCCAGACANTTCCAGTTTGCCTTATTTTATTAAACATCAACTGAATCCAAGCCAGGCTCTTCAACAGTACGTGAACCGGGAACTTCCAGATGTTCAAGCTGGATTTAGAAAAGGCAGAGGAAGCAGAGATCAAATTGGCAGCATCCGTTGGATCATCAAAAAAGCAACAGAGTTCCAGACAAACATCTACTTCTGCTTTATTGACTATACCAAAGCCTTTGACTGTGTGGATCACAACAAACTGTGGAAAACTCTTAAAGAGATGGGAATACCAGACCACCTGAGCTGCCTCTTGAGCAATCTGTATGCAGATCAGGAAGCAACAGTTAGAACTGGACATGGAACAACAGACTGGTTCCCAGTTGGGAAAGGAGTATGTCAAGGCTGTATATTGTCACCCTGGTTATTTAACTTATATGCAGGAAATATGAGAAATGCTGGGGTGGATGAAGCACAAGCTGGAATCAAGATTGCCCGGAAAAATATCAATAACCTCAGATATGCAGATGACACCACCCTTATGGTAGAAAATAAAGGAGAACTAAAGAGCCTCTTGATGAAAGTGAAAGAGGAGAGTGAAAAAGTTGGTTTCAAACTCAACATTCAGAAAACTAAGATCATGGCATCAGGTCCCATCACTTCCTGGCAAATAGGTGGGGAAACAGTGGCAGACTTTATATTTTGGGGCTCCAAAATCACTGCAGATGGCGACTGCAGCCATGATGTTAAAAGACACTTGCTCTTTGGGAGAAAAGTTATGACCAACCTATACAACATATCAAAAAGCAGAGACATTACTTTGCCAGCAAAGTTCTATCTAGTCAAAGCAATGTTTTTTTCAGTAGTCATGTATGGATGTGAGAGTTAGACTATAAAAAAGCTGAGTGCCTAAGAATTGATGCTTTTGAACTATGGTGTTGGAGAAGACTCTTGAGAGTCTGTTGGACTGTAAGGAGATCCAAACAGTCCATCCTAAAGGAAATTAGTCCTGAATATTTCACTGGAAGGACTGATGTTGAAGCTGAAACTCCAGTGCTTTGGCCACCTGATGGGAAGAGCTGACTCATTTGAAAAGACCCTGATGATGAGAAAGATTGAGGGCAGGAGGAGAAGGAAACGACAGAGGATGAGATGGTTGGATGGCATCACCGGCTCAATGGACATGAGTTTGAGTAAACTCCAGGAGTTGGTGTTGGACAGGGAGGCCTGGCATGCTCCAGTCCATGGGGTCACAAAGAGTCAGACATAACTGAGTGAACTGAACTGAATCTTTTGTTTCTCTGACTGTAACCTTGTAGACAGTCTTGATTCCTCTTTCTTACACATTCACACTAATTCAAAATAGTGTATCATGAGAATGTGTCCTTTATTTACCTTAAAATCTACCATGAGAATAAATATGGGAACTTCCTAGTGATCCAGTGGTTAAGAATCCTTCCAATGCAGGGGATGTGGGTTTGATTCCTGTCCCAGGGGAGTAAGATTCCATATGCCATGGGGCCCATGTGCCACAGTGAAATTTTGTGTGTTTTGCCAGTACAGCAAAAATACAAAAAAAACTTTTTAAAAATTAAAAAAAGAGTAAACCTGACCACAACTTTCTGTCTTTATCTGCGCTCTGCCCCCCCCGATCATCTCTCACCTGTGTTATTAGTCATCTCCTGTCTTGTCTCCCTGCTGCTTTTGCTCTTCTCTCTTCTCATGAACATAGCAACCTGGGCAGTCCATTTGAAATGAAAGTCTAGTTATTTTGCTCCTGTATTCAAAACACTTTGATGATTTTCCCGTATTATTTAGAGTAAATGCCAGAATACAGCAGTGCCTACCAGGCCTTCCATCATCTGTGTGGCTGACCTCTCTGATGACGTGTCCTACTAGTTTCTCCTTGGCTTGTCCCACACCAGAAACGTAGGTCTCCTGGTACCTGCCAAGCACAATCCTGTACCTGATGGGCAGCCACATTTGCTAAATGAATGGCTGCTTGTTATTCATGTCTTTGATAACAGCTTATATGTATGTTTCTCTTAAGTAAAAGTATTTCAGTTAAAAGTATTTCACCTAAAACCATATAGTCCCATAAGAATTAAGTAAACACACATTTAGGTACAAGAGAAAATGGTAAATTATTTTTGGTAATGAATTTTTGTGTGTAGAAGGTGAGAATACCCAGGAAAATGAAGGAATGGAAAGAGGGTAAGGTAAATAGAATAAAGAAAAGGAAAGCCGGATTTCAAAGTAGGGAGCCACTTGAAGAAGAAAGCTATTGTTGGCTTGCCGCATATTTCTTTTGGGCTTCCTGGTGGCCTGCGGTGCAGGAGACACAGTGCAGTGTCCTGCAGTTAGAAGACACAGGTTCCATCCCTGGGTCGGGAAGATCCCCTGGAGGAGGAAATGACAACCCACTCCAGTATTCTTGCCAGGAAAGTCCCATGGACAGAGGAGTCTGGTGGCGTGCAGTCCATGGGGTCTGAGTCTTGTTAATATATGGGGATGTAGACACTGGGACTGCACTTACCTTTGTTTTGTCAGGAATATGGGCTCAAATGAGACTTGAAACCAAAACTAATTGTTTTTCTGTTGCCAAACTCCTTTTATTAAAGGAAAGCAGTTGCCATTACCAAAAGAGGAGTTTTCCTGGCAGTATTCTTAGCTTTTTTTTTTCCTTCTGTAGACCGCTCAAGCAGAAATCTCAAGGTTTGTGGGAGGGATGTTCAGGGTACAAAAATTTGGTACTGGGCTTTCTCCTTTCGGTACTGCACCGCCTGTTTACTCACCCGTTACTGTATTCTGTGGTAAAGCAGCAGCTATACCCATAGGTATAGGTATGTTAGTGTACATGCCTGTTGAGTCATACTATATGTATATTTGTGTTCTTAATGAAAGATACTGAATACATTTAAACTTCAGCTTACCTGCTATTTAGGTAGGAAATGAGAGTTCAAGAGTATATCCAAACTTTCATTCTGATGAGACAAGATTTAAAAAGAATTTTTTTTCTGAGTTACAGGTCTCATTTCCTATTGATTTAAAGAAATCTTTTAAAAATTGAGATAGGTGGCTTAGATGCTCCTGAATGAGTAATTTTTTATGTGCAAGCATATATTCCCTATAAACCAGTCTTAACTATTTAGTTGTTTTTGTGTAATATGTAGTAATTTCTGTCTTGATTGTCTTGTCTGACAGATTGTTCTGTGGCTAATAATACGGAATTAAGTTTCATGATCACAGAGGTGTAGACATGTATGTATCTTTACAGATTTTGTAGTATGCAAGTATAATTTAACTTGTTTATGCTTGTTAATATACTTTAACTCCTAAACAATAATATCTATAAAACAGGCTTGGTGTTTTGTTTTACTTTCACATTAAATATGAAATTAAAATATAATTTATACGAACATGTATGACTTACCTACTTTGTAAAGTCATTTCAGATGACATGCTAACAAATGTTTTCCTACAGTATTGAATTGGTCATTCTGTACTTTTAGCAGCTATCTGAATTCATATGTTAGCATTTCACATATGAAATAACCATCTTGGATTAATAAGATAATTATTTCTGAACTGATGGATAGTCTTAACCACTACACTTATTTCAGCTATATTCATAGGTTGAAGCCCATCATACTTACACTGCTTTAACTTCGTAGCGTTCTACATAGATTGTGAAATAACCAGAATATAAGATTAATAGGCTTTGACCTAAGTCTCATAAGGGATTGTTAAAATGATTCACTGAAGTGTGCGTTCATTGATTCTTTTAACATTTATGGAACTACTGTGTGAAAATGTCTCCAGTCCACTCAGTAGAGTACGAGCTATACTCATCGGGAAAGAGAGCCACGCTGTGTATACGCTGCAGCCCTGCCACCCTCTCAGGAGTATTTCATCCTTGCTCACTACGTGCTTGCCACCTTAACGCTTGTTTTCTTAAACATGTCCTGCTTGTTCTTTCCTTATTAAGGCTTTTTACATGGGTTGTTTCCTCTGCCTGAAATAGTCTTCCCCCTACGGTTGGCCGCTTATCTTTAAGATCTCACTTAAATATCAACTCATTTCCTCACTGCTCAGTTTAAAATAGCTCCTGCCCCCTCATCACTGTTTTACTTTCTTCATAGCCTAAGTGGGAAACTGGATAATTCAGGCAACAGCTTGTTTTAGAGGAGGAGGAGATTTTAGGAGCCATGCTGATGATCCTTTGATCAGAGCATTCGGTGGAACCAATGGTGTGTTGGAGCTGGTGAACTGAGGGTGTGATTGTGTGTGTCTCTCCAGCTTCATGTTCTCTGATGGTGTATTAACAAGCTACAATGGAAAATGGGCAAAAGCTATAAACCAGGGCCTTTTTTCCCCAAAAGAGAGATGGTTGTTAAATATCGATCACTAGACCTCTTGAGTGGGACCATATAAAATTGCTGTTTTTATAGATTAAAAAAAAAAAAAAAGCTTGAACATTGGCAGTTTCTTATGGTTTATCTTAGTGGAATTACTTATTGTGGTTGAAAGATATTTTCTTTATGTGAGTCAATAAAATTACCTTTGTCCTTTTACCTTGTGTGTTTTTTCAAAATTGCTTTCCCTTCACATCTGCCAGTTACTTCTAGATTGATTTAATATGTAAAAATTGACTGTTTATATATTAATTGCTTAGCTGTTTACCTTGTTTTTAACCAGTTCTTTCCAAAAGCAAGCACAGAAGGTCTGGAGACATTTCTAAGGGTGTTGTTGGCTCTGCTACTGAGTCTTAATTGAAAGGCATGCTTTTTCTGGTGAAGAAACCAGAGTTGGTTCAATTTAAGTTATAAACTGTTAGATAATTTTTAAAATTTGCTTTTCAGAATGATTTGCATAAATACTTGGGCATTCAGTTTTTTCTGGCTTTTTCTTTTTCCCATTATCCCCCTGTAGGTATTTACTCTCTCTGATTTACTCATTTTCTGCTGTTCTGTGATTTCCTTTACGAATCAGTGTGTAAATCAGTGAAGCTATTTTGTCTAGTTTCTCCAGTGTTAGTAGTTGTTCCCTACGGTCTTCCTTATCTGTGGTCACCTGGGTGCTCCAAGCCACTTTCCACCTTTCTCCCCAAGTTGTAGAAACAGACATGAAGTTACATCTTTCTTATAGGCACCATTTTCCTGTTTGAAGGGATTTCTGTTTAAAACCTGAACCTTGTTGACTGAGGAGATTGCAGTGACATTTCTTGAGTAACAGTTACATTATCTTAACTTTGAATATGTGGGTTTGAATTGGTGGTATTGAATGAAATGTGGCTCACAGGTTTCTTTAATTCACATTGTTCTGTCTTATGCAAAAGCTTTTAAAAAATGTGTTTAATGCAGATAATCAGAATACACATAAAATCTAAAAAATAAAAGCACATCCATAATCCTTAAGATAACTGCTGGTACTTAGTTAACATAACTACCTAAGATATCTACTAGTTTTGATGGATGTCCTTCCAGACAAATCAACAAATAAGTGTTTTTCTGCAAAAGCAAGATGTTAGTACATACACTATTCTATCATGTCATCTGTTACCAAATAGTGTGATCTTTATAAAAGCATTACTTTTTATTATTTGTTTGAAAGGATCTTACAGAGTGGAAATTTTGTTGATACAGGGTAAAACTAAAGTTGTGATTGAAAACAATGGTGCTTATGGAGAGTAGAATGTAGTAAGTTACCTCAAGACAAGAATTATTTCAGCATTAATTTTTTTCTTAAGAGCTCTCTTACCATTGCACAATAGCCTGATTGTATTATACCAGCTACGGAAAACAGTACATGAGCCTATATACAGTAGAATTATTTTACAAATAGCCCTAGTATAAAGTAGAGGGCTGTACATAAGTTCCTGTTTTTTGGTTTGCCCCAAATCACATTGATACTTTAGTACTAAGATATTTTAAAAGAAAAATGTGTTTTATTGAAGGACTTCATGTAGTTTTATCAGGTAATGCTACCCTTCTTAAATGAAGAGTGAGTGAGTTCTTGGAAAATGAAAGTGTTGGTATATGGATTCTTGTTTCAGTGTTCAGGTTATTTTTTTGTCTCATGAGTGTGAAAATCTTTGTGGGATTGTAAACTGGTGTGTGGTATCCTTTCGATGTCAGTCCTAATCTTGTCAGGTAGATAGATGGTTTGGTCTTAAAATAGCAGTTTTTAAAGCTAGTGAAGGGTCCTGTAAGAGCTGTATAATTCAAACGACTTTTCTCTTACCACAGTGGCGTCCGTTACACAGGGTAGAGTAGATGATTTCTTGGGTTGATTTTGTTCTTCTCGACCTTGTCCTGTTCTGTGTTGGGTTGATTTTGTTCTTCTTGACCTTGTCCTGTTCTGTGTTGGGTTCCTGCTTGCTCACCAGGCCCTAAGTCTTTATCTCTTAGGCAACTAATGTAGCCATTTCTGCTGCTCCACAGGGTGCTACTTCCTGGATAGTACATATACTGCTGAAAACATCTGTCATGTGGTAAAGGAGAATAAAAAGCAATGTGGTTGATGTGGCTTTTTCTGCTGAAAAAATGATGCATTCGTTGGCTAAAATGAGGACTGGCAGTCAGTCCCTAAAAAACGGGTTTTCACTGAGTGATCCACATGTTTGTAAATGGATATGCAAGGACCTTTGCTTGTTGGTAGATATCTTGAATCTTGATAAATTCAAGAAAAGTGTTTAGAATTATTCCATCTTGCTGTTTTAAAAATTGGTATTTTTTAAAAAGTTCCATTTTGCAGTGAGTTTTTAAGCCTCCCATTTTTATATTTATTTTGTGACTAATGACTTTGTTTTTGTAAAAATGGGACATATACACTGAAGAAGCTTAGAAATAATTAGTCACGTTGTAATTGGCAGAACTCGTATTCAAAGTCTTGTCAGATAGTGAGCTTGGGAAGAGCTATAAAGTGGCACAAAGAATGTGGACTTTAGAATCAGGCACACCTCAGTTTGATTCATAACTTTGCTGTATATTTTCTGTATGGCAGGATCTTACCCTTGGTGATTTTTAAATGTTCTTTTTAGATTAAGTGAGGGTAGTAGGTTTGTTAGGATTAAACGAAGTACACAATACTTCTACTTTGGCCTGTAGAAGGTGTTAATAGTTTTTTGTTTTTTACTGCTTGGTATTATTTGAAAGTATCTCTGGAAGTCACTTTGGACATTACCTTAAAAGTGATTTGCGTTCAGGAAAGTGGAAATATATGTAATCCAAGTGGACTCACATTGTATGTGCCACATCAGTTTGCCTATTTGAGGGGGAGAGTGGTTATTGCAACTTTTTTAAAGAGTATTTTGACCTCAGTTCAGTTTAGTGGCTCAGTCGTGTCCGACTTTGCGACCCCATGAATTGCAGCACCCCAGGCCTGTTTGTCCAACACCATCTCCCAGAGTTCACTCAAACTCACTTCAAGGAAAACTTTAAAGTTAAAGGCTGAAGTAGAACTCAGGATGAGTTAATTATTGCTGGCCAGAATGGTAAGAAAGTAACTAATTTCTCTGTTCAGTGAGAAATAAAAATGTTTATGTGTAACAGTTGCATACACAAAGATGTCCATATTAAAGGCCAACAACTAACCAGCTGACCCTTTGCAAAAGAAAAATATGACTGAAATAGGGAAGAAGTGTTCAACTTTAATAATAATCAATAGCCAATCTTTTTTCGTATTTACGAAATGGTGCTTTTTCACCCCAGTACAGTGACGTAGATACTAAATACTTTGCTAGAGAGAACATAGAAATCTGTAGAACCCTTAGTGAGTACAGTTTGGCAGATATCATATTTGCTAGTCGTATTTCTGCCTCTAAGAGTAAACCCTCAGGAAGTAACCTTCCTTTAACGCCCCACTTTTTTTTTTTTTTCCTGGAGGGAGAATGTTAATGTCTTTTTCTGTAACAGGTTTATTCAGATATTGTGATTTGTAATAAATATTTATTTGGTCTTAGTCCCTGTTTCTGGCACTGAGCTCCTAAAACCATTGAGATTTCCAAGAGTGAGGAGAGCTGGTAAGGTATCTTTTGTTATGTTAATGATGATTTTGAAAGGCTTGTGAGGCTGGGGACTGGTTGCCAGGGAAACCGAAGGAGTGATTAGAGGAGGGTTGGAACTTTCAGTCCTACACCCCTCTGACCTGGAGAGGAAGGCAGTTGGAGGTTGAATCACCAGTGCCATGATGCAGTCAGTCAATTTCCATGTAGTGAAACTTCCATAAAAATCTGAAAAGGTGAGATTCGGTGAACACGTGGAGGTGCTGAGTGCATGGAGTCCTCAGAACATGGCAGCGCTGTGCCCCTTGCCCCATGACTTGCCCGGTGTATCACAGGGCTGTTCTTGAATTTATACCGTTTTTTTCTTTTAAATAAGCTGGTAGTCTAGTAAGTGAAATATTTCTCAGAATTTTGTGAGTGGATCTAGCAAATTAATCAAACCTTTGAGGAGTTTCGTGGGAAGCTCAGAAACACAGTGATAGCCAGGGTTTATAGTTGGACTTCTGAAGGGCAGGGGAACCGTCTTAAAGGACTCAGCCCTTAACTTACAGGATGTGATGCTATCTGTAGGTAGATACTGTCAGAATTGAGGTGAATTGTATGACCCCCAGTTGGTGCTGCAGAATTGTTGATGTTGGTGTTTTCTTCACATTGCAATTGGTGTCAGAATCGTAATTTATAAATCACAATTCACCTTTTAAAGCATATATGTAAGTTCTGTACATGCATCACCACTATCCAATTTTAGAATATTTTTATCACTTCTAAAAGAAGTTAGCAGTCATTCCCCATTCCTCCCTTCCTCCCAGCTGTGACAGCCACTAGTCTGTTTTCTTTCTGGATTTACCTTGCGTGGACATTTTATGTAAGTGAGTTTGTACAGTTTGTGGCCTGTTCTGTGTGGCTTTCTTCACGTAGCGTTATGTTTCAAGGTTCATCTCTGCTTACCATTTATCAGCACTTCATTCTGTAATATGGCTGAATGTTACTCATTACTGTGGGCAGGAATCCCTCAGAAGAAATGGAGTAGCCATCATGGTCAACAAAAGAGTCCGAAATGCAGTACTTGGATGCAGTCTCAGAAACGACAGAATGATCTCTGTTCGTTTCCAAGGCAAACCATTCAATATCACGGTAATCCAAGTCTATGCCCCAACCAGNTGATGCTGGGAGGGATTGGGGACAGGAGGAGAAGGGGACAATAGAGGATGAGATGGCTGGATGGCATCAGGGTCTCGATGGATGTGAGTCTGAGTGAAGTCCGGGAGTTGGTGATGGATAGGGAGGCCTGGCGTGCATGGGGTCGCAAAGAGTCGGACACGACTGAGCGACTGAACTGAACTGAACTGAACTGTACCACATTTTGTTAATCCATTCATCAGTTAATGGATATTTGGTTTGTTTCCACATTTGGCTATTAGGAATAATATTGCTATGAATATTTACTTCGAACTTAGTGTGGATGTATGTTTTAATTTATCTTAGATATATACTTAGGAGTAGAAACTTAGGGTTATGTTGTGACTTGATGTTTAACATTCTGAGGTACTGCTGAACTTTTTCAAAGTGATTGTACCATTTGTGTTTTTTATAACTGACTTCTTTCACTTAGTGTTTGTTTTTCAGGGTTCCTCCATGTTTTAGCATGTGTAAGTACTCATCCCTTTTTGTAGTGAATATTATTCCTTTGCATGGGTCAACCATGTTTCTTTTATCCTGAAAAAAAGCTTTCTATACAAAAATATTCAATGATGCATTATTTATATTGAAGAAAATTGAAGGTTACTTAAAAGTTTTAGTAAAGAGAAGTGGTTAAATTAGGTACACCTCATGTACTATCTGTTTTGGAGAGTTTCAAGGGGAAGTCGTTGTCAGAGTGCTATGGTAGGTGCAAGGTTGTATACGTACAACTGTTATTCAGTGTCTGTAGCTTTGGGGGATAGTGATAACCAAATTTTAAAACATTTCTATATTTTCACAATATACAATAAAAAGTATATTTCTATACTTACAACAGCATCTATTTCTTTATCAGAGTAAAAGAAACATTAGAAAAAAATGACTGTAGCTATAGCTGTGTATGTTACTGATTCAAATTTGTTCAGCCAAGAAAAGCAAGATCACTCACTGTTATGAATGTTACTTTTTTGTGTTCAGCCAGTAATTATCATATTATAGCATTTCAGACTACTGTTAAAAAAGAACTTTTGATCCTTTATAATTACCCCAGATTTTTAATTCATAACTGTAGTGTGCAGTAACTCTAATTCTTGGGAGTTTTATTACTAAGATGGGGAAGAGGAGGATAAATACAGGCTATGCACTTATTGTGTATTGGCCACACTACTCAGCATACAGGACTCTTCATGCCTCATGCATTGGAAGCCTGGAGTCTTAACTGCTGGACTGCCAGGGAAGTCCAGGCAGTTCGTTTTTTAAAAAATATTATTGGAGTATAGTTGATTTACAATGTTGTGTTAGTTTCTGCTGCACCAAAGTGAATTGGTTTACACACACACACAGAAACACACACAGAAACACACACACACAGAAACACACATATCCACTCTCTTTTAAAGATTCTTTTCCCCACCTATGTCATTAGGGAATATTGAGGAGAGTTCCTTGTGCTAGGTCCTTATTAGTTACCCATTTCATATATAGTAGTGTGTATATATCAGTCCCAATCTCCCAGTTTATCCCTCCCACTGCTCTTTCCCTCTTGGTAACCAAATAACAAATAAAAAAACAAACAAATGTAAGTGTGTTTTTGACAACTGTGACTGTTTCTATTGATATTTTGTAAATAAGTTCATTTGTACCATTTTTGTTAGCTTCCACACCCATGGTATTTGTCTTCCACTGTCTGACTGACTTCTCTCAGTTTGACGATCTCTAGGTCCATTCAGGGAGAAGGCAATGGCACCCCATTCCAGTAGTCTTGCCTGGAAAATCCCATGGATGGAGGAGCTTGGTGGGCTGCAGTCCATGGGGTCTCTAAGAGTCGGACACGACTGAGCGATTTCACTTTGACTTTTCACTTTCATGCATTGGAGAAGGAAATGGCAACCCACTCCAGTGTTCTTGCCTGGAGAATCCCAGGGACAGGGGAGCCTGGTGGGCTGCCATCTGTGGGGTCACACAGAGTCGGACGCGACTGAAGCAACTTAGCAGCCGCAGCAGGTCCATTCATGTTGTTGCAAATGGCATTATTTTGTTCTATTTTATGGCTAATATTCTACTGTATATATGGACTTCATCTTTATTTGTTCCTCTGTGAAAGACTTTAGCTTGCGTCCATATCCTGGCTGTTGTAAATAGTGCTGCAGTGAACATCGGGTGCATATATCATTTTGAAATTACTTTTTTTCTGGATATATGCCCCAGAGTGGGATTACATACACTTCTATTTTAGTGTTCTGTGTTTCCTTTTTACTTTTTGCTCTTCTCCATAGCAGTTGTACCAGTTTACATTCTCATCACACCTTCTCCAGCATATTTTATTTGTAGATTTTTTGATGGCCGTTCTGATTGGTATGAAATCATACTTTCATGTGCTTTTGATTTGCATTTCTCTTGTAATTAGTGATGTTGAACATCTTTTCATATGCTTTTTGGCCATCTGTATGTCTTTGGAGAAATATCTGTTTAGATCTTCCACCCATTTTTTTGATTGCACTTTTTTTTTTTTTTTAAAATATTGAGCCATGTGAGCTGTTTGTATATTTTGGAGATTAATCCCTTGTCAGTTCCTCCATTTTCACCCATCCTCTGGGTTGTCTTTTTGTTTTGTTTATGGTTTCCTTTGCTGTGCAAAGGCTTTCAAGTTCAGTTAGGTCTCATTTTTTTTTCTTGGTTTTTATTTTCATGTCTCTTGGAGGTGGATCAAAAGAGATCTTGCTGCAATTTACATCAAATAGTGTTCTGCCTTTGTCTTCCTCTAAGAGTTTTGTGGTATCCAGCCTTTCAGGTTCAGTCCATTTTGAGTTTATGTTTGTGTGTGGTGTAAGAGAGTATTCTAATTTTATTCTTTTACATGTAGCTGTCAGTGTTCCTAGCCCTGCCTATTGAAGAGATTGTCTTTTCTGCATTGTATATTCTTACTTCCTTTAACCATAGGTGCATACGTTTATCTCTGAACTTTCTATCCTTTTCCATTGGTTTGCATTTCTATTTTTGTGCCAGTACCACACTGTCTTGATCACTGTAGCTTAATAATGTAGTCTGAAGTCAGGGAACCTGATTCTCCAGCTGTTTCCCCCCCCCCCCCCTCAAG
>SJYA01001180.1:1560836-1571036 GCA_006410615.1 Neotragus moschatus
TTTCCCCCCCCCCCCCCCTCAAGATTGCTTTGGCTGTTCATAGCTTTTTGTGTTTCCATACAAATTGTAAATTTTTTTATTCTAATTCTGTGAAAAATTAAGCAATGCATATTTTGATCTTGAAATACCATATGCATCAGAGTTCGTTGCAAAAAACAAACACTGTTTGCCAAAAACCTTGACCTCATGGGTTCTGCTTACTCATTTTCATGGAAAATGTTGCTGTAAAACTTGTTAGTCCTCGTTGTCAAACCTGCCAAAGTGGATATGTTTTCTTGTCAGAAATATCTACTTTTTCAGTTCTAATAAAAATGGCAGTTTATGCATTGAACAACCACTGAATAACTACTTTCACTTGTGAATTCCGACACCGATTGATTAGGTAAGGAGTCTTGCCATTAATTGATTGATCAGGTAAGGAGTTTTTGGCCATGAGTTTCTTTCAGTATTTCTTGCTTTGCTTATATGAAACTCTTCCTTATCCTCCTAGTTATCCCTTTGGTGCCCAGGCCATTTCTTGGAAGCAAAGTTCCTTACTAAGCTTTATGACAAGTAAAAAGTATGACTGTCTTCTATAACATGGGAGAGCTGCTGTGAAGGGAAGGTGGTAAGGGAATGAATGCTGCACATCAGTTTTAGTAAAGGGTCCAGGAGGGAGTTGGAGATCTAGAGATTGATTTCCTTCAAGCTGTCCAGACCTGTGTACCTCCTGGAAAGTATCATACCTTGCACTAGGTTGCAGATCCTTGAGTTAGTGGAACAACATTATCTTCTGCTTTATTTGGTGTTGTGTGTTTATCTTTCTAAGTAGATTATCTCATTTGCTTTTAAATTTGGCTTGAAAGCTTTGACAATTTATAATTGACCTTTATGGTGAGATAGAATAGTTTTTACAGTTCATGGAGCATTACTTGGCCGATTAAGGTCCATCTAGTCAAGGCTATGGATTTTCCTGTGGTCACATATGGATGTGAGAGTTGGACTGTGAGGAAAGCTGAGCGCTGAAGAATTGATGCTTTTGAACTGTGGTGTTAGAGAGGACTCTTGAGAGTCCCTTGGACTGCAAGGAGATCCAACCATTCCTTTCTAAAGGAGATAAGCCCTGGGTGTTCTTTGGAAGGACTGATGCTAAAGCTGAAACTCCAGTCCTTTGGCCACCTCATGCGAAGAATTGACTCATTGGAAAAGACTCTGATGCTGGGAAAGATTGAGGGCAGGAGGAGAAGGGGACGACAGAGGATGAGCTGGCTGGCTGGCATCACCAACTCAATGGACGTGAGTCTGAATGAACTCTGGGAGATGGTGATGGACAGGGAGGCCTGGTGTGCTGCGATTCATGGGGTCGCAAAGAGTCGGACAAGACTGAGCAACTGAACTGAACTGAAGGAGCAGTGAACATAGTAATCAGAACCTCATGGAAGAGAGGCTAACATAGAAAAATAAGGAGAAGAAAAAAAGAAACTGGATCTCTACCTCACACTGGACAGCAGGATGAAGTTTTGATTTTCCAGAGATGAGTATTAAAAAAAAGAAAACCTTAAACATATTAGAAGGAAATGTATCAGCATAAAAACTTGGGTGTTGGGAAAGCCTTCATAAGCAATCCAGTACACTCCTTTTTCTCATCAAAAAAGCCTCCAAGTTATTGTTATGTGGCCATAATTGTTTTTAAAAATATGTGAATTATTTTTCAGAAATCCAATTTTCAGAATACATATAAGAGCAAGATTGTCGTTTACATCTAAGTTACCTTGCAGTTCCTTATATCATGTTTTCCCTTCTGCTCTTAAGCATAAAGAACTTTTCAAAGTGCTGCTATTGTAATAAACATGACCCAATACCCATGAACCTTCCTAATGATTGCTTTGCTAGATTTAGGGGTTACTTCGCTCTTGGTTGCAGACATGGTTGGTTGTATTGGTGCAGAAATGTTTGGAATTAAAGTTGTTAGGAAACCAGTCTGCTGCATACTCTTGAAATAAACTATTGGTTGCCGGTCTTCTTTCAAATGGAGATCTTCATAGTAAATAATATATATACCTATAAAGTTGTATATTGAACAGTTGAACCTTTAGAGATTTTTATAGTACAAACAGCAGGCTTGTCAGATTTTAATCTAAGAATGGCTAAGAATTATTTTCCATTTGTTGCTATTTTTCTTTAAAGTCTCCCCCCGCCCCCCACAACTTTCAGTTCTCAATGAACAATTTGTTGTACTTTTAGGCCCTTGTGTACTTCTCTGCAAGACAATGATGTGATTTATCACATCTTCATTCCTTATTAGGCAATTGGGACAAATTAAAGATGTACTGACTTTCTCAAGATAAGTTGAGATTTCAGCCCCCTCTGCATTTACCAGAAATAATACCATCCTGAGTCACTCTCTGAAAAAGCACAGCTGGTGGAAGAAATTGCATGCTAATGATATTGTCAGTGTAGGAGTGCCACTGCATATAGTGAAGCAGACTCAATTAGGTACCTGTTATTTGGGTTAATATTCTGAAGGAGCAGAAAACATTATCCTTGGTCAGATAGGCTCAATTAAGTTCATAGGGTATATAAAATCTGAATCAAACTAAAATGTAACTATTTCATTTGACACGATGGAAAATTAATACAAGATAAAGAGGACAAGTTACTGATCAGTTTGGGAACTGTGACTTATTTTGCCTTACAAGGAAGATGTTTTTAGTTATGTTGTGCTTTCTTTTTTTTTTTGGTAGATGTGCTCCCAAAGTGAACACTGTGTTTTTCTTCTGTGGGTTTAAATAAAAACATTCAGTTATTCAGTAAACACTTAACTGCTTTAGCTGTGTGCAAGTCACTCAGGTATTAGGTGTTCAGCTGCAAACTAAAATAAAAATATGACTCTTCATAAGATCCTACATTCTGGTGGGTGATGAAAATAAGTGAGTTATATTTAATACATACATTTTATATATAATGCATTTATAATGCCAAACAAAAATTAAAGCACTGTGAGGAAAAAGGAAAGCATGGGAGCAAGATAAGGAGGGCCAGGCTAGGGAATAGGGAATGCCATTTTAAATAGGATAGCAAAGAAAGGACTCAGTGGAAAGATAATAAGGAGATAGCCATTACAGCACCATTTGTGATTACTGTTGGAAATACTGGCGGCGATCTAGGTAGCCGTCTCTGACATTGGTGGAATGTGTTATGCATCTACATAGTGGGATACTGCACAGCGAGTAAGTCCTACCTGTACAGAATGATCGCCACATTCATGAAGCGATGAAAGCAAGGTGCAGAAGAATACACAGAAAATGTTACCATGATGTCTGTCAGGTTCACGATGTATGTTTCAGAATGAATGGAATCTCAGAGGAAAGATACGTAACCGATTAACGGTCATCTTTGGAATGAAGGGTGTTTTGTGGACAGGAGAATAAGGGTGAATAAGGGTATCCCATTTTACTGTGGATTTGTACCATCTAGTCAAAATAAGTGATGAAGACGTAAAGTAAGTACGTGGAAAACTGTCCAAATAGAAGACGATGGAAAAACACACACATTTGTAAAACCTAGTGGCCTAGATAGCCATCTCTCCTAGACGGTGAGTAAATGGGATATGAATAGAAACATGCGTTCACTGCTGTGATGAGCTGGAGGCCTTGTTGACGGTGGCTGTTCGCAAGGAAGGCCAAGTCCTCTTTTAGTTGGCTCATGAGTTACAGTGATTATGACTGTAACATTGAGCTTTCTTTTGACTTTTTTCACTCTTCTGATCGAATGGAAGCTATATTTATTTCCTGGAGTTTCCATAGTGAAGTACCATAGAAACTTGTTCTCTCACCATTGTGGAGGCTGGAGAACAAAAATGAAGGTGTCAGCTGGGCTGTGTCTCTCTCCTGAAACCTGTCAGAGAACCCTTCCTTGCCTTGCTGGCAATCTTTGGTATTCCCCAGGCTTGCAGTTGCATAATTCAGCCTCTGATGTCAGCGTGTGGTTTTTCAGTTAGTATGTCTTGTTTTCTTCACAAGGCCAGCTTCTCATAATGACACTGATCATATTGGATTTAGGGGCCCACCCTGCTCCAGTATTACATCACTAACAACCTGTTTCCAAATAAGGTCACATTCAGAGATACTGGGGGTTAGGACTTCAACATATTTGGGGTAGGGGGGGGTGGGCTTAGACAGAGAATGGGCACAATTCCACCCATAGCAGTCTTTCCCAGTGTAGGTTGCTTCCATGTTACAGCCTGTCTTATATGCAGAAGTGTTTTGGAAAGTTGTACAGAAAGGTAATGTTTTACAGTTTATTTTACTCTTACTGTAAAGTTGTTCTCATGGAGAGAAAAAAATCTCATCATGCTTAAGAGTGCAACATATTTATTGAAGCTGATGTTTTAATGAAAATAAATTTTTTTTCCCTCTGTGGTAAAAGAGTATGGAGATTATAAGTAGTAATGAGTTAAACATGACAGTGAGTTACTAATCTAGACATTTTATGTCCTTTTTTTTTTCTTCAGTCATACCATGAGGATAAATACCTTATGTTCTTTTTTTGCGTTTTTATTCTCACTCTTGCAAAAATAGCTTCTTTTTCAGAAAGGACAAACCCCCTCCCTCCAGTTCTTAGTAGCTTTTCTTGTGCCCATAGCCATTACACTTCTGTGAAACATTAGGAAACCTTTTAAAATTCTCCCTTGCCTTTTTCCTCTTTCCCATGTATAAATCAGAAACCAAATATTTGTTAGCCTCTTAAATCTTTTTAAAAGTTAGTATGTCCCAAATAAGCCTTTCTAGATGCCGTTTTACCCTTGGAGATATGTGTTGTATATAAACAAATTGACAGATTGGCATTTAGGTGTCTTTTTTTTCAGAGTCAGAAGAGAAAGGAGACTCTCCTTTCTTTCATTGTAATTGAAAATGTCTCATTTTTTTTCTTTAAAAAGTTTATTAATGTAGAAAAACAATGTATTTAGTTATTTTTATGATTAATAATTCCTCTGATTTTTTTTTTTATGAAACAGGCAGTTAAATCTCACATCTTAGAAAGTTATTCTTATTTGGGAGGGCTAAATAATGTACTTTAATTCAGTTGCTACCTAGTCATGTTTTAAGTATTTTATGAATTTAAGTGTCTTAAAATCTTGAGGATTCGTTTGGTCTTTAGATATTGTCTAGTCTGACATTCTTTCAAATGTAGGAATATTTTTAGTGTCCCTGATCTATAAAACTTCTAGTGACTGTGAATTCACTACTTTTCTAGACAACCCAGTATATTTTGGAGGCCTCTCTGAAACTTGTACGTTAACGGCTCTTGATCCATCTTCTTTGACAATCAACCCACAGTAAGTCTTTTTCTCTCTTTTCACATGCTGTATACTAAGGCCCACGACTATTTGAAGGCTGTCGTATCTTTCCCTGTGCTTTTTGCTAGGCTAACTCTCTTACGTGACACGGTTTTCAGACTCTGCGCCATCCTGCTTTGCTTTCTCTTCTCTGGATGCATTCTAGTTTGTTAATGTCTCTGAAGATGAGGCACCCAAAACAGGATGGCATATTCTCGAACTTCTGTATCTGAAATTCTGGGCCTAAGTAACACCTACCTCCCCGGTTTGTAGGTACAGCCAGAACTGATAAACTGCAGTGTAAGTGCCCACATGACACATGGGAAGAGTGCCCATCATAGGTTTGGAGGGTTGGAGAAGGCTTCCTAAAGGAAGTGAGGGCCATGTCAAGTTCTGAAGAGTATGTCCTGCAGAGGTGGTCAGCAAGTATGATGCTCCAGAAGCGAGTGAGAGAGAGAGTGAGCCTAGTGTTTTTGAGAAGCAAAATGAAATTGAGAATGGTTGAATGCACAGTTAGGCACTGAGGAGGCAGTAAATGAGGTTGAAGACCAAAATGGGGACCAAATCATAAAGGTCCTTGGAAATCATATTAAGGAACTGAACTGTTCTTAAGGATAATGGTGAGTCATTAATGGGTATATTAAGGTAGGAGGAAAAAAACACAATCAGACATTGATTTTAGAAGGACCGGTCTAGCTGAAATGGGAATGAATTGCAGGGACCGAGACAGGCAACCAGGAGATCAGTTCTCAATTATTATGGAGCTTTTTAGGCATAGTGGTGGAGCCCAGACCTTGACTAGTGGCTTTGGGGTTGAGAAGAAACAGGTTAGAAAAACAGTTGAGAGAATTTGGTTACTTGGCTATGGAGGGAGAGAATGAAGGGCAGGAGGCAAAGATAATAAATACCCTTGTTTTTGGTGCGGGGAACTGGGTAGATGAGGGAGCTGAATGGGAAGGCAGTAGAGGACGGGCGGGGAGGAAGTTCAGTGAAGCTGGAGGCAGGGGTGAAGTGCTCTACGCAGTTGGGTATGTGAGGCTGCAGAGCTTTGTGCAGGAGATGGGGCTTGCATCAGTGCCTAAATAGTAGTTGAACTCAGGAGTGACTGAAATGACCAGGGGCGCATTTGTAGCATGAAAGAAGGAGGGCCCTGGACACAGCCCTCAAGAACTGTTGTCTGGTATTTGAGCTGCAGCCTTTGTTGTCTTTGGCTTATTTGGGAACCCGCAAAGGAGGAAATCCAGACTTACAACCTAAATTTTCATAGAGACCCACCTAAATTATTTCATTTGTGGAAAGAAAATGGTCCTCAAATGATCTTCCGTACTTACCTGTCACAGTAACTGAAATTCATGTTATTAAACATTCTCTACTTTGGATTAAGGTATCATCTCCCTAGGAGTTAAAATGCAGATATCCTTAAAGAGCGCTAAAGTTTTAATACTTTGGTGGTGGTTTTAGGTTTTTCTGTTCAGTCGCTCAGTCGTGTCTGACTCTTTGCGACCCCATGAATAGCAGCACGCCAGGCCTCCCTCTCCACTGATCTCCAGTAGCGTGTTGGGCACCTACTGACCTGGGGCGTTCCTCTTTCAGTATCCTATCATTTTACCTTTTCATACACTTCAGGGGGTTCTCAAGGCAAGAATACTGAAGTGGTTTGCCATTCCCTTCTCCAGTGGACCACATTCTGTCAGACCTCTCCACCATGACCCGCCCATCTTGGGTTGACCGCGGGCATGGCTTAGTTTCATTGAGGGTTTTTTTTTTTTTTTCCCAATTAAAATTTTTTTTTCTGACCATACAGCTTGGCATATGGGTTCTTTTTTTTTTTTTTTTTCTTTTGGCATGTGGGTTCTTAACTTCCCTGACCAGAGATTGAACCGCCACCCCTGCAGTGGAAGCGCAGAGTATTAACCACTGGATTGCCAGGGAAATCCCAGGTCCCTGAATTTGAATATGGAATTCAAATCAGAAGAACAGATAGGAATTTCAAAAAGATTGGTTTTGGGAAGTGTGACCTTGCTGAGGTGTATGACCAGAGAGGGAGCGGGACTTGAAGCACTGAGGTCACCAGGCACTTGGATAAGGAGATGAGAGCCTGAGTGAGTGAGTGAGTGAGTGAGTGAGTGAGTGTATGTGTGGTGTGTGTGGTGTGTGTGTGTGGAAAATGGATGGTGCTTTGAATAGCAAAGAGCTAATGTCCCCAAAAAGGGAATAAGGGCACATTAAGAGGATGAAGATCTACAAAGAGGGAAAATGTTGAAAGTATTTTAGTTACACATTAGGGTGATCATATAATTTACCATCTAAACTGGGACGTACTGAGATAGTTTATCATCTTAAACTGGGACATACTGTGATAGAAAGGGGAGTGGCTTTTAATAATTACTTTGTGAAAACCTGTGTAAACTGGGACAATCTAAGCAAATAAGGACTGGATGGACAGTTAGTAATGCTCTCGTTGTAATGTGCTTATACAGTATATATGTATTATATATATGGACCTATATACAATAATAGCATAGTGAGATAGTATCAGTTTGTAGCTACCGTGTGCCAAGCGTGTGAACACTTAATACGTGTTATTTCATTCTTAGAAGAATTCTCTGAAGTGGCCTTGTCCTCATTTATAGTTGATGAAACTGTCTCATGAAAGTAAAATATTTTGCTGCAGTTCTCGGTGGCAGTCAAAATTGAAAATAATGAAATGGCATACTAACCATAAACAAAATACAGGTAAACTGTTATCAAACACTACATCATACTGCAGTTGCTGCAAATCTGTATATGTATTAAAAATGTCCTGTGACTTGCTAGGAAAATTACTCTCATAATGTTGTATCATGTGTTAAACCCTGTTCCCCTCTGATGTCCACTTTCCTGAGGGCTTACTTTGTGCCAGACCTTGTCTCAAGCACTTTACCTACTTGAGACTGCAAAATTGCCTTATGAATTATACCCTATTTTACAGTTTAGCAAAGTGAGGCATGGTGAATAACTTGCCGAAAATCAACATATCTAATAAGTGGCAAAGCCAGAATTCAGACTTTGACAGTTTGACTCCAGGATCTATTTTCTTTCTTATTGAAGTATAGTTGATTTACAACGTTGAGTTAATTTCTGCTGTACGTCAAAGTGGTTCAGTTACACCTGTGTACTTTTTCATTTTCTTTTCTGTTATGACTCATCACAGGACATTGTATATAGTTCCATGTGCTGTGCAGTAGGACCTTGTTTATTCATTCTATATATGACAGCTGGTGTCTGCTGATCTGAACTCCCAGTCCTTCCCTCTCCCATCCCTCCTCCCCCTTGGTAACCACTAGTCTGTTCATGACACCCTACTCCAGTACTCTTGGTTGGCAAATACCATGTACGGAGGAGCCTGGTAGGCTGCAGTCCATGGGGTTGCTAAGAGTCGGACACAGCTGAGTGACTTCACTTTGACTTTTCACTTTCATGCATTGGAGAAGGAAATGGCAATCCACTCCAGTGTTCTTGCCTGGAGAATCCCAGGGACAGGGGAGCCTGATGGGCTGCCGTCTCTGGGGTTGCACAGAGTCAGACATGACTGAAGTGACTTAGCAGCACCAGTCTGTTCTCTGTAACTGAGTCTGTTTCTTTGATATGTTCACGTGTATTTTAGATTCCACATGTAAGTGATATCATATGGTATTTGTGTTTCTGTGACTTACTTTGCTTAGTATGATAATCCCTGGGTCCATCCATGTTATGCATATGGCAGTTTGTTCCTTTTTATGGCTGAGTAATATTCCATTGTATATGCACGCCACATCTCTATCTACTCATCTGTCAGTGGACATTATACTGTTTCAGTGTCCTGGCTGTTGTGAGTAGTGCTGCTGTGAATATAGGGGCCTGGATATATGCTCAAGAATGGGATTGCTGGATCGTATGGTAGTTCTGTTTTTAGTTTTTCAAGGAACCTCTGTACTGTTTTTCATAGTGACTGCACTAATTTACATTTTTACCAAAAGTGTAGTAAGGTTCCCTTTCCTCAACACCCTTGCCAAGATCTTTTAATGGTAGAATTTTTGATGATGGCCATTCTGACTGGTGCGAAGTGAAGTCTCATTGTAATTTTGGTTTGCATTTCTCTAATAATTAGCAATGTTGAGCATCTTTTCATGTGCCTCTTGGCCATCTGTATGTCTTTGGAGAAATGTCTGTTTAGATCTGTTCTTTTTTTATTGAGTTGTTTTTGTTGTTGTTGAGTTGTATGAGCTGTTTATATATTTTGGAAATTAAGCCCTCAGCGGTCACATCATTTGCAGATATTTTCTCCCAGTTTGTAGATTGTCTTTTTGTTTTGTTTATGCTATGCAAAAGCTTACAAGCTTAATCAGGTCTTGCTTATTTAGTTTGTGTTTATTTCTATAGCCTTGGGAGACTGACCTAAGAGAATATTGGTATGACTTATGTCAGAGAATGTGTTGCCTCTCTTCTCTTCTAGAAGTTTCTGGTGTCTTATGTTTAAGTTTTTAAGTCATTTTGAGTTTTTTTTTATGTTCAGTGTGAGAGTGTGTTCTAACTTAATTGATTTACATGCATGAGATATACATATAACTTCTGAAAGAGTTCTTTTCTGAAGAGAGATTGTGACTGTAATTTTCTTTTGTTCTTTCTTAGTTTTTCTAAAAAATTTTTAAAGTTTTGTATTGGAGTGTAGTTGATTAACAATGTTGTGTTAGCTTCAGGTGTACATGTGGCCATGATTTTCAAACTTAACGCATTAAAAGAGTTCTGTTTTTCATATTAATCAGTCTTGCTACCAATTACTAACTTGCAGTGGATTACTTTATCTTAAAATTAATTACATATATTGAAAGTTTGCCATTTGGTTAATTTACACACACACACAC
>SJYA01001180.1:1571121-1608909 GCA_006410615.1 Neotragus moschatus
ACACCCACCCCCACACCCACCAACCCCACCCACCCTATGAAACTATCACCACACACACACACGCGCGCGAAACTATCACCACACTCAGTGTAATAAAAATATCTCCAGCAAAAGCTGTTTGTAGGCCTTTCCTCTTCTCTTGGCCGCGCAGTCAGCTAAACTGCTTTCTGTCACTTGTGGTTCTGGAATTTTATATAAATGGATTCTATACTGTATACTCATGGCTTCTCAGCGTAATAATTTTGAGATCCATTCGTATCAACTGCAATAGTATTAAATTGAATGGCTTTATATATTGTTTATTTACTCATCTGTTAGTGGAAAGATCAGTTGTTTCTAGTTTTTGACTCTTAAAAATAAAGCGGCTTTGTAGACGTACACTTTAATTTTTCTTAGATAAATACCTAGGAATGTAATGGCTAGTGTATAGAGTAAGTGAACAAATGTTCTATAGAACAGAATTGATTTTTGAGTATTGATTTTGTATCCTGTAACCTTCCTAAACTCATTCCATTAGTTCTGGTCATCTTTCTATTTTCTTAATTATTCAAATTAAGCATAATGACTCATCTCATTGTCAGCTTAGCTTCCCTGGTGGCTCAGATGGTAAAGCATCTGCCTGCGGTGCTGGAGACCCGGGTTCGATTCCTGGGTTGGGAAGATCCCTTGGAGAAGGAAATGGCAACCCACTTTAGAACTCTTGCCTGGAAAATTCCATGGACGGAGGAGCCTGATAGGCTACAGTTCATAGGGTCACAAAGAGTCGGACATGACTGAGCGACTTCACTTTACTATAAATTTATAAAATGTAATGTGTCACTTTGATATGTAACATCCCCAGTATTTTCATTTTATGAAATACTAAATATTCCTTACAATATGGAACCTTGAAATTTCAAGCTACATTATTTAAATAGTTGAATTTATAGGCAGTTTCAAGAAGGTAACTGATTCTGAGGGAGGAATTGCTGTTTGTTTTTACGGTTTTTATGAGACTCTTAGAATCTGTTCAAATTATATATCTAGAGAATCAACCACTTTGGTGATTTTGGGAGGATGAGGGAGAGTATACGATAAAGACTTCGATCGAGGTTTGCGTCTGGAACCAAAACTGCAAGGATTCCAGGCCAGTTTACTGAAATGAGAAAGACTGTCAGAAAGCAGTGGATTTGGGATTACCAGTTCAGCCTCGACATGTTGGATTTTAGACCTGTTGTTTGTTGACTGTTTTAAGTGCTTATGTGTTTATTTGGAGGACTATAAATGAAGAAGTATATACTTTAGGTTAAAAATAGACCTGAGATCACATAAATAGTTACTTGCAGAATTAGATCTCAAACCTAGCGACCTCTGACTCCTGAGCCAACGTGGTTATTCTTATGCTGTCTTGTATCCACAAGGCAGAAAAACAGACTTGGCTTTGATAGTAATAAGTATTTTTCGTGAGCTATTATAAATATATAGCAGAGTTTGCAAGTTCAGATGCCAGCAGATTCCAGATAACCGTGAGCTGGATTATGATAGAAGAGAGTGATGACATGTATGCTACTGCTGCTGCTAAGTCGCCTCAGTCGTGTCCGACTCTGCGACCCTGTAGACGGCAGCCCACCAGGCTCCCCCGTCCCTGGGATTCTCCAGGCAGGAACACTGGAGTGGGTTGCCATTTCCTTCTCCAACGCATGAAAGTGAGAAGAGAAAGTGAAGTCGCTCAGTCGTGTCCGACTCTTAGCGACCCCATGGACCGCAGCCTACCAGGCTCCTCCATCCATGAGATTTTCCAGGCAAGAGGACTGGAGTGGGGTGCCATTGCCTTCTCCGGATGACATGTATGGAGAACTGCAAAACCCATGTCCCATCTGAAAGATTAGCTGCTGATCAGCTCCAACAGATTATTACCAGGTGGGAAAGTGGGCCCAATATTGCCAGATCTTCTGGGTTTTTTCCTTTTTTCCTCCAAGAGAGGTCAAATAATTTGATTTTTATGTGAAGTCTTCTAATTTATGAGTGTCAGCAGCTCTCCTTCAGCCCCCTGTGTAAGCCAACCCTGTGTGCTGCCACCAAACACAAATGTGTATTGGATTCCACCTGGCACACAAGAGTTCCACCTGGTATATTGTGGACACTACAATAAATTTACATGATGGAAAAGGGTGGTAACTGTAATAAGCACATTACACGCTTTGAAGTATGAGTTGCTTAGTTTGAACATTGGACTTAGTGAATCTGCTGTTTAAATTCAGTTTTCGTGTGGATCAGTTAATCATAGGTGGGTGGGGGAGGAAGGAATTGCCCCTGGCAGCTTTTTGCCTCCTAATTGCATGCTTTCATTTGCAGATAGGACCAGCTGTGAGTATGTGGATTTTTGAGTAAAACCTCGAACCCAAATGAACAGAAACCATCAAGGAACAACTCCCACTGACAGTGAGTCTGCAGTCATCTGTATGCATAATACGGAATGTTCTCAACTCAGGGATAGCTCTTTTGAAAGGAGTGAGGAGTGGTGAGTCTGACTATCCCCACTGGTGATTAATCTAAATCCTTCCCATAAAGAGAGGGCTACTCCTCCTGCATGCTTAGCATTTACTGACTGTCGAATAGTAAGCTAGTTTTTGTGTTACAGAGAATGGTTTAAGAGAGTTCTTTACCGCTAACAGTGTGTTTAATCAATGTTTGCAATTCTACTTTCTTCTTCAGTTAGACACGTCCCTTCCTTTGCCTATGTATTTTCTGTCATTTTTTTTTTTTTTGGTCACCAGTCCAAATCATACCGTCTTCCAAGGCTTGTCTTCCTTGATTTATTCAGCCATCTTTAAAGAGACGGTCATCATAGTTACAGCATCCAGTCTGATCTCCGTTGTGTAGGTCTCATTGCCTTTGGAAGTGATTGTTCCAAAGAACTGGGCATGAGATCCAGTTTTGGAAATAAAAGGAAAGTCAGAGAGAAGCTACTGGGAAAGATTGTCTTGCTTTTGAGAAAGAGGGAAAGACGTGGTCCCTCCTCCAGAGTTTGTTTTGTTTGAATGTGACATCTGGAACTGTTAGCTCTTGTGCTTCCAGCCTGAAGGGTTATTCCCTTACCTGAAGGAGGGCAGAGGTAAGAGAATTACAGAGAAGCAGAACTGGGCCACATTCACTATTCCTTCACAGTCAGTAATCTTCACAGTAGATTGCTTCATTATGTGATAAAGGAAACTGCCTTATTGTTTAAGCAGTTGTGCTTTTATGTTTTCTGTTACTTGCTGTGGAAATCATCCCAGTTCACTGATTTCTCCTCTTTTTCTTTTTACGCACTGGCATTTATATGTCATTATGTTCTGAACTGTCTAGTAATGTTTGTGTGTATTGCTTTTTAGCACATTATAAACTTTGTGATGTCAAGGACTGTGTTTATGTCCCTGATGTGTGTGGCACATTTATGTCTTCTTAAAGAAGTCATCATTGTACATTTAACTGAACTAAATTATTTGAACAGTAGAGAATTTGGAAAGTCAGTTCACAGATTTAAATCATTATGTTCTTTTTATGCACGTTTCTTTAACCACACTGCTTTTCTCTAGTGAAGTTTGGCTTCTGATTTACGATGACTTGTGTGTAACACATTTTCAGGTGGTTAGTTCTACTCAGTTTGCTATTTGTTTTTATTCACCTTTGCCATGAAAATCAGCTCCTCTCTTATATGTTTGAAGATTATCTTTTAATCCCATGAGGTGAAGAGGTGAAGTCGCTCAGTTGTGTCCGACTCTTTGCGACCCCATGGACTGAGGAGCCTGCACAGGGATTTTCTAGACAAGAGTACTGCAGTGGGTTGCCATTTCCTTCTCCAGGGACTCTTCCCGACCCAGGGATTGAACCCAGGTCTCCCACATTGTAGATAGAAGCTTTACCATCTGAGCCACCCGGGTTTTGCGATCTTCTCTGCCAGTAGAGATGGAATCACTTACCTTCTGTTTTCTGTGCTAATTAAAGGAATGAGAAATAGTAAGAATGTCATAAAGGAGGAATAATTTGCATTTGGCTTTGCAGTGCACATTGACGAAAAGTCTTTGTGATGTGTGCATCTCTGTTCTGTTCTTAGGACCTGCTTTTGTGTACACGGATTGAGGAAGGAAGGTTGATGATGACCTAGTGTCTTTGAGAAGCCTTGAGTCACAGGATGGAATATTTAGCTGACTCTATTTTAAATTTATTTATTTTATTTTTTAATTTTTTGGCTGCTTCTGGTGGCAGGCAGGATCTCAGTTCCCCAACTAGGGAACAAACATGTGCCTCCTGAAGTGGAAGTGGAGTTTTAACCACTGGACCCAGGGAAGCCCCAAGATAATTCTATTTTAAAACTCGTAAAAACCACCTTTCCTCCTCCTCTAACTCAGGATATCCATGTAGTTGTTTTCTTTAGATTTTCCTATTATAATCTTGAAAAAGTGAAGTAAGAACCTTGTTTTTTTCCTGAAAATCTAGTTTTGATTTCAGCTTTGTTAAGGAATATCACAAACCTTTGTTGTGATTTGCCAATACATTCTGAATCCTTCAAAATGATTTATATTCAGGGACTTTACTTTTTTATTGTTGTTCTGTGATTAAATGGGGATAATAACTTTTAAGAAGATAGCGAAAGTTGAACAATGTGCTTGAACCATTGTTTTTAATTCAGTAGTGTCATTATTTAGTAGAATAAATTCAGATCACCACAGTACTCTATTTCATGTAGGAATGAAACATGTCTTAACCTCTGGCAGTCATGGCAGACATATGAGCTAAATCAATCAGAATGATCTTTGGACATTTGCTAGAAATACTGGGATCAAGGTCCTTTTCTTCCTGCTGAATTTCAGCCCGGCAACTATCTTCCAACCCTAAAAGGAAAGTCAGTTGAGTAAGAAGCCAACAGGGAAGGAAGAAATAGAGCAGAAACACACCCTGATCACCTTTGTTGAGATGCTGAAGCAGTTCTTCCCTAAGATGGTATAAGTGAAGTTGCTCAGTCGTGTCTGACTCTTTGTGACTCCTTGGACGGTAGCCTACCAGGCTCCTCAGTCCATGGAATCTTCCAGGCAAGAGTACTGGAGTGGGTTGCCGTTTCCCTTTCCAGATGGTATACCCAGACTTTATTCAGTTACATGAGCCAATAAGTCCCAAAGCATTATAGCATCAGTTCAGTTCAGTTCAGTTTGGACTCTTTGTGACCCCATTGACTGCAACACGCCAGGCTTCCCTGACCATCATCGACTCCTGGAGCTTGCTCAAACGCATGTCCATGGAGTCGGTGATGGCATCCAACCATCTCATCCTCTGTTGTCCCCTTCTCCTGACTACTCTTTCCCAGGGTCAGGGTCTTTTCCAGTGAGTCAGTTCTTCGCATCAGGTGCCAAAGTATTGGAACATATACATCGTAGCATATGTCTTTATTATAACCTATTCTGTACCATATAATGATAACTCAAAGGACTTTCTAAGACTTGAATTGTGAATTAGGAAAGTCTCTGATACAGGTGTGCAAGGTGGCAGATATTGCAATCCTTTGTGTGATTTTTTTTCAGGTATTAAGTACAAGAGTTAAGGTGGTAAACAAATATGTAATCTGTACCATTACTGGTGGAGCTTAATGTGACAGAAAGAGGCTGACAGTATAGGAACAACCCTCCTAGTGAATAGGTTCCTAATTGTGGTTTGGTCCTAGAGGAAAAGGAATAGCCATCATCCATACTGATTTAGCTTTTTGGGGGAGACGCCTGCTGAACCCTTGGCTCCTCTAAAACTGTAAAACAGTTGTGCAGAACCAGGGTTTTGGTTGACTTTTTAAAAAAGTAATATGTTGTTATTGGTTTTTTTTTTTTTTTTCATAAGAAGACATGAGAAGCGTTCAGGACAATCTGTTATTCCAAATCTTGGGGCCAGGTATAGTTCGAAATTTTGTACTTTTTTAGATTTTAGAAAGGTTCGTGTATGTTTAACGTAATACCTCTTTTATTTATGGGGGGGACATGTAGCTTTCTGTTATTGATAATAGAAATAATAATGTCTTTCATTAAATGACAGGCTTGGTGTACTTTTCAGCTTTGTCTTAACTGTTTGATAAATTACATTCGTTTTTACACTTGAGAAAATTAAAGGCGTTAGGTGACTTCAGCTAGGAAGTAGTAGAGCTGAGACTTCAACTCATATCTGCTTGACTCTGAGGTCTGTGTCCTTAACCACAGCTCTGCTGCCTCTTTAGTGTGCTATTACAGCTTAAATTTATCTGTATATTGCTAACAGGAAGACTATTACTTTTTGATAAATTTCATCCGTTAATTAAATTCATTTAGAATTTCTGATACACTTAGCTTTTCTGGGAGTGCAATCCTTATTTGTAACGAAACGTAATTTGCTTTATCCTTTCCAGATTTTATATCTTACGTGGTTTGCTTACCAGCTGCATTGGCTGGCGCTCATAGAACATTGTGATTACAATGAGCATCTTGTCTTGTTCATTAATTTAATGCCTCTGATGTTTCGCAAAACATTACATTAATTGGAACGTCTGCAATGTTCACCACTGAGCATGAAGCCAGCCTTTTGGTTTTCTTTATACATCAAATGTTAAAGAGATCAATTTACTTCCATTTTATTAAGAATTTTTAAAAATTCTGTTTTAACTTCTGTAAGGGCCATATCTCAAAGTGTTAATTGTTGCCATGTCATAATTGCTCAAAATTAAAAGTTCAGTTATTTCTACTTACCCTGTGTTTCCATTTTAATCTCTGGTAGTCTTTTAACGTATATCTTTGGTAAATTACTAGTATGCATTAAAAAATATGTTTATTATACTTTATAATTTTCTGACATATTTACATTTTGTTATTTAAATATGTGAGCCTCGCATATAATAGGAGCTCAACAAATATATGTTGAATAAGTTAATTTTTATGATTATCTAATTAGTGAGGCATCATGATAGCACGTTTTCATTAGTGATAGAGAAATGTTATATTTTACTGAGTGAAAAAAATCAAGAAAATACATATTTAATATTAAATTGTGGTTTTCTGATTTTTTTTGTTCGTATGACTGATTTCTCATCCTAAAATTTTCATTCTCAGTGATAGCACCTTGCTGTAGGGTACTAGCCTACTTGAAACTGTCAGGTGGTTTTAGGAATGACACACACACACACACACACACACACACACACACACACGAGGAATAATTTGCTCTCCAAATGTGAAAGAATGAAGAAATGTGTACATTATAGAATGATTAAGCTGTGAAGATTGAATAGTGTATTCATTTAAACAGTGTATTCATTAAACAGCCCCTGAATAGCTCCAAGTTTCTCCTGTAACTTGTAAATATCAATCAAGAAGGAGCTTGGGTGATTATGAGAGCATAGACTAATGATATTAGCTCTCATTTTGGCAATGAGAGCTGAAATATCTGTCCTTATTTATGGCTAGAAAATATTGTTGAAAGTCTGATTAATTTTTTTTAGTTTAGGAAAATGGAAATTGATATTAAATCTCTAGTTTTTTGGTTAATGGTCCAGGTATAAGTACCCAGAAATAACTGCCATCTGAGGAGCAATGCCATGCTTATGTAAATAGAATTGGTAGCCCTAATGTTGGACCATTTAGCAACTAACATACATATATATAATAAGTCTTACCACAAGAGAATACTCTACACATGGACATCACCAGATGGTCAACACCAAAATCAGACTGATTATATCCTTTGCAGCCAAAGAAGGAGAAGCTCTATACAGTCAGCACAAACAAGACCAGGACCGGGCTGTGGCTCAGATCATGAACTCCTTATCGCAAAATTCAGACTTAAATTGAAAAAAGTGGGGAAAACCACTAGACCATTCAGGTATAACTTAAATCCCTTATAACTGTACAGTGGAAGTGAGAAATAGATTTAAGGGACTAGATCTGAGTGCCTGATGAACTATGGATGGAGGTTCATGACAGTGTACAGGAGACAGGGAGCAAGACCATCCCCAAGAAAAAGAAATGCAAAAAAGCAAAATGGCTGTCTGAGGAGGCCTTACAAATTGCTGTGAAAAGAGAAGCTAAAAGCAAGGGAGAAAAGGAAAGATATACCCATTTGAATGCAGAGTTCCAAAGAATAGCAAGGAGAGATAAGAAAGCCGTCCTCAGCGATCAGTGCAAAGAAATAGAGGAAAACAACAGAATGGGAAAGACTAGAGATCTCTTCAAGAAAATTAGAGATACCAAGGGAACATTTCATATAAACATGGGCTCAATAAAGGACAGAAATGGTATGGACCTAACAGAAGAAGAAGATATTAAGAAGAGATGGCAAGAAAACACAGAAGAACTGTACAAAAAAGATCTTCACGACCCGGATAATCACCCCGTTTGATCACTCACACTCACCTAGAGCCGGACATCCTGGAATGTGCAGACACGTGGGCCTTAGGAAGCATCACTATGAACAAAACTAGTGGAGGTGTGGAATTGCAGTTGAGATATTNAACACAGAAGAACTGTACAAAAAAGATCTTCACGACCCGGATAATCACCCCGTTTGATCACTCACACTCACCTAGAGCCGGACATCCTGGAATGTGCAGACACGTGGGCCTTAGGAAGCATCACTATGAACAAAACTAGTGGAGGTGTGGAATTGCAGTTGAGATATTTCAAATCCTGAAAGATGATGCTGTGAAAGTGCTGCATTCAATATGTCAGCAAATTTGGAGAACTCAGCAGTGGCCACAGGACTGGAAAAGGTCAGTTTTTATTCCAATCCCAAAGAAAGGCAATGCCAAAGAATGCTCCAACTGCCACACAATTGCACTCATCTCATATGCTAGTAAAGTAATGCCCAAATTTCTCCAAGCCAGGCTTCANTTGGACTGCAAGGAGATCCAACCAGTCCATCCTAAAGGAGATCAGTCCTGGGTGTTCATTGGAGGGGCTTAGTAGAAGCTGAAACTCCAATACTTAGGCCACCTGATGCGGAGACCTGACTCATTTGAAAAGACCTCAATGCTGGGGAAGATTGAGGGCAGGAGGAGACAAGAACGACAGAGGATGAGATGGTTGGATGGCATCACTGACACAGTGGACATGGATTTGGGTGAACTCCGGGAGTTGGTGATGGACAGGGAGGCCTGGCGTGCTTAGGTTCATGGGGTCGCAAAGAGTCAGACACTACTGAACAACTGAAATGAACAGCAGCTGGGTTTTATTGTAGCTATTGCTCTATGTCCTTACTGTAAAGGCCGTGATTTCCATGAGGAAATCAAAAAAGCAGCCCTCCTTTGGTTTTGATTAAGGAGTATTAAGGAGTGTCAGAAAATACACTCTTCTGTGCTTTGTGGATGGAAGAAATCCATTTCTTCTTTGAAGAGCAGTCATGCAGGGTACCTATTTCCATTTATTACTACTATTTGTTAATATTTGTGAACGCTTTTAGTGCATGATTGCTAAAATATCCTTGTAGGGAATGATACTAAATGAAATGTGTTAAGGTAGAGATAGACATTTCCTGTCCAAGATCATATTCCAATGGCTATTTCTGTAGTTCTCTTTAAAGATGGTTGCCTTAAAAATGAAAAATTGATCTGTAAAACTCACTGAAACGTTCAGTGCTGTGTATTGTCATTGAGTTTTAATGCCCAATAAGAAAGACTAAATATTGCTTCTTAAATATTGCAGTGCTTTCATACCTAATTATTTAACATCTTTAGACCTTCTGACTTAACTTTTCTCTGATTCCCTCAGATACTTCAAGCAGTTAACAAGGCAGGGCGGATTTATCAGTAGAGCAAACAAATCTTTTTAAAATTTATAATTCTGAAAAGTTTAATAAATTAAACTTGGAAATTTAGCATATCAAATTTTCTTGTCTTTCAAATATCTTAGTAGATAGAGCATAAAGTACAATAATAATGTTACTATGGATGTATTTAATAGCACCTGACTATTAACACTGATTGATTTCTATACTTTCCCAGAGTTAGAGACTTATCCACCAAAATGGAAACAGTTACTGTCTTAGGCCAGTTAAATCAGTTTGATTAAAAATCATAACTATGATGCTGATATAAATAAAGCTATTTGGGTCAAAAACTATAGAGTAAGAGTGGATTTCTGAGGAAAGAAATGTGAGACTGGCAGAGGCCTAGCCAAGACTTAGCTGGCAATTTTTAGGATAACTGCTTTTCTTAGGCTGAAGATCAACCCTTGTAGTCTTACTCAAAATTGTAGATTTTAATTTTATGGAACTCAATATATTTACCTGATATACTGGTGTGTTTTTTTAGTTTTCCACTTCAGGGAAGAAAGATAGTTTTTTTCCCTTTAAAATGCTGGAGTTAGGGGAGCCTTTTAGGATTGGTAATGCAGATGTTCTAATGTGTTGCTGTTTTTGTTTTTTAATGTATTTGTTTATTTTTGGCTGCATTGAGTCTGTGGCATGTGGGCCTGTTAGTTCCAGGGATTGAACCCACGTCCCTTGCATTGGAAGGCAGATTCCTAACCACTGGACCACCAGGGAAGTCCCTCTGATGCGTTGTTAGTGGGAGTGTATGTATGTACATTTTCTTAGAAGAAGACTTGGAAAATATCTGTCAAAACTTAAAATGCCTCCCCCAAATGAAAATATATAAACAGACCCTTTGATTCATCAGTTTCACTCCTTGAGTTTACCCTAGAGGTAAATCCCACTGTCTCATATCCCACATCTGAATTTACAAGTTAATTTCTTGCAGCATGATTGTAGTCGTAAAAAGATTAGAAACAACACAGCTTCCCACCGGTTGACAGTGGGTTACACCTGTAAGGTAAAATACAGGCTTTCAAAAGTGAGAGAGGCAGTATTTTTGTTTCTGAAATTGCCTGATTTCCAAGATAAAGCGTTGAAAGAAAAAGCAAGGTGACAAATAATGTAGTTGGGCCCATGAGAATATATTTTAAAGGAAAATATATATATTTATATTTTTGTATATCATTAGAATTTCTGTGAAAGGCTATTTATACCAGAAGCTAATATTGGTGGCTGTGTCTTAGGAAGAGAATTTTGTGGCTAATGATAATGATGAGAAGAAAATTTAGTTTTCATGATTTACTTTTGTTTCCTTTGAGTTTTACTCCATGATGGTATATTACCTACATACCTAACCAAAACAAGCAAAAACCCAGATTAATATGCAGTACTTAGTTTAAAAAAAAGTTCATTCCATTTTTCATCTTTACTAACTCATGAAAATCTGTAAGGGTGAGACCTCCAATTACTTTAAAAATGTTTTTTATTGTGGTAAAAGACCTGTAGCATAGAATTTACCATCTTAGTTTTAAGTGTGTAGTTGAGTAGTGCCAAGTATAGTCTCATTGTTGAGAAACAGATCTCCGTGACTGTTTGATCTTGCACAGCTGAAACTCTATACCCATTAAACAACTCCCTTTTTCTTCCTGTGGCCAGCCCACGGTGACTACCATTCTGCTCCGTTTTCTAAGAATTTGACCATTTTAGCTTGGGCCTGGGTTCAGTCCCTGGTCCGAGAGCTAAGATCCTACAGGCCACACTGTGTGCATCCTACACTGCACGCAGTGTGGCCAAAAAGAAAAGAAAGCAAAGCAACTTTGAGTATTCTACACCTCATGTAAGTGGAATCAGATGGCATCTGTCTGTTTATGACTGGTTTATTTCACCTAGCATAGCGTCCTCAAGCTTCATCCATCCATGTGATGGAGTTTCCTGCTTTTTGAGACTCTTCTGCATGTCTGTATCGCGATAATACTTTGTATATATCGCATTTCCTTTATCTGTTCACTGGTTCAGAGACACTTGCCTTGATGCTGCCTCTTGCCTTATGTGAATAGTGCTGGTAACCACATGGGTGTACAGATACTCTTCCAGATCCTGCCCTCAGTTCTTCTGAACACGTGGCCGGTCGTGGGAGTGCTGCATCATATGTAGAATTGTTTCTGCATTTTTGAGGAACCGCCATACTGTTTACCATAGGAGCTGCACTGCTTTACCATTTTACTAATAGTGCACAAGGGTTCCTTCCAGATTTTTCACATTCTCATCAACACTGTTATTGTCTGTTTAATTTTTTTGATAGTAGCCATGAAAATGGACATGAATTGATCTCAAGCAGCATTTTTAACAGGTTTAAAATTGTTATATAATGTACTTCTTCTGGTACATTTATTTNGCTTTACCATTTTACTAATAGTGCACAAGGGTTCCTTCCAGATTTTTCACATTCTCATCAACACTGTTATTGTCTGTTTAATTTTTTTGATAGTAGCCATGAAAATGGACATGAATTGATCTCAAGCAGCATTTTTAACAGGTTTAAAATTGTTATATAATGTACTTCTTCTGGTACATTTATTTAATTTCAGTTCAGTCATCAAAAATCCAACAAGTGGTCACTTTTTAGAACTCTCTCTTTTTTTTTTTTTTCCTCCAGTGTGATTTGTTGCTGTAACTTCAGGCCTGTGTTGTATAATGAGATCCTCAAAGGTCTCTGCCTCCCCTATTTTTTTTCTTTTATTTAACCAGGAATGAAACACCCAGGGAACAGACTAGCTATATTAACCCCAATGAATTTTGCTAACTTTACTTCTTTTCTCTAATATAGTTAAAATTTGAAGGTTCTGCATGTTACAAGAATCCCAGTGGTGTATCAGCATTAAAAATGTTACGTTTTAATTTTAAAAGAAACCTCAATTTTGCTTTGCAACAGACTAATCACTCTTAATACTTTTCATTGAAAATAGTTTTACCTTCATGATCTTGACAATCTTGTGTTAACTTTTCTCATAAGATGAATTTAGTCATAAATTGTCTTTTAAAAGTACAGTTAAGCAGTATTAAAGCAGGGGATTTTTTATCCAGAGCACAAAAGTACATGGGATTCTATTCTAGTAAGAAAAGGAAAAACAGTGTAAATTGTTCTTCAGCTTTTTTCTTCTTTTACAAAAAAATTTTAGAGGCATGAGTAGTTCTACAACAAAATTAAGAGCTAATAAGGTATTTTACAATTTGAGTAAATTACTTGCAGTTTTTCTTAACTTGAAGTTTCTGAAATTATCATCACATAAGTGTGTATTGTCTTGCAAATATTTGTTCTTTAGAATTATTTAGCAATGTTTAGAAGTGTTATTACTCACATTGTGTGAGTATCCAGCTATATAATTACATCATACTCACTGGAAGTCACTTTGAAATAATTATTATACATCACATGTATTTGAAGTCATTTAAAAGTATTTTTTGCTAGACGTTAAGTTCTTTATTATGCAGTTCTGCTCCTTTATGAGTTATTTGAGTTATTTAAAACAGCTGCTGCATTTGTTGTATTTGGTGTGTGAGTTGATGGAGAAGGCTGCTAAGTAGTGGAATGGCTTGGAAAGGGTGGGGATGTAATCCTCGCTGTGAGTTTTGAGAAAAGATAATGAAATCCTTTATGTCCCTTTCCATAGACCTGCATTTCAAAGACTTACATTTTAATAAGAATTGGTTGTGCAGCTGCAACCCTGGCAACAAGGCCTGGGAGAGAAGAATTGGGGCAGCCTTCCAGAAATCGAAGGCAGGCAGTGGTCTCGTGTGGAGCTGAGCTAATGAAAATGATAAAACTATAAAGCACTTAGTAGAAATAAGACCAAGTACTTTCTTTGGCAGGGTAGATGTTGAAATTTTCCATACAGTATTTTATTAGTTATAAAGTCCAAAAGCTGCCATAAGCTACTCCCGCTCAATAAAAAGTAGCTATATTATACTCCCCTTTAGTATAAAGATACCATAAATACTTTCAGAAGCTAATGGTTCTGTAAATTCTATCTGAAATATAATTGTTATTGGCTGTTTCTTGATGAAGTCTAGGTATTATCAAAACACAAGCTATCAAGCTTGTCAGATTTTTAAAAGCAAACTTTTAAGTTTTAATAATTAGAAAATTAAATGCTTATAGTAGTTTTAATGTAAACTTCTCATGTTGTTTGGATTTTTTAGAGCTCAAATAGTAAAATTTCTTAGACATACCCTCTTTTCAACACTATCACGATGGCTATAAATATATCATTAAACCATGAATTATTGCCTGGTTGTTAGGTATTTAGGTTGTATCTGGGAGTTTCCCTCTTACCGTAGTAAGTATTGCAATAAAACATTTTTTTGGCATATAGGGTTTTTTTTTCCCTGAATAACTCGGGATTACTTCTGAATTTCCAAAAGTGATATTTCTGCATTACATGTAAACTTTTAAAAGTACTGTCAGCTCACACAGTATTCTTAATATTCCTGACGGCTCAGATGGTAAAAAATCCTCCTGCAATGCAGGAGATCTGGGTTCAATCCTTGGGTTGGGAAGAACCCCTGGAGAAGGGCATGACAACCCACTACAGTGTTCTTGTCTGGGAAATCCCATGGACAGAGGAGCCTGGCGGGCTACAGTCCATGGGGTCTCAGAGTCAGGCACAACTGAGCAACTAAACATTTGCACTTTCACACTCTATTTCTAGGATGAGCTTTTTTCTTACATGTTTGGCTCTTGACACACTTAAATCTTCACTTCTCTCTTTAATTCTGGGAAATTTATTCTCATTGTTTCTTAATATATTTGTTGTTTTTTTGAAATGTTTTCTTTTTCCCTTCCTTCTGAAACTCCTATTATCTTGATGCCTTCTTTTCATACTCAGTATTTCCCCTTGATTCTCCTTTTTTCTAAGATTATCTTAAAAAAAAAATTTGTTTAATTTGGCTAGGCCAGTTCCTAGTTATGGCACTCAGGATCTTCTATCTTTGTTGTGGTATACGGAATCTTTAGTTGTGGCTCTTGATATCTACTTTCTCAACCAGGGGTCAGAGCCGGGCCCCCTGTGTCGCACATGTGGAGTCTTAGCCACTGGACCATTAGGGAGGTCCCTCCACTTGATTCTTTTCCCTGGATTCTTCTGAGTTCATCCTACTTACTCATAGCCCGCCTCGGTCTCTTCATTCCTGGAGCATCTAATCCACTAATTCTGCATTAGTGGTTGGCTTGTTTGGTGTATTATATGTCTTTTATAACCGTTTTATGGCTTGCTCCAAATACTTATTTTAGCTAGTAAGCTAATAATTCTTTGGGAAGGAATATTATACACTTAGTCTAATAATATGGATTAGGGAATGGCCAACAGCCAGACCTTCGTTTGTGTTGGTCTGAGTGAGTTTAAGAGAGGAAGGGCTTGATCTCGGGTCAAACAGCCACCTGGCATTGAATTACTGTTATGTTTTTCTGTTGGCTACTACTGCGTTAGGCCGCTTCTGATCAGGGTTTGTTTTTTAAACTCTCAGAAATTTTAAGAGGTGGTTTCCTTGTATCCTAATTCATCCCCCCAGTTCCATAGTGTTTTCTGAGAGGCCTCAGGGTAGTCAGTTTGTACCAGTTTTCGTGACCTTTCCCCTCATAGGCCTTCTGTGCTGTCCTGATTTCATCCTGCCAACAAAGATATGAGCTGTTCTGCTAATTTCTGGTAAGGGGCAATCAAGGGAAAGATACAGGCAGACTGAAAAAAGCTTTTTAGTTTTTTAAAAACTAAAAAATAACAAAAAATCTTGCCTTTTGACTCCTGCCGCCCTTTGCTCCTGACTAGAGATCTCCAGTGTCTACTCAACACAATCAGTGGAAATTAATCCCCATCAGTTTTTGTGCTTTTTGTTATGCTGGTCCTGGAATCCAGACTGACTGCTTTTTTTCCCTCAGGGCTTTATTTTGGAGGATGAGACTGGTAGCACATGATTGTTTATCATCTTGATAGAAATTGGATGAACTCATCTGAGTTAATAATGATACATTTTAAAGACTGTCTTTAAAACATGTGAAAATCTTTAATGGAAAGGTAGAACTTCACTGGTGCTCCAGTGATGAGAGTCTGCCTGCCACTGCAGGGGACACGGCTTCAATCCCTGGTCCAGGAAGATCCCACATGCTGTGGGGGAGGCAGGCCCGCACACCACAGCTACTGAAGGCCATACACCGGGAGCCCGAGCTCTGCAGCAAGAGAAGACACCACAATGAGAAGCTTGTACGCTGCAGCTAGAGAATACTTGCCAGAACCAGGAAAAGCCCACGCACCATAGTGAAGCCCAGCGCAGCCATAAGTCAGTCAGTAAAGTTGGGGAGGCAAATGTCTCATGGGGGAAAAAAGAAGACAAGTATATGCATGGAAAATAGAACAAACTATGTGAAAACAAATGATCCGAAACCTTAGTGGTTTAAAATGACAGCTATTTTATTAAATTTAGAGGATCAGGAATTTGAGCAGGTCTGGGCGCGTCTTCTCTTATTTGAGGCATCAACAAAGGTCATTGGATGGTCTTCGCTAGCACATGGTCTGGACTGGAGACTTTTTCGCCTGTTGCTCTGTCTAAGGAGGCTGGGAGTCCAGGCTCAGCTGGGACTCCTGACCTGTGTGTCTGCACTTGTGGCCTTCCCAACATGGCAGTCGTAGTGTTGTTGGGCTTCTGAGCACAAGGTACCAGGCTTTTTGTGATCTCATCAGTTCGAGATCATGACTTCAGCTTCATTCTTTTGGTGATAGAAGTCACCTAGGTTGTTTGAATTTAAGGTAGGGAATTTCTTTCTCTCTCATTTGGAGGCATAATCAAGAATTTGCAGCCATCTTCACTAGACCACATAAAGTTATTAGAATTTTGTGTTGCTGATTGTTGTTTTTAGGAGTATTATCATTAGCGGCTTGGCTCAGGAAATTTTGCCCTTCTCCCATCTCAAGGGGATTCTCTAGAGTAGAGAAATCACATAGTTTTGCAGTTCATTTTTATAATTCTTTTACCTACAGCAGTGGTTCTTGAATACTCCATTCTCCATCATTTTGACTGGAGGCAGTTTTGGTTGTCACAACTGGTAGAGAGGGATGCTACTGCCTTTTTACCAGATAAGGGCTAGTGAAAGTGAAAGAAAGTGAAGTCACTCAGTCGTGTATGACTCTTTGCGACCCCATGGACTGTAGCCTACCAGGCTCCTCTGTCCATGTGATTTTCCAAGCAATAGTTCTGGAGTGGATTGCCATTTCCTTCTCCAGGGGATCTTCCCAACCCAGGGATTGAACCCGGGTCTCCTGCATTGTAGACAGACGCTTTACCGTCTGAGCCACCAGGGAAGTCAGATAAGGGCTAGAGATGTTGCTAAGTGCCTTTCAGTGCACCCACCCCCACCAAAAAAAGGATCATCTGGCCCCCAAAAGCAGTAGCGTGGAGGTAGAGAAACTAACCCTTTGTTGTGGTTGTTCAGTTGCTCAGTTGTGTCCTAACTCTTTGTGCCCCATGGCTGCAGCATGCCAGGCTTCCCTGTCCTTCACCATCTCCTGGAGCTTGCTCAAACTCATGTCCATTGAGTTGATGATGTCATGCAACCAACTCATCCTGTCATCCCCTTCTCCTCCTGCCTTCACTTCAGTCTTTCCCAGCATCAGGGTCTTTTCTAATGAGTCAGTTCTTCATATCAGGTGGTCAAAGTATTGAAGTTCCAGCTTCAGCATCAGTCCTTCCAATGAATATTCAGGATTGATTTCCTTTAGGATTGACTGGTTTGATCTCCTTGCTGTCCAAGGGACTTCTCAAGAGCCTTCTCCAATACCACAGTTCAGAAGCATCAATGATTTGGTGCTCAGCTTTGTTTATGGTCCAGCTCTCACATCCAAATTTAACTACTGGAAAAACCATAGCTTTGACTCTGTGGACCTTTGTCAACAAAGAAACCAACCCTGTCTCACAGTAATCTTGCAGTGTTGGTATAATCCTTATGAGAGAAAACTTTAACTCAGAGAGGTTATAGACTAATGCCACTCAACTAATAAGTGGTAGAACCTAGTTTTAATTCATTGTTGTTGTTGTTGTTTTGCAAATATTGGGACGGATTACCGTGTTAAGTGCTATAAGAGATAATAATTTGGAGTCCATCTTGATGGAGTTTACAAGAATCTGTATGTCATAAATGTTATTTAACACAGCATTGAACTGTACCTTTAAAAAATAAGAGAAAGTGGTCTGCCATTAAGTTACTTGACATATCTGAGCTGTGGTTTCTTTATTTCCAAAGTAAGGATAATATTTACCTCTTAAGATTATAGAAATTAGATAGTGTTTATTGAAATATGCAGTGTAGTATCTTACTAGTGCTCTGTTTTTTTTTTTCTTTATTAGGGGTTTACAATTTAGTTGAACCTTTCTTTATAATTTTCTATCACTGTTTTTTCTTATATAAAACAAAAACAGACTGGAAAATCCAAGAATATTGAATTTCTCATATGTGACCTGCTATGATTTAAGTTTATGGACCAGAAATAGTCTGTATTTTTTTCATTAAAAAAAAAAAATTGCAGTATAGTTGGTTAACATTTTTATTTTTTTGCCCATGCCACATTCCTTGTGGGATTTCAGTTTCGCATTAGGGATTAAACCTGGGCATGGCAGTGAGATCCCAGAATTGTAACCACTAGGCTACCAGGGATCTTAATGAACAATATTACATTAATGTCAGGTATACAAAATAGTGATTCCCCAAAAAAGTAGTATTTTTATAACTTAAACTCAACTTAAAGTCACTACAAAATAAAACATATTTCCCTGTGCCATGCCGTGTATCCTTGTTGCCTGTCTGGTCCATGTTGGGTGATACTTTCTGTTTCTGAAATCACTTTCATCATCATACCCTCATTATGAAAGTTTCTATTATTAATGCTTTCCTTTGAATATAAAAATGAAGATATTGTTTTAAACGGAATTAGAAAACTCCCCCTGTTATTGTTTAGAGTTATTTTATAAGGTGATTCAAAAAGGTTTGAACATTTAAAACATACATTATTTAAGTTACCTGTGTTATACTTCGGCAAGTAATCACGTTTGTACTAAGGAACTACCATTGTTTCTGTAATGCTCATTCGATACCTTGTCTGTAACACAGCACATGGCTGTCTTATGGTCTGATTCCTCTTAGGCTTTTTGTTGGTAGCACGTGATGTTTGATGGTTGAAATGGCGGCCAGGTTGAATGCCTTTAGTTCCTCAAGTCTGTAAGGAGTATGTGGTCCCAGCTCTATAGTTTTCTTTTTACATATCCCCACTAGAAGTGTGGTGTAATAGTTGTGAATTCTGATGGCTGTTATTTCAAAGGCAATCCAAATTTTGAATCAGAATGGCCAGTCTAGCATGATGATGGGTATTCATTTAAGAGCCTCAGGATTGCGTGAGGCAGGAGAAATTTTCCTGTTGGAGAATGAAGTTGTGGAGACTTACATAGTTGTAGAAAAAAATAGCAGTTATTTTTCTCACTGTTTTTCTCTACAAAAAAGAATGATTGAAAACCCAGTGTGCAATATGATACGGCACAGAAACAGTAGCTTTTTGATGAACTGCTTGTATGTTCAGTTGCATTCTGCTCTCTTTCATTGCCACATCTGCAGGCATTCTGGAGATTTACTTTTCCCCTTAAATAGAGCTTGGGCTTCTCTTTGAACCTTGAGCAACCCTACAGTTATCCATATGGTTTTTATCTTATCTGACTCCATCAGGGGCTGAAACAGATGGGAATACCAAGAATTCTACGTCAGCACCTTAGTGACTATGCCCCAACTGTGAACTACTTGAATGCCTAGCTCTCCTCGTCAGAGTCCTGGGACTTAACTGAATAAAACTTAAAAGTGAATTAGAAGTAGAAGGTGACCCTGCAGTTTGGTGCTTACTGCGTATTTATGTTCAGCCTGGTTAGTGAGTAATAAAAGTTTTAAAACTTTTAGTTCTGTTCTATCGACTCCCTTTTGATCATTACCATGTTCAGAGGGCCTAGTACATAGCAGTTGCTCAATAGTATCTGTCAGATACATGCATGTGGCCAGTTGACCCTTGAACATGGATTTGAACTGCTTGGGTCCACTTGTGGGGATTTTTTTTCCCAGTAAATATGTCCTACATGATCCGTGGTTAATTGAATCTGTGGATGTGGAACTGAGTATGAAGCGCTGAATCTAAAGTTATACTTGGATTTTCTACTATGGGAAAGATCTCAACCCCCTAACTCCTTGCATTGTTTAAGGGTCAACTGTATTATATCAGTAATACATGTATCCGTGTATGGTGAAATCTTGCATTCAGAATGCACGCTGAAGTTTATTTCTGTTATCCAGGTAACAGGTGTTATCAGAAAGTTATTGATTACCTGCTTTAATTTGAAGAAAGAAATACCAAAAAAAGAAGCTAAATGTACATGTGCTTTTTAATTTCCTTATGGTTACACTGCACTTACAGTTTAATATAGCAATAGAAAACTCTTTGTCCAATAGATAATACAGCACAAGTATTGTAAATTTTCTTTGTGGCAAGGTGTTCTTTGTGTTGCCCCCAAGTTGAACTACCTTCACTATTACCTTTGAGATTAGCATTCTTTAAGATGACCTGTTTTAAAACATCATTCCTGTATTTATGTTTACATGTAAACTGTTAACACTTTTTATAGAAATGTATTAAATTTCATTCTGGACCTGGAAGGTTAAAAGATGATAGAGAAGTATTTTTACCTTACATTGTTTTCTTTAAGCAACCAAAAAGACTTTTAAACCACCAGCTGGAATCCCACATAGATATATTTTCAAATTTTTCTTTAATGTTGTCACAGCACTAACTTGTCCGTAGTCAAGTCTGTGAATGCTTTCGTAGGCCTTTCAAGTCTCTTGTTTATGTAAATTCCTTTTTATTTTTTTAGTTAAAAGTACACCTTATTCTTGAAATTGTGTGTGGGCTTACCAAGGAGAATAGCAGATTGGTTTAATAATTTTTTCAAGGTATTCTGAAGATCATTTAAAATATGAAAATACCTTATTTTAACTTTTGGGAATGTTATTTTACCCTATTTTTTAAAAATAATTATATAACTTGACTTATGGTTTTGATAAGAAAACTTTTAAAAGCTAAAATAACAGCAAGTTTTCCCCTGAAGAGCTTAGTGATTCTTCTTTTGGAGAAACACAAACTCATTCTGACTAAGGGCAGCATATTTCTTCTGTGTGTGCCTTAGAACACAGTTCAGAATACCAGGTGCCTATTTGTAATTGAAAGCATTGATTCACATTTTCTCTGGAAAATTCCCAAGGGGTTTTAGTATGGTATTTTCTAGATTTTTTTTTTAACCTGTAGATTCAGTTCTGTATGTGTGGATACTTTCTTTTTCTTTTTTAAAGTCATTTGGCTCTTTTAAACTGTAAATTTTATCTTAGTACTTGAAGCAATAGTCCAGTTACCATTATTAATTTTGTTTGAGGGTTCCACTGGTTTGTATTTGTAATCAGAGTTTGACTTATTTTGATAGGTTTTATTTATAGTGAAGTTAATGGCAGTGTATTTGTTGAAATCTTTCGGAATTTTCCCCACTTGTCACTTTAGTCCCATGTGACTTTACTAAGGGCTTATTTTTTCTGCATTGATTTCCTTTCCTCCACACTAAGAATAGGAAAACCTGTTTAGTCTTAAGGATAAGCTTGTAGAGACCTAAGCAACTGTGGGAAAAAAATGATAATTTATGGTAAGTTTGAGAGCACCAAAGCTGTATGTAAATTGGTAGTCTGACTAGTCTTTAGCAAAGGACATATGTTTGTCTTGGGTATTGTCATTGTTCATCTTTAATTTGCCAGTGGTGTGAACTGTATAAGTAAAATGTATTCTGTGTGGCTTTTTTGTTTGTGCTAGATGTTTGGCTTGAGAAGAAACTTGATAACCTAATAACCTTAGTCATCTCTTGTAGGGTATTATAGGCACTTTGATAATACAGTTTGAAGTTAATTTTTGTGGCAGTGTTGGAGTGAAGAAATTTGAACAACTAATTGTATTTTTTAGCTTGACATAGTTCTGTTATTATAACAAATCCTGTAAACTTTTTTCTCAGCCAAAAAATATCACTGGTTGCTGAAAGTATATCATCCCACGTCCTCCAGGAAAAATACCAAGTTAACAAAAAGTCCTGAGACAGTGGTCTCAAGGGAGGTAGCAGTCAAATGGAAGTCACAGTGAGCTTTGATGCTCTCTGGGGATGAATCTGAAATACCGTATCAAAGCCTGGTCTGAACCTTACCTTGTTCCACACCCAGATAAATGATTGTACTTTGTGCCTAATCAGCTTTCACATTCCCAAGGGATGGATGGGGTAGTACTCCATGCTGGACCAGGAAGCTTGGATTACATACTTCTCATTCTTCAAGCCTTTAATTAACTGCCCTCCTCCTCTTGCAGAACAGACAAGGCAGCCAGTTCAGGTAGTAAGTAGGTATTGTGTGCATTCCCCTCAACAAGTTTAATCTTCTCATATACATAGCCTTCTACACTAAGTGAAAAACTTTACTAAATATAATTTATTTTGAGTGTATATTTTTTGTACCTAATAAGTGATAGGTGGAGTAAGGTAGAATTCCTTATTCAACTATCAACTGAAAGCCCTCTATTGTTAATCTCACTGTATGCTCTGCTACCTTAGTACTGCTTTTGCTTTATTTATCTTAATACTTGCCCTCTTAAATCTAAAATTATAATAAACATACTCATGTAGTTTTGTATGCATGCTGCATTGTCTCAGAAAGATAGATGAACTAGAAGAATCTTTGTCTGCTTGCCTAGATAAGCATCAAGGAAACTTGTCTCTGCTCAGTTCTCTGGGCTTCCCTGGTAGCTTGATAAAGAATCTGCCTGCAATGCAGGAGACACTGGTTTGATTCCTGGGTCGGGAATATCTGCTGGAGAAGGGATAGGCTCCCCACTCCAGTGTTCTTGGGCTTCCCTTGTGGCTCAGCTGGTGAAGAATCTGCCTGCAATGCAGGAGACCTGGGTTTGATCCCTGCGTTGGGAAGATCCCCTGGAGAAGGGAACGGCTACCCCCTCCAATATTCTGGCTTGGAAAATTCCGTGGACTGTATAGTCCATGGGGTCGCAAAGAGTCGGACACAACTGAGCAACTTCCACTTTCACTGGATGAAGGGGAAAAAGAATGATGCAGTTGTGATGACAGTGATGATCATTTGTTTTGGTCAGTTGCTGAGTCATGGGATTCTTTGTGACCCCATGGACCGTAGCACTCCAGGCTCCTCTGCTCTTCACTGTCTCCTGGAGTTTGCTCAGATTCGGAGCCTTTGAGTCAGTGATGCTAGCTAACCATTTCATTCTCTCCCTCCCCCTTCTCCTTTTGCCTTAAGTCTTTCCGAACATCAGGTTTTTTCCAGTGAGTCAGCTCTTGACATACTATTGGAACTTCAGCTTCAGCAACAGTCCTTCCAGTGAATATTCAGGATTGAGTTCCTTTAGGATTGACTAGCGTGATCTGATCATCTGATCATGCTAACAATAAAAACTTATCTTGTTTTTTTAAATTTGCTGTATACGAGGCACTATTCTAAGCAGTTTAAACTTATTCATTTAATCCTCACGTACACCTTTAAGACAAATAGTTAAAAACTCCATTTTATAAAATTGTGAACTGAGATACACAGAGGTTAAGTAACCTGCCCAGGATCATTCATCCAAAGCATGGAGGAATGCAGGATTCCAATGTAGGCTCTCTAGTATCTGAGTCTTAAATTCTAAGTCACTACATCATTACTCTTTCTGAGCTTGCATATAAATAACAATATGTAACATGAATGTGACTATACACGTGATGTGAGAATCTCAAGCTAAGAAATTAAATTTAAAAAATGCAACCTTGAATTTTATACTTCATTTTATGAGTTTCTAAGCACTGGAAAGTACATACGGTGCTTCATGGGTTGCTCCTCAGCCAGGGAACACTGGGCTTTAACAGAATAATCAGAAAAACACTGTGAGTCTAAACTGTCTGAATGAAAGACACTGAAGGAAATTAAAATTGTGATTATTGAAATGAAAGTCACTAGCTGGGGGAAAATATTAATAGCAAAAGTTAAATAGCAGTAAAAACAGGTAAAAGAATCATACATATATAGAAATGAATCTGAAGCTAGAGAGTCAGTGAAATTGGAGTCAAATGCAAAGACAATCTTATGTTCCTTCGTAGAGAAAAAGTAAATTTATGTTTAAAGGACGGTAAATTAGATTGCCAGTTGACTTCTCATCAACAGCAGTCAGTAGTGGTCAGAATAACGTGTAAAGGACTGAAGGAAAAACCCTGTCAGCCAAGAATTCTGTACTTAGCTAAACTGTCATACAAGACTAAGGACAAAATACAGACCTTGTGTTAACAGTGTTAACTGAGTGAAGGGTACATGGCATATTTCTGTTCTGTTTTAGTAGTTGTATAAATTATTTCAAAATTAAAATGAAAAAGAAAATCCACAATTTTAGAGACAACTGAGAAGCTTACCACTTGTAGCTAAATATTTTAAAAGATGTCCTTCCCAGATGGTGTTAGTGGTAAAGAACCCACCTGCCAGTGCAGGAGACAAGAGAGATGTGGGTTCAGTGTCTGGGTTGGGGAGATCCTCTGGAGAAGGGCATGGTAACCCATTCCAGTATTCTTGTCCGGAGAACCTGATGGACAGAGGGGCCTGGCCGGCTACAGTGGAGTCACAAGAATTGGACACAACTTAAGAGACTTAGCATGCACACACTACTGAAAAAAAAAATTCTTGAGCAGAAGAAGGAAGTTGAAAGGAAAAATTGGGAGGCAAGAAAAAATGGTGATCTAAATATTGGTAAATGTGAATAAATATTGATAATCATCAATATTATTGACACCTACCTATGCTCCAGTGTTCTTGCCTGGAGAATCCCAGGGACAGGGGAGCCTGGTGGGCTGCCGTCTATGGGGTTGCACAGTCGGACATGACTGAAGTGACTTAGCAGTAGCAGCAGTATGCTAAGCATAAGTACTTCATGTAATTCTCTCAACAACCATGTAGTATAGTTACTGATATTTTTCTTTAGTTTCAAAGAACTCATCCAGTTCCCAGCACAGTGAATGAAAAGGACCAAACCAAGTTACATTGCTGAAAAACTTGAGAATTCAAAAAGTAAGGAGAAAATTTTTCAATTTCCCAGAGAAGGGAGAAATATGTCACCAGAAAAGAAACAAAAATCTGTCCCCAGACTTCTTAGCAACTACTCTTGAAAGTAGTTAATAGTGAAACATTGCCTTTAAAATCCTGAGGAAAAGATCCTTAACTTGATATTCTGTGTTTAACCAGTCAATTAGATGTCAAATGCAAGTGTTTAAAACATTTTTCTTCCCTGTACCCTTTCTTAAGAAGCTACTAGAATGTGTTGTTGTTGTCTGCTCGCCAAGTCATGTCAGATTCTTTGCGACACCATGGACTGCAGCGTGCTAGGCTGTCCTTCACTAGGGAGATAGTGAACTGGAATGTGTGATTTTTCACAAAAGAAGCTGAGGAGGATGAAAAAAAGGAAGAGGTGATTCTCAGAAAGAGGGCATCAACCTAGGAAAGGAGCCAAAGGAAACATGCCTGGAGAGCAGCTAGTAAAGACTGAAGCCAGAGGCTGGATGGCCATGTGACGAAACCTAAAGAAAGTTTAGCCCAGTGCATCTGCTCACAGGTTCAGGTATTTGGAAATTACAGGTCTTGTAGAGAGCTAATTAAAGTGTTTTGCAGTACCTGGTGCCTCAGTAGTAAAGAATCCCCTTGCCAGTGCAGGAGACGCGGGGTCAGCCCTTGGGTCAGGAATCTTCCCTGGGAGAACGTGAAAAGTGTTAGTTGCTCAGTCGTGCCTCTCTTGTGACCCCGCTGAGCTCTAGTCCACCAGGCCCCTCTGTCCATGGGATTTTCCAGGTGAGAATACCGGAGTAGGTAGCCATTCCTTCTCCAGGGGATCTTCCCCACTCAGGGATCAGACCTGGATCTCCTGCATTGCAAGCAGATTCTTTACCATCTGAAGGAAATGGCAACCACTCCACTATTCTTGCCTGGAAAATCCCAGAGAGAGAGGAACCTGGTGGACTACAGTCCCTGGGGTCACAAAAGAGTTGGACATGACTTAGTGACTAAACAGTTCTGGTATACATAGAAAAAACAAGCAAACACAAATTATCAGGAGTTGTTAACCACAGAAAACTAATGATTATTCAAGAAAAAATAGCTAATTCTAATCGATGACTTGTTTCAACAATGGCAGTTGTAGTAACAAACATTGATTATTGATTCAACCAAAAACTATTAATTATCAGTGTTGATAAGTAAAAGGGAGCTTGAGGATAGGCAGTGATTTTAAAAAAGAGACATTCTAATCTATTTTAACAGAAAATCAGGTTAAATTATCCAAAAGTCAATAACAAGAATTAGCAGTTGTCGTCTTATTCATAAATACCAGAAGAAACACCCTGATAACTTAAAGATGGCTACGAACAGAGAGGTGCGTGCTAAGTTGCTTCAGTTGTGTCCAGCTCTTTGTGACCCCATGGACTGTAGCCCTTTCAGTCTGCTCTGTCCATGGGATTCTCCAGGCAAGAATCCTGGAGTGAGTAGCCATTCCCTTCTCCAGGGGGTTCTCCCAATCCAGGGATTGACCCAGGTCTCACACGTCACAAGCAGATTCTTTACCATCTGAGCCACCAGGGAAGCCCATAAAGTGTTAGTCGCTTTATGTCATATTTGCCATTTTAAACAGCTTTTTATTGCTTACCAATACCTTAAAAATCTTTGTGCTTATATTAATTTTTTAGTAAGAGTAAGGTAATATGGATGTGCTCAGTTGTGTCTGACTCTTTGCAACCCCATGGACTGTAGCCCACCAGGCTCCTCTCTCCATGGGATTTTCCAGACAAGAATACTGGAGTGGGTTGCCATTTCTTTCTCCAGGGGATCTTCCCAGCCCAGAGGTCGAAACCATGTTTCCTGCATCCTGACAGATGGATTCTTTACAACTGCGCCAGCTGCAAAGCCCCGAATAAGAGTAAAAATTTGTTTAAATATAAGAAAGTATTTTACAGTATGATTTTTAATTCCCTGAACTGCTGGTAGTGGGATAGAATTTGAGTCTGTATTGGCTTGGTAAACCTTGTATGATGATGCCACCCACCAAGAAAGGCACAGATGTGGGGGAAAAGAGAGTGAATTCAGTGTTACAGATAATGTTAACAAGGTGACCACATGAGATGTTCATTATTAGGTGGGTATAAATATCTACCTAGACTCAGGAGAAAAGATAGCTTTCAGTCCATGAACTAGTAATTGAGAACCTACTCTGTCACAGAATTGTTACTTCTAACTCTGTATTGCTAATGAAGGGTTTTAGGACAATGGATGAAGAGATAGAAAAGGGAGAGAGAGAAACTGGAAAAAGGAAAGAAGGAGAGTAGCAGGAAAGGAGGAGGAGGATTTATTGTTAAGGCTAGAAAAGGTAGGCATGGTATTTGTTCTTACACGAGGGTGAGAAGTGTGGGGATTCAAGAAGGGAACAGTAGTTTTCTTATGTGTTAGTCTGTCTACATTGCAGACTCTGTCAGATTTGAGCCAACATAAGAAACCCTCCTGTACATATGTATATGTTTAGGTTAAGTACTTGAGGTTTAATTAAGGGGAAAAGGAAGGTGTCAGAAAGGAAAAGCCTGGGTAGACTGAATGCTACCTAACTATACCTATAAAATACTAATGTCCGAGATAATTTGTGAAAGGAAACCTAAATGAAACTATGTGGGATGATAGCTTTATTATCCTGGGAAAGGTAAAATAAACCAATTCATGATGAAAATTTGTCAAAAGTAAGATACACCCCCTAATCTGTGATGAAATTGACTTTTGACTTTCTGACTTTCGAGCTTTTGTACGGAGGGTTCCCTGGCTGTCCAGTGGTCAGGACTCTGCACTTTCATCCAAATTCAGTCCCTGGTCAGGGAACTAAGATCCATAAATTACGCATTGCAGCCAAAAAAGGAAAAAGAGAAGCTTTCTGAGGAAGGCTGTAAACAAAGTTCAAAAAACAAAAGTGATGCAACAAAAAGTACACAGGAAACCTGTACAGTCTACAGGTTTGGGCTGTGCCCAAAGTTAGTGGATTGTTGTTGTTTAGTTGCTAAGTTGTGTCTGGCTCCTTTGCAACCCTGTGAACTGCAGATGCCAGGTTCCTTTCTCTCTGGAATTTTCCAGGCAAGAATGCTGGAGTGGGTTTTGCTATTTCCTCCTCCAGGAGATCCTCCCAGCTTAGGGATGGAACCCATGCCTCCTCCATTGGCTGGTGGATACTTCACTGCTGAGCCACCCGGGGAGCCCCATGTTAATGGATTAGATACTCAATATTGTTAAAATGTAAATTTCCAAATGTCAGGGAAAAATGCAGTCCCAGTCAGATTCAGAGGCTATTTTATCTTTTTTAGACATTGACAAACTGATCCTCAAACGTGTATGGAAATGTAAAGCATTTAGACAATCCAAAGTAATCTTGTAAAAGAATACTTGGAAAGATTTGTCACTATCTGACTAAAGTCCTAGTATAAAACTATAGCAGGCTTCCCAGGTGGCGCTAGGGGTAAAGAACCTGCCTGCCAATGCAGGAGGCATAAGACACAGGTTCGATCCTTGGGTTGGGAAGGTTCCCTGGAGGAGGGCATAGCAATCGACTCCAGTATTCTTGCTTGGAGAATCCCATGATTGGCGGAGCCTGGCAGGCTACAGTCCATGGGATCGCAGAGAGTCGGACACGGCTGAAGAGACTTAGCATTCGCATACAGTCTGGTTGTGGTATAGGAATAGGTCAGTGTAATTAATAATCAGCCCAGAAATGGACCCAAACTTAACAGTTACTTGATTTTCAGTAAAAGGTACCAAATCAAGTCAGTAGGCAAAGGGATCCATCAGGAAATGATCTGGAGCAGTTGTATATCCATGTCAAAAAAAGGAGTCATTGACTTTTACTTTGTACTACCACTAATAACTAAAAGAGTATTATAGACTGAACGTAAAAAATGAAGGTTGTGGGTGAAAATACTGAAGAAAAGCTGTTTGGGGGAACATGCAAACATTTCTTCAAACACAGATCATAAAAGATGAAATAGATAAACTCGACTTTATTAAAAAAATGTAAACTATCTGAGACATCTTGTTTTTTAAAACGTGGAAAGACAAAGACCAGGAAAAAAAATACTCACAACATACTTATCAGACAAAGGACTAGACCTAGAGTATGGAAATAGCACAACTGTAAAAGCACATAAATTTAGAAAATGGGCAAAGGATCTGATTGTACATAGCCAAAGAAGAAAATATATGAATGGCTTGCTATCACAGCAAGATAGTACCTCATACACAGGGAATGACTGAAATTAATAAGATTAAGGACACAAAGTGTTGGTAGGAAGTGAGACAGTTGGAACTCTCATACATTGCTGGTACAAATGCAAGATGGTACAACCGAATTGGAAAACTGGAAAACAGTTTAAAGTTCAAACTGTTCTTAAAATATGACTCAGTAGTTCTCTTTCTAAAAATTTACCCAGGAGAAATGAAAATTTCTGTTCACATGAATATTTGTATATACTAATTCACAGAAGCATTTCTAATAGCCAAAAACTGGAAATGACAAATAGAAACAGTGCTCTGTCTATACAGTGGAAGTCTATATGAATTAGCTGATAGAGACATCATGGAAAATCTCAGAAACGTGCTGAATGAAAAAAGCCAGATTAAAAAAAAAATACTGTGTGATTCTATTTACATGAAACAGTGGGAAAGAATAACCTATAATTAGTCATTCTAAGAAGAAAAACTAACCTTACTTCAGTAGTTGCATATGCCCCCAAAAGTGTGCCTTTTATAACTGAGTTCAGGGAACAGTGGCTTGATTTTGAACTTTAGCCTCAGAATAGTAGGTCTGTGATAAATACATAGTTTGAAAGCTCTTTTCAGAATGTTCTCTCCTGCCTACCTCCCCACCCACCACCACTGCTGGAAGAACTTTGTACCACAAGTCACTATCAAAAGAATGATTTTAACTAGATTGAGACAGATTTAGTGCTGGTGCAGCTATGATATAGCTTTACTGAGAACTCAGACTTGGTCATTGATAGTAGGTTCTGCATTTCTGTTGGAAACCTCTTTGGCATCTGGTAGAATTTAAGATCTTACTACCCCTATCCCCACATTTTACCAGGTCCTTGAGTCTCTAGTAAGGATGTTCATTTTTATTTGATTTTTTTTTTTTTTTTTGCATTTCCATGACTCCAACAACTTGAAATTGTTAGTACTTTCTTTTTTTACTTATATATTTAAATTGTTATTTAAAGATATAATATGTAGAAAATTGCATAGACCATAAATGTACATTTAATACAAAATTATAAAGCAAGTACTTGAGTAACTACCATCTAGATCAAGAGGTCGAATGTTATCAGCATTCCAAGAGCCCTTGTGCACCTCTTCCTATTCTTAATTCCTGCCCTCAGCCATAGAGATTACCACTTTCCTGACTCGTATTATAATTTTCTAGCTTTACTTTTACACTTCCTTATGCATCTCTACACAAAGTAGTTTAGTTGAAGTTTTTTTTTTTTTGAACTTGTTTTTGAAATTCATATACATGAGGTCTTTCCATGTGTGTTATTTTGTCCTCAATAACGTGGCAGTGAGAACTGACAGGGGGTGGGATGAAGCTACCATTTATTGTAGTGGTCTTTTGTATGAATGAAGTACAGTTCATTTTTTCCCCAGTTTTTTATTGAGGTATAATCGATTTACAATATTGTGTTAATTTTTACTGTATAGCGAAGTGACTCAGTTATACACAGTTATATATTCTTTTTTATATTACTCTCCATTGTGGTTATTTAGGATGTATAGTTCCTTGTGCTATACAGTGAGACCTGTTGTTGATCCTTTTTATGTGCAATAGTTTGCATCTACTAACTCTAAAGTCCCAGTCCAATCCTCCCCAGCCCCCATCCCTCTGGCAGCCACAAGCCTCTTCTCTGTGTCTGAGTCTTGCGTCATAGATATGTTCGTTTGTGCAGTGTTTTCGGTTCCACATACAAGTGATAGCATATGGTATTTGTCTTTCTCTGTTTGATTTACTTCACGTAGTGTGATAACCTAGTTGTGTCCGTGTTGCTGCAAGTGGGTGGCATCATTTTGTCCTTTTTTGTGTCTGTAGTATTCCGTTGTATATATGTACCACACCATCTTTACCCATTCACCTCTCGATGGAAATTTTGGTTGTTTTCATGTCTTGGCTATTGGAAATGGTGCTGCTATAAACATGGGAGTGCGTGTATCTTTTTGAATTATAGTTTTTTCAGGTGTATGTGCAGGAGTGGGATTGCTAGATTATATGGTAATTCTATTTTTAGTTTTATGAGGAACCTCCATACTGTTTTCCATAGGAAAGTGAAAGTGAAGTCGCTCAGTTGTGTCTGACTCTTTGCAGCCCCATGGACTGTAGCCTACCAGGCTCCTCTGTCCATGGGATTTTCCAGGCAAGAATACTGGAGTGGATTGCCATTTCCTTCTCCAGGGGACCTTCCCAACCCAGGAATCCAACCTGGGTCTCCCGCGTTGCAGGCAGCCACTTTACCATCTGAGCCACCAGGGAAGCCCGTTTTCCATAGTGGCTCTACTATTTGCAGCCTTCCTACCGTGGAGGAGGGTTGCCTTTTCTCCACACAATCCATTATTTGTGGCCTTCATCATGATGGCCTTTCTGACTGGTGTGAGTTGGTGCTTCATTGTAGTTTCGGTTTGCATTTCTCTGATAATAGCAGTGTTGGGCATCTTTTCATGCACTTATTTCATGTGCCTGTATTTCTTTGGAGAAGTATCTCTAGTCTTCTGCCCATTTTTTGATTAAGCTCTTTTTATTGTTGTTGTGTGAGCTGTTAGTATATTTTGGAAATTAAGGCCTTGTGGGTCACATTGTTGGCAAATATTTTTTTCCCACTCTGTAGATTGTCTCAGTTCTTAAGAAATTTTTTTATCCTTTTTATTTTTTTGGTGTGGTGGGGAATGTAGACTTTCAGGTTGTTTGCTGAAAATTCACAGCTATCACACATTATTTTTGTTACTTCATTAAACTGTTTGCTGTTTTAATTTTGATAACAAATAAGAGCATCTTATATAAATCTTTGTAATCTGTGCACTACCCTTATGTCCATCCTAATTTAGCCTCATTTCAGACCTGTGACATTGGCAGTGTAGTATTCCATTTTTATAACTAACAGAGCTTGTCAGTTCCTCAGGCTAACATTGTGAAAAATTAAGATAGTTTTAACAGTTGCCACCGTTCTTTTATTTCAAAGTCTGAATTCTAAATTTTATCCAATTCTGTTTCACACAAACTAAGCATGCTCTGTACCTCAACTGAGTTAAAGTATTTCACAAAAAAAGGAAAAGAAATTATTTGGTTAGAGGTATGCCTCGTTGCCTTGTTTTTGTTTTTCCAAGTCATGGCCTTACTGTTTCTTTGGAAGTTGACCCAAGAAGTTTTGTTTTACTGATTTGTGTGTTGGATGTTGGGGCATAAATTCTTTAAATTGTCAGCAGTGAAACTGTTCACACAAGTATGCAGCTTATATCTGCAGCATTTGATTTACGTGTGGAAAGGGAGGAGGAGGGGAAGGGGCTGAGGAGGTTATATTTTTGACTAGAGCATACTGCTTGCTTCTATACTTTTTTTTACTCAACGCCAGTCTCTAAAGTCAAGAGACTGAGCCTTTAATGCGAGGAAGCTCTGCAAATCACTAACTAGCCTGACAGTTCACAGAAGCTTTTCTAAAATCTTAGGTCTGATGAAGCTATGGTTTGTGAAATACTCTGGTGCTCTAGTCCAGTTTGACCCCTAATTTATGTGTGGAATCTGCTGAGTTGTGTTTAAAGCCAAGTTTAGTTGTTGATGTTGCAAAGTGACACTTCTTTTGTTATCTTAAGGTATTAAAAGTAAGGTTTTCAATGTGGATGTGATTGAAGCAACACTGAGCTCAGGAAGTGAAAGTAACTATGAGTATATTTACTATTAGTGTCTTTGGAAATTTTTGTGACAAATTCAGTACTTCTCTAAAGGTGTTATGTATAAATATGTTTTAAGTATATACACATTTGTAAAAAATTCTAAAAAGAAATTTTGTTTAGAAAAGCAAGAAGATGGAAAGTATATTGGTATGATATTCCAAGTTGTGTTTGAAACATTTTTAGACTTAAATATTTACTTAACAAATAAAAACCTGTGGAGCTGCAAACATCCCCTTGGTTTGAAAATACATTTCATCCTATCTGTTTTCTAGGTGATACACTTAAGCTTCTCTTCTGTCTTATCTCCAGCAATACAAATTCTTATACTTTAAGCAGTCATTCTTCAACTAAACATTAAAAATTATTGTGACTATCACTTTCAGAGTAGTACGTGTAGTGGGAAAATTGTATTTTAAAATTTTCAAAATAAGGAATAGCTTTACTCTGGGAAGGAAATTTGGATTTATGGAAATGTGGATTTCTAAATAGGGAAGCCATTGATAATTTTAAGTGTTAAACAGAAGGAACATTTACTTAGTTAAAAAGTGAAGAAAATAAAACACCTTCCATTGTAAAATTAATTTGACAGTGGTTTCTGGCAAAGATAAATTATAACTGAAAAGAGTATTGCCTGGCATTGTATGTAGATGAGAAAATCTGATGATAGAATAAATCATATAATAGATTTTAAAACCTCAGATTTCAAATCCAGTAGAGTTGAAACATTAGAGTAACTTAGTGTTTGTATGTGCTACAATAGCAATGGTGAGCATAAAGAATTTCAGTGTCAGACAAAGGCATGTTTGTTTTCATAGAATTGGTTAAAAGAGATTTCACAGTAATTTTTTAAATCTTTGATTCAGGGTGGAATTAAGCTTGTCAAGTAAATAGTAGCTGAAATAACGTTCATGATGTTGTAAATACAACCCTTTGCTCTAACTTGCTGCGGAAATAAATGAAACGTACTTTTCTTTTGAGCTTATAAACCTTCATAGTATTTACTCGCTTCATTGGACAGAGTCAGTTGCAAGACTGCTACTTCTTTGTTTCAGAGTTTGGGTGAGGTGAGAAAAGTTCATCTCTCCTTGAAAGTGCATTCCAGTGTCTGAATTTTAACTGTGGTATTAGCGTACGTTTTCTTCCTTCTTATCGTCTCTGAACATATGCTTAAAACTTAATGTGTCATTTTCCTGCAGTATAAGGCACGTCCTTTGGACTGTGTAGAATGAGGGTCCCAAATTCATGCCTTGTTATGGCCTGCGTTTGTGCCATTGAACATGTATGCATTAATCTTCACTGAAGATCTTCTATGCAAATATAAAAAAGCAATCATTTATGTCTTTCTGGTTTAGAGTCATGGCTTTGGGAAAAGCTGTTATAGTCACAAAACAGAATGCTCTGTCAAGACCAGGATTACTGGTTCCTTTGATTCCTATGTTACTAATACATGACACTCAGTACTTAAATATTTTTTTGTTGAGTAATCAAAGTCTTGATTTTTTTTTTCAGTGTTTACTTTTTTTGAAATATTTTAAATTTTATCAGATTTAAGAAATAAGCTGCTAAGGATAAGTAAAGTAACTCGTTTTCTTTCCTTCTGTTTTCTTTTTCTAGACCACCTGTTGAGGCCCTGAGTCAAGACAACAATTTTTATACTTTTCCTGGCGGTTCGGAAACAAGCCTCTGTAGAACCAGAAACAAAGAAAGGAAATAATCTGACCTTTTCTTTATTAGATTGACTGTAAAAGATACTTGACTTCCAGGAACAAGCACAGAGAAGTAATAAAGTTATTATTCTGGCATCACGGGACGTTGATCACATTGAGAAGTGTGCTTTGTGAAGCTTCCCGAGTTGAGACTTGGAAACTTCATTGGTGCTCATTTATAACTTGGACTATCAGCATGAGTGAATTCTGGTTGTGTTTCAACTGCTGTATCGCAGAACAGCCTCAACCCGTAAGTATGAAGTGCTATACATGCGAATTGGGTGGGGTACTTGTTATGCATACTGTTGATTCTCAGGTTAAGAACCAGGATCCCAGTAGTGATTGCAGGGCAGTTCCAAGGCCTGTCAGTGAAATTCTAAACATCTGGTTAAAGAAGGAAACAAGGAAGTTTGCTTTTGAGTAAATGCTATACGTGAAGAACTGTGCTAGACTACCGTATGTGATTGAGAAGGTTGTAGACCACCTTCTGGTGGACTCGTGACGGGAGGGAGACACCCTGCGGCAGAACAGCCGAGCCGGCTCTGGAGGTCAGCGGGTGGGAGATGGCGAGCCGGGGTCGACCGTCTCATCTTCCTCACAGCAGTTCTCCGGGGAAGATGCCGTTATCCTTATTTCTCTGTAGACATAGGTTCCGTTGTTTTTGCCCTGAGTGGACGGTAAGTAGTCTTTGCTGGCCATTTCTTGATACCTGCCTCACTTTTGTCCCTTCTAACCTGGGCATTCTGTTACCTCTACCAAAATTCTTCCCTCCCCCTCCAGTTTTCTCTTCATCTTCTGAGATGCCTGTATCAAATGTCAGCTCTATGAAGTCTTCCCCAGCTTTTTCCTGACTTAGGGGAAAATCCCTCAGCAGAATTTCCCCCGGCAACTTTGGTTCATTTTCCTATGGTAGGATGGAACTTCTTGCTCAGTGACTGCCTTGGTCTCTTCTTTAAGGGCCCTGCCCGTGTCTTCAGGATCACATCTGATACCTTGGAGAATGTGGTCATACATGCTAGCTGGTTTGCTGGCTGACTGGCTGAATAAATGAATTTCTATTGTATTCTGCTTGGCTTAACATTTGTAACAGTATGAAAGGAAGAATGAGGTGTAGTCTTAAGGTCTCCTCAGATCTTTTCTGAGCCTTTCCCTGGTCATACATACACAGTCAGTTTTTAATTTTCCTTGTATGTGCAGTTGTTTTCGAATGTCCTAGTCTTTTATGTCCGGCTCTGGAAAGGGGCAGATATGAAAAAGTGAGGGCAGGGAGGAGAAGAAAGGATCTTTAAATCCTCTGGAAGTCACTTCAGCCAGAGGAGGAGGGGCTTGCAGCAGTTGTGGAGCTGAGCACCGCCAGTGCTCAGCGGCGGCCCATCTGCTGGTCTGCTCTTCTGTGATCGGAAGCGAAGGTGCTGGGAGGACAGGCTCCGCTTTGCCCTCCCTGGCTCCCCAGAGGTGGTGTGCGTGATGTGCAAGACCACAGCTATGGGAACAGGGGCCTGCTCTGCTCCCCTGCTGAGACCTGACGCTGACTCAGACTAGCTGCAGCTTACCTTTCAGGTTTTCCCCTGGAAGTTGCCAGCCTTAAGTTCCAGAATAGATAGAGCAGAAAGATACTGCCTGTACAGTGGTGGTGGGGATGCAGATTCCTGCTGTTAGCTGCTCCACCACCTTCCCTTTTACTACTTTTGTAATCCCGTTTTTTACATTTAGTTCTTTGATCCATGAAGTATGGAGAGTTGCTTTGTGTGGGATGAGGTAGGGGTCTGACCTTTCACGTTAAGTCAGCTACCTAAAAACAGTTTATTAAATAGCCAGTCTTTTTATTAGTGATATGAAATGTCACCTTTATTATATACTACATTTTCATAGATTTAAAGAGACTACTCTTAAAATCTGTTCTGTTCTTTTGGTTCCATATGTTTACACCTGTGCCCTTGCACCTGCTGCCGTTACTTAGTACGTAGCTCTTCTTTTTAAAGTATATTGATAAGTCTTGCTTTTAAGCTGGATTGTTATGTCATGGGTTTTTGCTGTGTTATCTTTTGTATGTATTTTTTTCTTTGAATGAGATACATCATGCATCTTTTAAATCATTTAGGTGTTTACTTTAGAATTGCATTGAATCTAGATATAATTGGATCAGAATTGACATCTTTCACATTTTGAGTAATTCCACTGAGAAGCATAGCATATATCTTCATTTGTACAGACCTTTTCATATTCTTTTAGCAAGTTAAATTTTTCATCATGTAGGTTTTGCATATTTCTTGCTCAGTTTTTTATAGATTTTAAAAATGAATTTTCCTTGCTATTCTGAATGAAATTGTTTTGCTATTACAGTTCCTAGAGGATTTTTTTTTTTACTATTTTGTAAGCAACTAATAATTTTTATACAACAATTTTTTATCCAGATACTATACTGAACACTTTATATTTCTTAAATTTCTCCATATAGTGACATTTTGTTTGTCTTAATTCTCATATGTAAACTTTTTTCCCTGTTGAAATCTTTCTGCATCGGTTCAGTTCAGTTCAGTCGCTCAGTCGTGTCCGACTCTTTGCGACCCCGTGAATCGCAGCACGCCAGGCCTCCCTGTCCGTCACCAACTCCTGGAGTTCACTCAGACTCATGCCCATCAAGTCAGTGATGCCATCCAGCCATCTCATCCTCTGTCGTCCCCTTCTCCTCCTGCCCCCAATCCCTCCCAGCATCAGAGTCTTTTCCAATGAGTCAGCTCTTCGCATGAGGTGGCCAAAGTAATGGAGTTTCAGCTTTAGCATCATTCCTTCCAAAGAAATCCCAGGGCTGTCTCCTTCAGAATGGACTGGTTGGATCTCCTTGCAGTCCAAGGGACTCTCAAGAGTCTTTTCCAACACTGCAGTTCAAAAGCATCAATTCTTCGGCGCTCAGCCTTCTTCACAGTCCAACTCTCACATCCATACATGACAACTGGAAACACCATAGCCTTGACTAGACGGACCTTAGTCGGCAAAGCAATGTCTCTGCTTTTGAATATGCTGTCTAGGTTGCTCATAACTTTTCTTCCAAGGAGTAAGCGTCTTTTGATTTCATGGTTGCAGTCAATATCTGCAGTGATTTTGGAGCCCAGAAAAATAAAGTCTGACACTGTTTCCACTGTTTCCCCATCTATTTCCCATGAAGTG
>SJYA01001180.1:1609560-1630630 GCA_006410615.1 Neotragus moschatus
CTCTTCGCATGAGGTGGCCAAAGTAATGGAGTTTCAGCTTTAGCATCATTCCTTCCAAAGAAATCCCAGGGCTGTCTCCTTCAGAATGGACTGGTTGGATCTCCTTGCAGTCCAAGGGACTCTCAAGAGTCTTTTCCAACACTGCAGTTCAAAAGCATCAATTCTTCGGCGCTCAGCCTTCTTCACAGTCCAACTCTCACATCCATACATGACAACTGGAAACACCATAGCCTTGACTAGACGGACCTTAGTCGGCAAAGCAATGTCTCTGCTTTTGAATATGCTGTCTAGGTTGCTCATAACTTTTCTTCCAAGGAGTAAGCGTCTTTTGATTTCATGGTTGCAGTCAATATCTGCAGTGATTTTGGAGCCCAGAAAAATAAAGTCTGACACTGTTTCCACTGTTTCCCCATCTATTTCCCATGAAGTGATGGGACTAGATGCCATGAACTTCGTTTTCTGAATGTTGAGCTTTAAGCCACCTTTTTTACTTTCCTCTTTCACTTTCATCAAGAGGCTTTTTAGTTCCTCTTCACTTTCTGCCTTAAGGGTGGTGTCGTCTGCATATCTGCATTGGTTAGACCTCCAATATAATATTGAATAGTGTCAATGATGGCTGAACATTCTTGCTTCTCCTGACTTTTAATGAAAAGGTTCAAATTTACTTAAGCATAAGATGAATATTTATTTCAGTAACCATGTTTACCTGTGCATTTGTTATTATATATAATTAATCATTTATGACTTATATTACCAATGATTGCATTTTGAGCAGTTTTGAAAGATTTTAGAATACTTGAACCCTGTCACTATACTGTTTTTACTATGCCTTGTAATTTTTGTTGAAAGTCGTTTGTGATAATATGCTGAGTGAAAGAAACTGAGGGAAACAGGTTTTTATATTTGTCTGTGGGGGATTAGGCTTTGCTTATTCTTTCCTGTAGTTGTAGGTGTCCCAGGATAACATTTTCTGTGGTTTCCTTGCTTTTGTGCCCTATTGTCTTAGGTTTCCCTAGGACTTCTCTCTAAGTAAGGTCTGAGAGGTCCAATGCTTTCGGTCATGTTTCCCTGCATTTTCACACAGGGGCGTTGTTGATGTACTGGTGAGGTGTTGGAGACAGGGAAGTGTGACACACTGCTGTGGTTAGGCCTCAGTCTTTTAGTGAGCCTGTGCCCCGGCACTGTGACCTACACAAGTGCTTCTCGGGTGTTTGTTTTTTTTTTTTCTCCTTAGTTGAGACAGGCTCGAGGAGGCTGCAGTTGGATGTTTCCCTTCTCCAAGGTTGGTTAAGTTTCTGACACAACCCCAGTCAAATAGGTTTCTTTTGAGGGGAGGGTTTGTTAAGAACATCAGGCAGTTTCCATAGTGCCAGATTGCAGAAGGGTGTTATAAATTGTGCTTCCCTGGTGGCGCAGTGGTAAAGAACCTGCCTATGCACGAGACGTGGGTTTGATCCCTGGTCTAAGAAGATCCCCTGAAGAGGGAATGGCAACTCCCTCTAGCATTCTTACCTGGAAGAGTTCCCATGGACAGAAGAGCTTGGTGGACTGCAGTCCGTGGGGTTGTAAACAGTTGGACACGACTGAAGTGACTGAACAGCAACAATTGTAAGTTGCTGTGAGAACCCTACCTGGGGCCTGTGTGCGGCAGTGGTTTTGGTGTGGTCTGAGTCAGAGAGAGTTCATGCAAAGTATCAAACCTCCCCTGATCGCCTTTAGTTTACCGAGAATATGGAGATTGGATTGGGTGAAGTGTTAGTTACCTAAGATGACGCAAGTTAGCCTAAACCATAGTGGCTTAAAACAGACTCATTATCTCACAGATTCACTTAGTGCTAGTCATTCAGTCTTATCCGACTCTTCACTACCCCATGAACTGCAGCCTGCCAGGCTCCTCTGTCCATGGGATTTCCCAGGCAAGAGTACTGGAGTGGGGTGCTAGTTCCTTGTCCATAACTGAGATGATGCAAGTTAACCTAAACCATGGTGGTTTGAAACAGACTTGCATTATCTCGCAGATTCTGTGGGTCAGGAATCCAGGCAGTGTGCAGCCAAGTCCCCTGACTTAAGATATCTTTGAGGTGACAGTTAGGGTGTCAGCTGAGGCCATGATTACCTCAGGGTTCAGTGCTGAGCGGACCTGCTTTCTAGGTTACTGAAGCAGTTACAGGCAGGGTTTAGTTTCTCTCTGAATCCTGACAAGAGTCTCGGTTGGAATAAGGGCCTCGGTTCCTTGTTGGCCGAGGCCTCCCTCAGTTTGTTGCCCACTGGTCTCGCCATCAGAGGAGGCGATGGCAGCCCACTCCAGTGCTCTTGCCTGGAGAATCCCAGGGACGGGGGAGCCTGCTGGGCTGCCGTCTTTGGGGTCCCACAGAGTCGGACACAACTGAAGTGACTTAGCAGCAGCAGCAGCAGGTCTCGCCACAGAACAGCTGACAGCGTGGTGGCTGGCTTCCGCTAGTGTGAGGAAGAGGGCAGGCAAGGTGGACGTCTTTGTGACTTGCCACCGCTTTTTGCTGTACTCTGGCCTGTAGAATTAACTCGGTAAATCCAGTTCACACCCAAGGGAGGGGAATAGACAGAGGAATGAATTCCAGGAGCCGGGGATCGTTGGGACCAACTTCACAGGCTGCCTACCACAGATTCCCTCCACGGCCCCTCCCGGCGCTCACATTCTGTGAATGCCTCCCGCTCTCCCCCAGAAAGAGGCCACGCATTCCGTTTCCAGCCCCAGCTTCAGAGACTCTCAGTCCAGTGCCTGGATAGCTGTGACACATTCTTTAACTGTAGCTAGCCAACGTGAAAAATGTAGTCCGAGAGGAAAATCATCTCATCTAAAAGAGGTAGACTGTGGAAAGAAAGATGGTGAACCTCATCTGTTTCAATGGCGTATCTCCCATTACAGTACTCTCTGGATAGGCAAAATACCCTTTTAGAGGAGACAGGGAAGATAGGCCTGTCTCTGTTCAGGTAACATCAGAACCAAGCGCACTGAACCACCGTATAGTGTTGCAGCTTATTTTAAAATGTCTGCCTTCCCCTCCTCTTGGCTGGAGGAGGAGAGTTCTCTGGCATTTAGTTTGAGAACACGGTCGAGTTCCTGGTGGTGAAACTCGCAGGAGCACGGGGGCCCTCCTGAGACAGGCCCTCCTCACCGCTCCAGCTGCCCGCACTCCTCACCCAGTGACTCCTCAGGCACAGTCTTAGGCCGTCCCGCACTGCCTCTGCATGGCCTGGAGGTTTCCACTCTAGTCCATGGTGGTTTTCTGTACTGGCCTGTCTCTCCAGTTCTGGAGGCAGCGGTTGGTTCTGTGATCTGTTTTCTAAAGGCCTGAGAATTGTTGATTTTCAGTTCAACTTTTTGATTGTGTGGATTGGCACGAAATCTTCTAAGCCCCTTACATGTCAGACAGGAAACCACAAGTTCTGTTTCCGTATTTTTTAAGGTTGATTTGTTTATTGCCAGCATTCATAATGCATATAGCGTTCTGTTTTACAGGTATACTCAAACTAGAAAGGTACAGATTGGGAATTTTAAAGAGCGGGCACATAAGACTTTAGAATTATAAGTACAGGACATTAGAAATACATTTTCTGATGTACAAAGCATTTGCAGTTTGAGTGTTTCTGTGCACATATAACATGTCTGTATTGTGTTATTGTTTAATAATATGCAATTGTATGAAATATTCCACATTTTTGACTTGCTGAGAAAAATGACACAACACTTCATGGGGCCACATGGTTACTGTAGTGGAAAAACAGCTGGCTTGTTGGCATTAGGAAAAAAATGGATGCATTAATAATTTTGTGTGTGCTTAGAGCCTGCAAAAGCATACCTTGCAGCTCTGGTCGACAGTATCAAGAGTGCCTTATTTGGAAGCTGCTTGGTCATCTCTGAAGCTTCCTAAAGTCTGTACCAAAACCGAGTGCTATGCGCCAGCTCTCCCACTCCTCTACCACCCCCTGCTCTTGCGCATTCCGTGTGTGGAAAAGGAACAGCTCAGTACTGGGAAGAACTTAGAACGCATTTTTCTGAGTAGTAGCATAAGAATCATGCTTTTCCTTCCTACTCTTTAGTTTTAGCACAGTATAGTATAGAATAAAATAGAGTCCCATTTTTTTGAGCCATGGTAATCTAAACCTTTAAAATTGTCTGTAGTGTAAATGGTGCGGTTGTTGCTGCTACATATATGCTAAGGTAGGAGTCTTTAAATGGTTGCTGCTTTGCACCTTAATCTTTTAAAAAACAAGACCTGTCAGCTGTTTACAGGACTTCAGTGAATTTTTAACCTACTTCTTACTGTGCATTGAAATGCTAGTGGACTTTCTCTCCAGCTTTTTTTGGAGTTGTAGTTGGTATACCCAAAAAACTGTGCGTAATTAATGTATTCTGTCTGGTGAGTTTGAATATATGTATACACATGCCGCCATCACCACGGTTAAGGTAGTAAACTTCTGAGTTATCTTCAGAAACAATAAATATTGGTGTACAAGCTCCCCCCTTTCTGTTCACATTGCATGCTTTCCCTATGTAGTGTTTCCCCACACGGTACTGATGTTTTGTAGTGGTGTTTATCTCTGAAATGTGTTACTTTATTTAGACACATATGCTAGTCATCACACATTAACACCGATATTTCTCCAGCAAGCCAGGTTCTGGTGAAATAACAGTGAGCAAAGCAGACATTATGACTTAATTCCCTGTCATTCTAGTGGAGGAGGTATTTAGTGAATCAGTAGGTGTCTGTGATGTCAGCTAATGGTAAATGTTCTGTGGGAAAAGAAAGCAGAAAAAAAGATAGAGAAGGGGAAATGGGCGAGGGATTAAGAGTGTACAGGAAAGACCTCTTTGATGAAATGATATTTAAGCTAAGATTTAAGGCATACAGGTAGGTAGGGAAGAGCGCTTCAGTCTGAGGGACTTGAGAGTGCAAGAGTTCTGGAAGCAAAAGGGTTGTCTGTGTAAGAGGAATATCAAAGAGGGAGGAGTGGCTGTGAGCCAAGGCCGCAGTGGTGGGAAATGAGGCCAGAGATAGTGAAGGGCCAGGTCATGTATGGCCTTCCAGGCCATGGAAAGACTGGTTTTCACACTTTGGAAATGGGAAATCATTGGATGGTTTTGTTCTTTAAGCGAAGCGCGTGTCCTTTTCTCAGTGATTTGAGTGTTACTGTGTGCCCAGATGGAGAGGCAGCGCTGTGTGACCAAACTGCGTCCTGCGGGAGTGCGTTACCTTCTCCTTCCTGCGCTGCCAGCCGGGAGTCCTCCTCTGCCGTCTGCAGTCATGTGCCTAGCATGTTCTGAAATAAGATTGCTTATTTCCTGCAGTAACTTCTTACTTCTACTTTTATTGTTGTTTTGATGTGCAGTTCTAATCCATAATAGTAGGCGTTGTGTATGTAAGTGATGAAGTGGTTAATGCCATTTAAAAAAAAAAAAATGAAGGGCACTATAGAGTCTGAGGTTTCTTCAAGGGAAATAGGTGAAGAGTTGGAGGGAAATGGGGTTGGTCAGTAGACAGAAGCTGCTTGCAGACCTTAGACCGAGAGGAAGAGCCAATGAGAGGAAGAATTCAATGAAAGGTGGCTAGAGGAAGCTCTCGGTAAGGGCATTCTGGACTTTAAGAGGATTTACGGCAGGCAAGAGTGTTGGCTCAAGTGTGGTGCATCAATACTGTGTGACGATGGCCCCGATGGCATGATTCATGTAGGACTTCCTTTTTCAGGACTCACATTCCCAAGCACCCTAAGTGAGGTGTGGATTTGATTGATGTGTCATTTTTCCCTTTTCTGAAAATGCAAATATGCATGCTCTTAATTTAACTAAAAAAATCGTATATAACTATAGTCCTCTCAAACCATTTAACAGATGAAGTTATGTAAATGAAAATTAAAAATCACCCATATCAGTAGAGAAATAAAAAATATTCCTGCGTTGTAGAAAGGCAGTGCAGAGGACTGACTGAATGTCTTAACCATATGCTAAACCTGGAAATGAGGCAAGATGATCTTACCCACTGGAACTGCCTGTCCTGTCTCAGGAGCAGCTTCTGGATTTCCTCCTAGAGACAGTAAGCTGCTCTCAGATGTGGTGGGCGGTACTCCCTGTGTACTTTCATATACCTGTGGGGAAAGTGTGGATTTGTGTACATGAACTTTGAAGACAGACTAGAAAGGCTCTTGGCACAAGGTGCCCCTCTCCCGTTTTGTGCCTAGAGCACGGTCAGGAAGTGCTTAGTTCCTGTCCCTAGCATTCCATGTGGATGCCAGCTGGAGAAGCGCAGGGGTGCTGGCGGGTGAGAGGTGGGAGGAACCTGGTAGCAGAAGGCCATTTTTCTTAGAAACTAGAAGGCTTTTGTGTTCGTTGATGTCAGAAAGGAAATTGTTTTCTTTAATGCTTTTATTAAGCTGCTCTTTATTTAATTTCAGTTGGAGTTTTTGATATATACATGAAAGTAAAGCAAGCTATCCCTTAGCAAGCCATGAGGTTGCTGCCATTTATCATTTCTTAAAAAGTGACATCAGCAAAAATAATAATTCAGAAGTAGACGGTGGTATACTCAACCTCATGCACTCAGCTTCAGCAGCATCAGTTCTTATCTGATCAGTGCCTCTACTTTGCCCTGTTTATGTTTTGAAGTCAAATTCCAGGCATTATTTCATCTTATCTATAAATACCTATAGTTTTTATCTCTAGGATAATGACTGTTATTTCACATAAGCACAGTACCATTATCATACCAAAAAATAATTTAAAAGTTTCTTTTGCTTATAAATGTACTATGTCAGTCAGTTCAATTTAGTCGCTCAGTCATATCCGACTTTTTGCAACCCCGTGAATCGCAGCACGCCAGGCCTCCTTGTCCATCACCAACGCCCAGAGTTCACTTAGACTCACGTCCATCGAGTCCGTGATGCCATCCAGCCATCTCATCCTCGGTCGCCCCCTTCTCCTGCACCCAATCCCTCCCAACATCAGAGTCTTTTCCAGTGAGTCAACTCTAAGCATGAGGTGGCCAAAGTACTGGAGTTTCAGCTTTAGCATCATTCCTTCCAAAGAAATCCCAGGGCTGATCTCCTTCAGAATGGACTGGTTGGATCTCCTTGCAGTCCAAGGGACTCTCAAGAGTCTTCTCCAACACCACAGTTCAAAAGCATCAATTCTTCGGCGCTCAGCCTTCTTCACAGTCCAACTCTTAACGTCCATACATGACCATAGGAAAAACCATAGCCTTGACTAGACGGACCTTAGTCAGCAAAGTAATGTCTCTGCTTTTGAATATGTTATCTAGGTTGCTCATAACTTTTCTTCCAAAGAGTAAGCGTCTTTTAATTTCATGGCTGCAGTCACCATCTGCAGTGATTCTGGAGCCCCCAAAAATAAAGTCTGACACTGTTTCCCCATCTATTTCCCATGAAGTGATGTATATAAAACAATTGTATTATGAATCAACCCAAGTGAAAAAGTAGAGCATTGCCAACACCCCCGGAAGGACCCTAGCATTCTCATTTACATCTCTTCTCCAACACCTGGAGGAGCTGCTGACCTGCTTCTTACGGTAATCATTTCCTTACTGTGATTTATGATGTTACCATTTGTGTGTGCCCTGAACACTATACTTGGTTTGCCTGTTTTAACTTTAAATGAGTGGTGTTGCACTGGATATAATTGTGTTTTCTTCTTTAATTCGGTATTAACTTTAAAAGACTAATCTGTATTGAGATCGTTCAGTTCAGTACAGTCGCTCAGTCGTGTCCGACTCTTTGTGACCCCATTAATTGCAGCACGCCAGGCATCCCTGTCCGTCACCAACTCCTGGAGTTCACTCAGACTCACATCCATCGAGTCGGTAATGCCATCCAGCCATCTCCTCTGTCATCCCCTTCTCCTCCTGTCCGCAATCCCTCCAAACATCAAAGTCTTTTCCAGTGAGTCAACTCTTCGCATGAGGTGGCCAGAGTATTNCTTTCCCATTCTGTTGTTTTCCTCTATTTCTTTGCACTGATCCCTGAGGAAGGCTTTCTTGTCTCTCCTAGCTATTCTTTGGAACTCTGCATTCAGATGCTTATAACTTTCCTTTTCTCTTTTGCTTTTTGCTTCTCTTGTCTTCACAGCTATTTGTAAGGCCTCCCCAGACAGCCATTTTGCTTCTTTATATTTCTTTCCCAGGGGATGGTCTTGATCCCTGTCTCCTGTACAGTGTCAGGAACCACCGTCCATAGTTCATCAGGCACTCTTGTCTATCAGATCTAGTACCTTAAATCTATTTCTCACTTCCACTGTATAATCACAAGGGATTTGATTTAAGTCATACCTGAATAGTCTAGTGATTTACCCTACTTTCTTCAATTTTAGTGTGAATNCTGTCTCCTGTACAGTGTCAGGAACCACCGTCCATAGTTCATCAGGCACTCTTGTCTATCAGATCTAGTACCTTAAATCTATTTCTCACTTCCACTGTATAATCACAAGGGATTTGATTTAAGTCATACCTGAATAGTCTAGTGATTTACCCTACTTTCTTCAATTTTAGTGTGAATTTGGCAATAAGGAGTTCATGATCTGAGCCACAGTCAGCTCCCGGTCTTGTTTTTGCTGACTTTATGGAGCTTCTCCACCTTTGGCTGCAGAGAATATAATCAGTCTGATTTTGATGTTGACCATCTGGTGATGTCCATGTGTAGTGTGTTTGCTTGTATTGTTGGAAAAGGGTGTTTGCTGTGACCAGTGTGTTCTCTTGTCAAAAGTCTGTTAGCCTTTGCCCTGCTTCTTTCTGTACTTCAAGGCCAAATTTGCCTGTTACTCCAGGTGTTTCTTGACTTCCTACTTTTGCATTCCAGTCCCCTATAATGGAAAGGACATCATTTTTGGGTGTTAGTTCTACAAGGTCTTGTAGGTCTTCATAGAACCGTTCAACTTCAGCTTCTTCAGCATTACTGGTTGGGGCATAGACTTGAATTACTGTGATATTGAATGGTTTGCCTTGGCCTCGAGCAGAGATCGTTCTGTTGTTTTTGAGATTGCATCCAAGTACTGCATTTCGGACTCTCTTGTTTACCATGATGGCTACTCCTTGAGTCCGTTAGCTGAACTTAATTTCCTCTTCTCTAGCATGTTCTGTTGTGTGACTACACCATGTACATCCATATAGTCCTTTTGAAATTCTGAATTGTTACCAAAATGGGACTATTATGAATGATGCTCTTTTGGGCCTTTATGAATGTGTTACCTGGTAAACACATGCTAAAAATTTCTCTAGAGTTTAAGGGGTGAAATTCCTATTTCTAAAGTCTTAAGGACTCTAGCATTTACCATGTAAGACACAGTCATTTTAAATGTTATTGTTGTTAATTCAAGTTGCTAAGTCACGTGCAGCTCTTTGTGACACCATGGACTGCAGCACGCCAAGCATCCCTGTCCTTCACCATCTCCCAGAGTTTGCTCAGATTCATGTCCATTGAGTCAGTGATGCCATCCAACTATCTCGTCCTCTGTTGCTCCCTTCTCCTCCTGCCATCAGTCTTCCCATATCAGGATCTTTCCCAGTGAATTGGCTCTTTGCATGAGTTTGTCAGAGGATTGGAGCTTCAGCTTTAGCATCAGTCCTTACAATGAATATTCAGGGTTGATTTCCTTTAGGATTGACTGGTTTGATCTCCTTGCAGTCTAAGGAACTCTCAGGAGTGTTCTCCAGCATAGTTGAAAAGCATCAATTCTTTGGCACTCAGCCTTCTTCATGGTCCAGCTCATACATCTGTATATGACTACTGGAAAAACCAAAGCTCGGACTATTCAGACCTTTGTCACCAAAGTGATTTTTAATATGCTGTCTAGGTTTGTCATAGCTTTCCTTCCAAGGAGTAAGCATTTTTAGTTTCATGGCTGCAGTCACCTTCTTCAGTGATTTTGGAGCCCAGAAAAACAAAATCTGCCACTGTTTCTACTTTTTCCCTATCTATTTGTGTTAAAGTGATGGGACCAGATGTCATGGTCTTTGCGTTTTGAGTGTTTAGTTTTAAGCCAGCTTTTTCACTCTCCTCTTTCACCCTCATCAAGAGGCTCGTTAGTTTCTCTTCACTTTCTACCATTAGAGTGGTATCATCTGCATTTCTGAGGTTGTTGCTATTTCTCCTGGTAATCTTAATTACAGCTTGTGATTCATCCAGCCTGACATTTTGCCTGATGTACCCTGCATATAAGTTAAATAAGCAGGGTGTGACATATGACCTTGACGTACTCCTGTCCTCGTTTTGAAACCAGTCTGTTGTCTTATGTCTGGTTCTAACTTGTTTCTTATCCTGCATAAAGATTTCTCAGTAGACAGGTAAGGTGGTCTTATATTCCCATCTCTTTAAGGATTTTCCAGTTCGTTGTGATCTACTCAGTCAAAGGATTTAGTGTGGTCAGTGAAGCAGAAGTAGATGTTTTTCAGGAATTCCTTTGCTTTCTCTATGATACCCAGCGAATGTTGGCAATATGATTCTGGTTCCTCTGCCTTTTCTAAACGCAGCTTGTATATCTGGAAGTTCTTGATTCATGTATTGTTGAAGCCTAGCTTGAAGGATTTTGAGCATTACTTTGCTAACATGTGAAATGACTGCAATTGTTCAGTAGTTTGAATATTCTTTGGCATTCCCTTTCTTAGGAACTTGGATGAAAACAACCCTTTTCCAGTCCTGTGGAAAACCCCAATGCTGAGTTTTCCAAATTTGCTGGCATATTGAGTGCAGCACTTTAACAGCATCATCTTTTAGAATTTGAAATAGCTCAGCTGGAATTCCGTCACCTCCACTAGCTTTGTGTATAGTAATGCTTCCTAAGGCCCACTAAACTTGACACTCCAGGATGTCTGGCTCTGGGTTTTTGACCACACCATCATGGTTACCCAGGTCATTAAGGACTCTTTGTATTCTTGCCACCTCTTCTTAATCTCTTTGCTTCTGTTTTAAATGTGGTTTTACCAAATTTTGTCCCTGCCAGCAGTTTGAGCATACCAACCATTGTTACGTAAAGTAATCAAATGCATGGTATTTTCAGACTTTCAGTTTTCATCAGTCTGAGAGGAAATGTTTAATCTTGCATTTTAATTTGATGAGAGTGAAAAGTAACCTGATTTTTTTTTTTAACTTCTGGGTGTGAGTTTCAGGATTATACACAAATCAGACATTTCTTGAAATAAAAGTCTCTGATCCAGCTCTTCCACACTGTCCCCTTTGCATATTGGTATTATACCGTGAGTTCTTTGAGAGTACAAAGAAAGACACGTTTAGATGAGTTGAAGCAGAATAAGTCAAGATATTATGCTATAGGAGCTGTCATTCTTGTGTTTAGTTTCAAGTATGATTAAGCATTAGTCTGAGTGCGTTCTATTTACTCTGTTTCTAGCAACTATTATAGAAGTGCAGTGAGAAACCACAGGCATGTCTGTCATCCTATACACTAAATATTAGTAAGGTTTAATTTTAAAAAAAGATGAAAAGTAAAAGTAGAAGGTTAAGTCTTTTCCTCTAACATTACAACACTCCCAGGTGAGCATATTCACATTTGAGACCATTGAATACAGAACTAGTTGGAATGTGGAGCTCTGGAGTTGAGAAACAGGATTATTTTACCTTTATTGTGATGAAAATAATTATCACTGGGGAGAAACAAAATAGGAAAGAATTTTTCGTGGAGTAGGAAGAGAAAAAAATATTGTGCTCAAATAGTTAAAAAAAGAATATATATATATGTATGGTGGATAAGTCCTAACTATTTTTTTCTCTATGTTCATTACCAAATACTGTCTATATCTTCATAGAGAAAATGTTCCTCATCTATGAGGTCATGCTAAGGAGCTGTCGTGAGCTCCTGTGAACTGGCAGCTTATGTGAATGCTGAAGCATTTCTTAAAAGACCTCTTTTGCAGATCATCTCACCACTGAGAGATGGTTGTGTTCCTGTAGGAAACGCTGCCTTCAGTACGTGTTCTGTCATTGGTGTAAATGCTGTGAAAGTCTTCATCTTTTCATAAGGCATTGAGTTTTTAAAATGGCTAAAATTAAGGTTCTTCTCAAACGTCAATAGCATGAACCTTTGTGTTGTTTTGTTTTTACTGATTATTGGGTTTTGTAAAGCTAGAGACAGCAAGGATAAAGAGGATTAAGGCTTCATTTGTCCAGAGTTAGTGATGTGGGCCCTGATTCTCACATGGCCTTGGTATATACAAATGGGATAGAAAGTTAAGGACCTCAATTGTATTATTTTAAAATCAGAAGAAAAAAGAAAGAAGTCAGTATCAGAGAGGTAAAGTCTAGGTAATAAACTGTTCATAGTTGTAGAAGAGTAAAATGTTTATGCAAACTTTATACAATTTGTGATTAAAGAGAAATTAGAATTTAAGTAATTTCTGGGACCTAATATTGTACTATAGTAATATTTTAGTAATTTACGAGACATATTTATAAGTACCGTATAGGACCTTTTTAAAAGCACCTAATCTGTTCATCTGTGACATAAACACACAAAAACCATTCTGCTTTTCGTCTTTCTCTGCTTTAAACGTGTTTATGACGGGTAGAAAATGCTACAGATCAGTTTTGTTAGCTCTTGTATGCAGGACAGATTCTAAGATCTCACCAAGTAGCTCCTTTCAGCACTGAGTAGTTTGGTCTCTTATCACCTTTGTGCATAGTAAAAGTGCTTCTGATGTTTCAGATATTTGCAGTGCTCATGTTCCACTTAGTCTTGTGGGTTCACCATTTTTTTAGTTGTTTGAAGAGCTGTTTCAGTGCTTATGTCCCTCTGTTTTAACTGGAGGGACAACATTTGTTTTACTTTTATGTGTTGTTACTTGTTTTCATTTGTGAGTTGAGAATAATTTTCATACAATCATAAAATTATAATCTTAAAGGCTATATAGGCAAGTGTCTAGTCAAATGCATTACACACAGATTTGGAAACTACTAAGAAGTAAACTCGTAGACTGGATTAAGGCTAGTGAATTAATGGGCAAAACCCTACCATTTTCAGACTGGTTTTTCACTAGTATGTGTTTCGATAAATTAAATGGAAGTTATACACACATTGGATATCGACCTTGAGCAAATTAATTAAACCTCAGCAAATAGAAATATTGACACAATAGACTAAAGTCTGTTAAAGTAGCTGTTGTATTTGTGACCCCATGAACTGTAGCCCGCAAGCCTCCTCTTGTCCATGGGATTCTATAAGCAGAAATACTGGAGTGGGTAGCCAAGCCCTTCTCTACCAGGGATCCTTATCTCCTCCAGCCCCCCAAATGGCAGATAGATTAAGTATTTAGCATAGTGCCTGGCTTGCAGTTAAGTGCTCTTTTGTTTTTCTTAATCTCTATTTGGCCGCATCAGGTCTCAGTTGAGGCAGGCGGGATCTTTGTTGCCCTGTGCAGGCTCTAAGAACTGGGGTTGAGTAGTTGGTTTGCATTGAGCTTAGTTGCCCCGTGGCATGGCATATGGGCTCTTGGCTTTCTGACCCCAGGGATCAAAACCACACCCTCTGCACTGGAATGCGGATTCTTAACCCCAGACCATCAGGGAAGCCCCATTAGTGCTCTTTTTATGGATGTTGAGTTGATTAATTGTAGTTTGCTCTCATTTTAAATAATGGTTGGTTTTGTTTTGTTGTGCTTTAAATCTCCATTGGTTTATTTTCAAGCACATTCTGTCTGAAATGAGTGGGACCTTGAAAGCTTGAAAAATTGGCCTCTTTCTAGAAGTATTTTGGTTCAGTTTGGTTTTCAGTTACCAGGAAAGGAGATCCAGGTATGTACCAGAGAGAGGATATTGGACCAAACATATCCACATTCAACCTTCTCTCTCCTGAAACTGCACTTTGTATGACATTATGTATGACTATGCACTTTGTATGACACCAGGGCTTTCCTGGTGACTCAGTGGTAAAGCACCTGCCTGCCAATACAGGAGACGCAGGTCTGATCCCTGGGTCGGGAAGATCCTCTGGAGAAGGAAATGGCAACCTACTCTAGTATTCTTACCTAGGGAATTCCATGGACAGAGGAGCGTGGCGGTCTACAGTCCATGGGGTCACAAACAGTTGGACTTGACTTAGCGACTAAACAGTAGCAACAGCAGAGAGTCTAAAATACAGCATGGAATTCTTTTCCACAAGGAAGAGAGTTCAGAGAAAGCCGCAAGTATGAATGAAAGGCAATAAAACAGACAATAGACTGGGAGTTTACAAAACATAGCCACACCCAGTTGTCTGCAGAGAGGGATACTGACCAGAAGCAAACCGGAGGCTTTAGCTACCTTGTTCCTGCAAGGCCTGAGCTAGGTTTGAGCTGCCCAGGCTGGCCTGAAGCAGGTTGTTCCCTAGAGAACTGACTCTACAGAAAAGACCCAGTGATCAGTGTAGTTGTTGACTCCCCAAGGGAAAAATCAATTCACCATTATTTCATCTGTTGTTGAACTCAACAGTCAGCATGCCTAGAACCATGTGTACTAACCCTCATGTGGACAGCCCAAATAATCCTTGGGCATGAGGAAAGCTAAAGGAAATTCGCTGAAAGAACTGAGGAAATTAATGAAACAGGAAATAAAAAAGGAACTACAATGAAATTGTCAATATTCCTCAGATGATTGAGATGTTAGACCCATGAAACAAGAACAGTGTGCCTCTAAAGGAGAGGGGGCGATGAGAGAAAGAACCAATTGAGAAGCACACATAATGTTTGGAAATGATCAACTCAGCTGGAGTAAGCCTAGTAGAAGGACTAGAAGACAAATCTTTGTTTAAAAAGTAAAAAGTAGAAACAAAATTTTTAAAAAAGAAATAGGTGGAAAGTACAAGGGAAAGGTTAAGAAAATTAGATGATCAATCCTGAAAGTTCAAATCTGCCACAGAATTTCACAAAGTAGAAAAGAGTCATTAAGGAGAATAAGTTATCAAAGTAATAATACAGGAACATTACCCTGAAGTTAAAAAGTCGTTCTGGGCCTTTTTAAAGGTCAGTTGAGTGAAAGATACTCATTCCATTTAGTGAAATTCCAGACTATATGGGTTAGTCGTTTAGCGTTTTAACCAGTTGTACTGCAAGAAATTTGTGGATGGTGTTGAAACAATGTGTTGGTTTCATAGGAAGTTAAGCAAATAAAGAGAAATTCAACACAAAACATAGTCCAAGAAAAGTAATTATAGAACATTGCTCGACTTAATTGTGAACAATATTCACAAAAAGTTAATACAAGCATTTTACTTTCTTTTTCTTTTTTACATAGATGTTTAGGGGAGGGGAATCACATGACTGTTTCTGAAACACCAAGGTGTTTCCTTTTGAGTGACTGTGTATGTGGTGGTGGAAAGAAAAGAGCAGTGGACGAGGAAGACCCCCAGACCTGCTTACATTGCTGTGGGCCCTGGGCCAGCGGTACGCCTCTCTGGGTACAGTGTTGTCCTGTGGCTTGCAGTAAGTGGTTATCACCATCTTAGTGGCATGAACAACACGGACTTATTACCTTTACTTCCAGAGGTAAGAAGCCCAGTGCAGGTCTCACTGCTGTAATACCAGAGTATTACTCCACATTCTCTTTGTTCAGTTTACAGTCACTTCCTGAAGTTAGCTCTTCTTGTTTAGTTGCTGAGTCATTTCTGACTCTTTTTCGACCCCCTGGACTGTACCCCTGGGCTCCTCTGTCCCTGGGGTTTCCCAGTCAAGAATATTGGGAATGGGTTGCCATTTCCTTCTCCAGGGGATCTTCCTGACCCAGGGATCAAACTTGTGTCCCCTGCCTTGGCAGGTGGGTCTTTTACCACTGAGCCACCAGGAAAGCCCTACTATACATGAAACTGTGTAACTCAGACTGGGAGTTGAGCCAGGGTCTCCAGCCTGGCCAAAACCCACAGTCTTCGACTGAGATCACACACCTAATTTCAGGACTTAATGAAGCTGAGGTTCTTGGTTGTCTCATCGCAGAAATAATTCAGTAAAAAACAAAGTGATAGGTAAAAAATGGACTTACTTAGTGAGAAACATACTCCACCGAGAGAGTGTAGGCCATCTCGGAAGGTGAGAATATCCCCGAGATAGGGGCTGGTTAGTTATTACGGGTTGGCAAGGGAGGATTATTCCCACTGTTTCAGCGAGGGGGGTAGCGGAGATTCCCGGGAATTGGACCACTGCCCACTTTGGTTAGCCTCCAGACTGTCATGGCGTAGGGCGTCAGTTAGCTTGCTGATGCATTACCATGAGCATACACTGAGGCTCAAGGCCGAGTGAGAGTTGACTCGTCTGCTGTTTTGTACCTGTTTGGTTCTAATCAGTTTATGTCGTGTCCTCAGGCTTCATCGTTCTTCTGATGTTCGTGCCCAGCCCCCTTCCCTCCTATTGCATGCGCTCACACACACCCCCATATACACATGCTTACATGTACAGGAACAGTCTCAGGTGGATGTGTGGTAGCAGGAACTAGTGTAAAGACTTCAGCACTCTTGAGGTTGCAGAATATCTCACTGCTACTGGTAACTGCTAAGTCGCTTCAGTCGTGTCCGACTCTGTGCAACTCCATAGACAGCAGCCCACCTGGCTCCGCTGTCCCTGGGATTCTCCAGGCAAGAACACTGGAGTGGGTTCCCATTTCTTTCTCCATTGCATGAAAGTGAAACATGAAAATCAAGTTGCTCAGTCGTGTCCAACTCTTAGCGACCCCATGGACTGCAGCCTACCAGGCTCCGCCATCCATGGGATTTTCCAGGCAAGAGTACTGGAGTGGGGTGCCATTGCCTTCCCTGGAATATATCACTAGTACTTAGAAAAGCTGTTTCAGGCTTGTTTTGAAGCCTGTTTTGAGTTTCAGTTTTCATACTTGCAGTGTGTGGCTTAAACCAGATACTAACTGAAGAGAAAAGGAAATCTGTTCACTTGAGGTTTCTCACTGAGAGATGAGAACAGCCAATTCCTTCAGTTTTGCATTGAGCAGTTCTGCCCTTGAAAAGACACTGTAAACTCACCTTGAGATTCCCTATAAAAACAAATTTGGGGGCCTCCTGTGAACTTCTCATCCGTTACCAACTTTGAAATTTATACTAGATGGGAAAGGCTGTTTCTCTGCTAAACTCTGAAGGGCCAAATGAAGACAGCACCGCACTTAGGACCGAATTTTGAGTGTATGTTACCAGCAGCCCACCTGTGTGTAAATGTTGAAATATGGAATCCCTTGCCTTTCTGTACCTTGACTTAGGTCTCACTCCCTGTCTGTAACGCTAGCTGGGCGTTTGGATTTCTCTGTGGTGATTGATGACGTGGCTCTCATCTTCTGCAGAGCTGGCTCTTACATAAGCCTCTTCACCTGAGGGCCACTGCCGGCGCTCCAGTGAGTGCACACACTCTGGAAACCAGAGAAGTAGAATTACCATTTATTATTCCCAGAGTGTATCTTCATACAGTACAAGTCAGCATACTGGAAAGGTTTTTTGTTTTCTGAAATTTTGGCAGATTTTTTTCCTTCAATCTTTGCAGTCTACTCCTTGCTTCTCTCCATTTTTCGTCCTTATCAAGGATCAATACTAATTCTGACATATTAATTAGAGATTTTTGGTTACGATCTTAGAAACCAAACTCCCATAGGTGGTATTATCAGTGCATAGACTACCCACAGGAAAGCTGGATCTGGCTACTTAAACATTTGTTTAAGAAAAAGGAACATTTGTTTAGTAAGAAACCCCAAGACCTGGGGTTTCTCAACTCCCTTTCTCGATTCTTTGCACATTGGGCTCTTGCTTTCTGGCGAGAGGTGGGTGTTCTTTTTTCCATGGTTGCCCTCAGCTCCAGGCTCCTCACCTCATTTTAATAGCCATGTGGAGGAAAGGGCATCTCCCTGCTGTGTAGTCCTTGCCGGGGAAGGATTCTGGCCCAGGTTGTGTCCTGTGCACACACGGTGGTCATGGTTGTAGACTCCTCTGGTTGACACCCTACCAAAGTCATACAGTTGGAGTCAGGAAGAGGTGATCTCTCCAAAGGAAAGGAAGTGGGTTTTTGCTTCCAGAACAAAGTATGCAGAAAGAAATGGCGTATGTCCACAATAAAGACTTATGCCTATTTATGCAGGATAGAAACAAAATGTCACTTTGTTGGTCTGAATATCTATTAACTACTCTGGTAAAAAGATTATAGAGGGGACTGGAATGCAAAAGTAGGAAGTCAAGAAACACCTGGAGTAACAGGCAAATTTGGCCTTGGAGTACAGAATGAAGCAGGGCAAAGGCTAAGAGTTCTGCCAAGAAAACACACTGGTCATAGCAAACACCCTCTTCCAATAACACAAGAGAAGACTCCACACATGGACATCACCAGATGGTCAACACTGAAAACAGATTGATTATATTCTTTGCAGCCAAAGATGGAGAAGCTCTCTGTACAGTCAGCAAAAACAAGACTGGGAGCTGACTGTGGCTCAGATCATGAAATCTTTATTGCAAAATTCCGACTGAAATTGAAGAAAGTGGAGAAAACCATTCGACCATTCAGGTATGACCTAAATCAAATCCCTTATGACTATACAGTGGAAATGAGAAATAGATTTAAGGGACTAGATCTGATAGAGTGCCTGATGAACTGTGAATGAAAGTTTGTGACATTGTACAGGAGACAGGAATCAAGACCTTCCACAAGAAAAAGAAATGCAAAAAAGCAAAGTGGCTGTCTGAGGAGGCCTTACAAATAGCTGTGAAAAGATGGGAAGTGAAAAACAAAGGAGAAAAGGAAAGATATACCCATTTGAATGCAGAGTTCTCCAAAGAGTAGTAAGGAGAGATAAGAAAGCCTTCCTCAGCTATCAATGCAGAGAAATAGAGGAAAACAATAGAATGGGAAAGACTAGAGATCTCTTCAAGAAAATTAGAGATACCAAGGGAACATTTCATGCAAAGATGGGCTCAATAAAGGACAGAAATGGTATGGACCTAACAGAAGCAAAAAATATTAAGAAAGGTGGCAAGAATGCATAGAACAACTGTACAAAAAAAATCCTCACGACCAAGATAATCACAATAGTGTGATCACTCACCTAGAGCCAGACATCCTGGAATATGAAGTCAAGTAGGCCTTAGGAAGCATCACTACAAACAAAGCTAGTGGAGGTGATGGAGTTCCAGTGGAGCTGTTTCAAATACTGGAAGACGATGCTGTGAAAGTGCTGCACTCAATATGCCAGCAAATTTGGAAAACTCATCAGTGGCCACAGGACTGGAAAAGGTCAGTTTTTCATTCCAATCCCAAAGAAAGGCAATGCCAAAGAATGCTCCAGCTACCACACAGTTGCACTCATCTCACATGCTAGTAAAGTAATGCTCAAAATTCTCCAAGCCAGGCTTCAGCAATACATGAACTGTGAACCTCCAGATGTTCAAGCTGGTTTTAAAAAAGACAGAGGAAGCAGAGATCAAATGGCCAACATCCACTGGATCATCAAAAAGCAAGAGAGTTCCAGAAAAAACGTCTATTTCTGCTTTTTTGACTATGCCAAAGCCTTTGACTGTGTGTATCACAATAAACTGTGGAAAATTATGAAAGAGATGAGCATACCAGACCACCTGACCTGCCTCTTGAGAAACCTCTATGCAGGTCAGGAAGCAACAGTTAGAACTGGACATGGAACAACAGACTGGTTCCAAATAGGAAAAGGAGTACGTCAAGCCTGTATATTGTCACCCTGCTTATTTATCTTCTATGCAGAGTACATCATGAGAAACCCTGGACTGGNTCTATGTCCATCAGTGATATTGGCCTGTAGTTTCCTTTTTTTGTGTTGTCTTTGTCTGCTTTTGGTATCAGGGTGATGGTGGCCTCATAGAATGGGTTTGGGTGTTCCTTTCTCTGAATTTTTTTGAAAGAGCTTTAGAAGAATATGCATTAGCTCTTCTCTAAATGTTTGCTAGAATTCTATGAAGCCATCTGATCCTGGGCTTTTGTTTTTTGGGAGATTTTTGATAACATCTTCAATTTCAGTGCTTGTAACTGCGTCATAATTTCTAACTCTTCGTGGTTCAGTCTTGGAAAATTGAACTTTTCTAAGAATCTGTCCATTTCTTCCAGGTTATCTATTTGATTGCCATATAGTTGTTCATAATATTCTCTTATAATCCTTTGTATTTCTTCATTGTCTTTTGTAACCCCTCCTTTCTCATNATAATTTCTAACTCTTCGTGGTTCAGTCTTGGAAAATTGAACTTTTCTAAGAATCTGTCCATTTCTTCCAGGTTATCTATTTGATTGCCATATAGTTGTTCATAATATTCTCTTATAATCCTTTGTATTTCTTCATTGTCTTTTGTAACCCCTCCTTTCTCATTTCTAATTTTGTTGATTTGATTCTTCTCTTTTTTTCTTGATGAGTCTGGCTAAAGGTTTGTCAATTTTATCTTCTCAAAGAACAAGCTTTTAGTTTTATTAATCTTTACTATTGTTGTTTTCATTTCTTTTTCATTTATTTCTGTTTGGATCTTTTTTATTTCTTTCCTTCTACAAATTTGGGGGGGGGTTGTTCTTTTTTCAGTTGTTTTAGATGTAAAGTTAGGCTGTCTATTTGATGTGTTTCTTGAGGTGGGATCATATTGCTATAAACTTCCCTCTTAGGACTGCTTTTGATGCATCCAATAAACTGTGGAAAATTCTGAAAGAGATGAGAATACCAGACCACCTGACCTGCCTCTTGAGAAACCTGTTTGTAGGTCAGGAAGCAACAGTTAGAACTGGACATAGAACAACAGACTCATCCCAAATAGGAAAAGGAGTACGTCAAGGCTGTATATTGTCACCCTGCTTATTTAACTTCTATGCAGAGTACATCATGAGAAACCCTGGACTGGAAGAAACACAAGCTGGAATCAAGATTGCCAGGAGAAATATCAATAACCTCAGATATGCAGATGACATCACTCTTATGGCAGAAAGTGAAGAGGAACTAAAGAGCCACTTGATGAAGGTGAAAGAGGGGAGTGAAAAAGTTGGCTTAATGTTCAACATTCAGAAAACTAAGATCATGGCATCTAGTCCCATCACTTCATGGGAAATGGATGGGGAAACAGTGGAAACAG
>SJYA01001180.1:1635617-1666738 GCA_006410615.1 Neotragus moschatus
ACTACTCCCTAGATGGGGTGTGGGTGTGTGTGTGTGTGTGTGTGTGTGGGGGGGTGTGGGTGTTACTTGCTCAGTCGTGTCCATGTCTTTGAGACCTCATGGACTGTAGCCCGCCAGGCTCCTGTGTCCATGAAATTCTCCAGGCAAGAATCCTGGAATGGGTTGCCATTCTCTTCTCCAGGGGATCTTCCCAACCCAGGGATCGAACCGTGGTCTCCCACATTGCAGGCGGATTCTTTACCAGCTGAGCTACCAGGGAAGTAGCTCAGCTGGTAAAGAATCCGCCTGCAATGTGGGAGACCTGGCTCCGATCCCTGGGTTGGGAAGATCCCCTGGAGAAGGGAACGGCTACCCACTCCAGTATTCTGACCTGGAGAATTCCATGGACTGTATATTCCATAGGGTCTCAGAGAGTGGCACACGGCCGAGCGACGGGAGGTATAACGTTCCATTATGTATCTGAGTTCTGTTGTTGTTAGCGTAGTTGTCTCTATGAACTTTTTTCTTGGTACTGCTTTTGCTGCATCCCAGAAGATTGATTGGTATGTAATAAATCCATTTTTATCTCAAAACGTTTTTTGATTTCCCTTGGATAAGTTTTTTAAAGTTTATTTTGTTTTTGGCTTTGCTAGGCTGAGCCTGGCGGGCTGCAGCCCATGAGGGCTTTTTCTGGTTGTGGTGAGCAGCTTCTTGTTGCGGTGGCTTCTTCCATGGCGCGCCGGCTCCAGGTGCGTGGCTTCAGCAGTTGTGGTGTGTGGGTTTAGTTACCCTGCACCATGTGGGATCTTCTGGGGCCAGGATCCAACCTGTCACCTGCATTGGCGTGATTTCTCTCTCAATTTTTTCTGTGACCTGTGGGTTAGTCATAGCATGTTAAGTGAGTTTTCCACTTTTTTCATTGTAATTGATTCCTCATTTCATATTTTCATGGTCAGATAAGAATGCTTGATATGACCTCAGTCTTTTTAATTTATTAATACTTGAACCGTGACGCCCCATGTGCCCCGTCCTGCAGACTGCACCACGTGTACTTGAGAAGAGCGTGTGTTCTGCTACTATTGCATGGCGTGTTCTGTAAATGTCTGTGAAGCCCGTCGGACCTAAAGGGCCATTTAAGCCCAGTGTTTCCTGGTTGATTTTCTACCTAGATGATCTATCTGTATTTGAGTGTGGGTTATTGAAGTCTCCTACTATTATTGTGTTGCTGTTTCTCCCTTCAGGTCTGTTAATAGTAGCTTTATATATGTAAGGTGCTTCCATGTTTGGTGCATAAATATTTACAAGTATTGTATCCTCTTGCTGGGCTGACTCCTTTTAATGACCTTCTTTGTCTCTTATAACAATCTTACCTGTTTTGTTTGGTATAAGCATAGCTGTCCCTGCTTTCTTTTGGTTTTTATTTGAACAGAATGCCTTTTCCTCGTCTCGCTTTCAGTCTGTGTCCTTAAAGCTGAGGTGCTCTTTTCGTTAGTATATAGCCGAGTCTTGCGCTGTTTGTCTTCTTCAGCTGCTCTGCGTCTTTTGGCAGGAGTGTCTAGCTCATCTACAGTTAAAGTGACTGTGGGCTTGAACTCGGCGTTACCGGTCTGCTGTTTTCTGGCTGTTCTTGGCTCTTGTCTGCTCTGCTTCTCTTCTTTTGTCAGCTGATGATTTTTTTTTTTGGTGCTGTGCTATAGACTCATTCTCTCTCTCGTGTATATCCGTTGCAGGGTTTTGTTTTTGGTTTGTGGTTATGATGAGGCTTATATAAGATATCTTACATTTATCATACTCTGTTTTAAGCAGGTGACAACTTTGGATTGAATGCATCCTAAAGCTTAATATTTTTATTCTCCCCATTTTATGTTTTTGATGTCATAATTTATATATTTTTTACCTTGCATAATGTTTTAAAAATTATGATAGTTCTAGTTCTTATTATTAATTTTGTCTTCTAATGTTTATACTAGATTTATAAGTATTTATAAATATAAATTATTGGTTTATCATTAATTGTGTATTTACCTTTACCAGTGATAATTACACATTAATATGCTTTTCTGTTAGTCGCTATCAGTCTTTTGTTTCAGCTTTAACAACTCTCTGTAACTTCTTTTTGTCTGTTCTAGTGATGATGAATTTCTGCAACTTTTCTTTGGCTGGAAAATTCTTTGTGTCTTCCACTTCTGAAGGACAGGCTTGCTGGTAGAATAGTCTTGGCTAACAGTTTTTTGTTTTTTTCTGTTAGCACCTGAAGTATACCTTCCCATTCGATTCTCCAACATTTCTATAAGGGATGGAGGATTACTTTATGTCTGACAAGTTCTTTTTTAAAAATAATTTTTTTGGGGGGTGGTTCTTGCTCCTTGTGTGTATATCTGTATGTCTTTAAGGCTTGGCAGTTTAATTGTAGTGTATCTCAGTGTGGGTCTTTTCATATTAATTTATTTGCAGCTCTCTAGGTTTCCTGCATCTGGATGTCTGCCTCTTTCACAAGGTTGCAGGTTTTTCAGCCAGTATTTCTCCAGATAAGCTCTCTGCCTTTGACTCTCTTCTGGCGCCGTGTAACGCGCATATTGGTCTGCTAGACTTCGTCTCTTGCTCATTAAGCTGTCTTCACTTTTTCTTCTTAATTTTTTTCTCCTTCTGTCAAATTCCACTGCACTGTCTTTGCATCTGCCGATCCCTTCTTTCACATGAACTTGTCTTTCGTTGGCCCCTTCTGTTGAATTTTTCAATTTAGTAATTGTGTGCTTTCAGCTTTGTGATTTCTGTTTGGTACTTACATTTTCTGTTGCTGTCAAAACTCTCACTCTTTCCCGGTGCTGCCCTCCTGACGTCAGCCAGCATCTTTATGACTTTCATTTTGAATTCATTAGCAGGTAAATTGCTTATCTCCATTTTGTGAAGGGCTGTTTTTCAGGTTTTATTTTGTTCTTTGGAACACGTTTCTTCATTTTCCTGGACACTCTGTGTTGGTTTCTTCGGTGCGTTTTATGCTGCCTCTTCCGGGTGTGATGTGCTGGCCACGTGCAGGGGCTGAACATTATCCTCAGCCTCGTGCAATTTCTTGGTTGGCTCTCAAACCTAGCGATTGTCCAAAGCCACCTTCTTTGTTGTTGAGGGTGTGCCAAAACCTATCAGTGTTCAGAGGGGAGGATCTCAGTCAGCACCATGCAGTCTCCTGGATGCAGGCAAACTGGAAGTCAGACCCTCTGGCAGCATCTTCTGAGCTACAGAAAAGCTGGGAGCTGGGGATCTCTGTCTGTTCCCTGTGCACTGAGATGTTGCAGTGATAGCTAGGAAAGAATTAGTCGATTGCTTTCATGTTCCGGGACCCACGACCTGGAGCCCAGCTGGCCACCAAAGCCAGGCAGTCAAAGGGTGTGTCCCCTGGGAGACACTTGGGGGCCTGGAACAGGCGAGAGGAAAACTCTGGAGATGGTGCCCATTGGCCTCGTTTCTGAGCAGTATCTTAGTCTGTCTGTGTGTGTGCTAAATTAGAAGCTTGACCCCAGGTAGCAGCTTTTGAACTATGCAGATAGACCTCTCCTCAGGAAGGACTTGCAAGACAGGCAGACCTGACTGCCGCCTGTGCCCTCAGCCCTGTGGAGCCCGCAGGCTCAGGAGTGATTCTGTTTGCCACAGTGAATAGGCTCTTCTTTTTGATGGAAACTGTGGATTAAAACCCTTTGATGGAAACTGTGGATTAAAACCCGTTCTTTGGTGGCTAGGTGGTTGTTCTTAATGAGAAAAACCATTCAACCCAATGGCTTTCCAGATAATTTAAACACACACAGACGAACTTTAAAATAGTGTTTAAGAGTTCAAGAGGATAACTACTGTGAATATAAGGTGGGAACGTGAGCGCTGGCCGAGAGATTCCAAGTGAGGGTTTGCCAGAGTTTCTTGGATTTGAAGCGAGTGTTAAAACATAGCATACTGCTTTTCCAGTTATTATCAGATGAGTTCCTATATTTAAAGTGCTTAGAAATATGCCTGGCATATAGTAATACTCTTAAGAATTGCCCATTGTTTTAAAATATTCAGCTGTAAATCCTCAGAGTCAGTATTTCTAAACCATTGAGCCATTGATATCACTGTTAGCCTTGAACGTTCCTGGACCTGCCCCAAACTTGGTGAATCTGAAATTCTGCAAGGAGAGGTCAGCAGCCTGTGTTCTAACAAACCCTCACAGAGATTCTGATGCACAGTAAAGCTTGCTTTCCTAACAGCCAGCATAAAAGCTGAGACCGTAATGATGGTGCAGCTACTCTCTGGGAGATAGCATTATTGTGACGTAAAAACGAAAAACCCAACAAAACAAATAATTTTCTTGTGCGGAAATATAAAATCCACTAGAATTTTCATCTTTTTTTTTTTTTTTTTAACATCTTCCATATGTGGTAGGTCCTTGAGAAATATTTGGTCATACTATTGGATAAGGCAAACAGTTTTTAGAGAACTGAGCTGACATTGTTTCTTTAAAAATCCTTTTATTCAGCAGCCATTGTCCAATGTGTCAGGCGCAGCTGCGGTCAAAGAAGAACTCTTAGCATGGGAGGAGAGGCCAGCTGTGGGCAGATAAATTATAAGCAGTATTTTTAAGCGTTAAAATTGAAATAATGAGCCTTGTGCTCTAAATGCTTAGACCAGGGAACGCCCAGCAGCCTCATCTCAGAAGGTCTTGTGTGAGCGGAGTCTTAGGAGTGAGTAGGCAGTGCCGCGCAGCAGAGGTTTGGGAGAGGGCCTTTCATAGTCTGTTGATGTTACAGGCGTAACTGTTGCTATCATTTTTGCGTGAGACCCACCAGTTACATCCTTTTCCTTTACTATAGAAAACGTCACATCTCTTTTTGTGTTACAGGTTTTGTGTCCCCCCCCGCCCCGGTCATGTGAACTGGTTGGAGAGTAGGATGTAGTTTGAAAGTGCTGAGGGGGTCGTGTTCTGTCAGTGGCACCATAGGAAAAGTTACTGTTTGCTTTAGAAATGCCCAGTGCCTAGCGACACTGTCGCTATTTCAGAAGATTAACTTAGCTTATTTCAGGGCCTCCCAAACTTTTGTTTTTGTTTTCCCCTTAACACTTCAGTAATTTTTTCATGATGTTCGCAGGCCAAGAGAAATACCTCACAGATTTATTTATTAGGTTTGGTCTAAATAACTTGGTATTTATGTTCTAAAAACTGAGCTGTCATTTGAAAAAGTCTACACATACATAGGAAGAAAATACATTTTTATTTCCTTCCCAAACAACCGTGATCACTTACGTGTGTGCCTGTGAGGCTTTAGAGAGCTCTTCGAACGCTGGGATCAGACGGAACACCACCAGCGCCTTCTCCAGCTCCAGACCTACTTCTGTACAGTACTGGACTTGGTGCACAGCAGCTGCTGGATAACTCTGCTTTGCAAATATATGTCACTGTAGAAAGTGTGTGCTCTAAGGTTGGGATTTTGCGTTATCTTGGACTAGTTCACACAGCGTTGTACGTATATTAAGTGTCATTGTGCTTCCCTCGCACTGAAGATATCCCATGGGGCCCCTGGATGTTTGCCGACTGCTCGACAGTCTGAGAATCATGGGTTACTTGATACATTCACAAGTCGGGGATTTGGTTATACTTCTCTCTCAACTTTCTCTCTCCAGGTCATAAAGTTAAGTCAGTAATATATCTTTGTCTTTTAGCCTTCCGAATATACTTAGTCCACATTGGCGTAAGTGCTTGCTGTCTTACAGCCTGAAAGTACGAGCCTTTTTCCCCTGCTCCAGTTGGCAGGCTCTTGTGTTCTTCCTTCATATTTCATGTGCGTTTCTTGAAGGACCTGAGGCTGTTCCCCCTGTGCTTTTACCTGAGGCCTCCTGTTGCCTCTGGAACCTGGCCTTAAACTGCTCCTCAGTGGCATGCGTTTGTGCATGAAGCTGTCCAGAGAAAGTCTTAGAGAGACTTTTAAGTGATGAAGTAATCACTTCCTGGAAGCTATATTTGATCAATATGGGCTTCCCAGGTGGCGCTAATGGTAAAGAATCCACCTGCCAGTGCAGGAGCTATAAGAGAAGCAGGTCCGATCCTTGAGTCGGGAAGACCCCCTGGAGGAGGGCACGGCACCCCACTCCAGTATTCTTGCCTGGAGAATCCCATGGACAGAAGAGCCTGGCAGGCTACAGTCTGTGGGGTTGCGAAGAACTGGGCACGACCAAAGTGACTTATCACGCATGCATGCACGTAGAAATGGGAGGGAGGGGGGACATTCCTGTTACTCCAGAAATGTTTAAAAAGTTAGGCCTGAAAAACCGTGTGCTGTGTGCCTGTTTATATGTGGATAAACGTATTCATTCAGAGAACATGTGCTGATGAGTTGCTCTGTGCTGTGCACGGCGCTGGCCCTTGGTGCTAACGTTTTATATCCCCTCTCCGTGAGGAGCACGTGTGCCATCCGGTGGACATTTTAAATTTGGTGTGAGATGCAAATTTTACTTTGGTAGAGGTGAACACAAGGTTCTGTGGGTACAGAAAGGAGGAGCACGGAACCTCAGAGCGTGGGTATAGAGGAGAGGTGCCCGAGTTAGCCACGGAGCAGTAGGAAGGGTGCTCAGATCGAGGGCATAGAAGTGAGAAAGTTTGGTCATAGCATATCTAAGGAACTTTGAGTAGCAGACCGAAGCTTAGAATGCAAGAAAACATTGAAAGGTGAGGCTGGAGAGAGAAACAGGATTTCATAGACTTTGAGATTTTGAATTTAGCTTGCAAGTTTTGGAAAGCTGTTGAGGGATTTTAAAGTGGTGCGTGCCATCAGTTTTGTACTTTGGAAAGGGAGATCTGAATACAGGGCAAGGAGTGTCAGGCAGGGAAGGAAGGCCGTGCAGCCCTGGTAAATCAGTTAGGCGGCGACTGCGGCATCATAGGTGGAAGGCGGTGGGGGCTGAAGGAAGGCTGTGGCAGTCCCGGGTGGGTGGAGAGAGTAAGGGTAGCATAGAACCGCATCCCCAGGGTGTGCTGTGACCTGATGTCGTGAAGAGCAGGAGGAGCGAGGCAGAGCCCTCAGCCCTGGCTTGGGGTACTGCTAGGAATGTTGCCCACCCCAGGGGGCATGGAAAGGAGGGCCAGGCTGCAGAAGCAAGGCGCAATGCTTACTTGTGGACACCGGAGATGGCAGCCCCCTCCAGCACCCTCGCCTGGGGAATCCCACAGACAGAGGAGCCTCGCGGGTTGCAGTCCACGTCGGCACAAGAATTGGACGTGAGCTAGTGGCTAAACCACCATCACAAAGTGGGATTCCGTGGCCGCTCAGACTGCAAAGATCCTGCCTGCTAATGCAGGAGACCAGGTTCGACCCTGGGACACATCCCCCGGAGGAGGACCTGGCAGCCCACTCCAGTGTTCTCGCCTGGAGAATCCCGTGGACAGAGGAGCCTGGCGGGCTGCAGCCCACCGGTCACAAAGAGCCGGGCGTGACTGAGCGACTAACACTTCACACTTCGTGAACACAGGAAGTTTGAGTGTCCTGTCAGCATTCACACGGGCGTGTCCAGTAAGCAGTTGAATGTGTGTCTGATGCTCAAAGAAGAGAGAGCAGACTCACGAGTCACCAGCGTAGTTAATAAGGTGAAGACATGGGGAGGAGGGAAAAGGGGCCCTAGGTCACCCTGGAGAAGGCTGCCGCGCAGGGCACACAGACGCAGAGGGACGGAGCGGGCATCAGAGACGAGCGGGGGAGCAGAGAGGGGAGATCCTTTGGAAACATAGTCCCGGCGTGATCCTTTGTCGGAACTTTATATTCCAGATTTTTACTTTTGTATTGGCCTGCTACTGCTGCTGCTGCTAATATTGGCCTAGTAATTTTTATTTTCAAAGAAGGAACGTGTGATGGGAGTGCGTGAGTGATGCATATGGATAGCAGCGTTTTAACCTAAATGGGCACTGCACTTCGCCGTGTGTTGGTGTGCTGGCTCCGCAGTGTACTGTTTTAAAAAACTTCAAATATATCTCCTAAATATATGTATATCTTAAGAGTTAAGGGAGGAAGACAGGAAATGAATAGTGAATTTTAGAATTGTAAGGCCTCAGAAAGAGTACAGGTAAGATGCTGTTCTAATGGAAATCAGACGTGAAAGTAAATGTTTATTATTCATATTTGTGACACAACCATTTTTGCTTGTACTCAGTGCATACGTTTTTATGTAAGTTGTAGACTAGGTGGAAAACAAAACGAAATTAGCGTATCTTTTGAAAAACTTATTTTTAAAAACTAATGAGGGAAAGAAGAGCTCCTCCCCCCACCCATGTGTATATCTTGTTTCACCTGTGAACCCTCACCCCCTCTGGATAAAGAAAAGCAAATTCTGGATATCACGTTTGATTGAACAAGCGTTTAGTATGTGAGATTTAGTTTCTAAGCTTGAAATAACGGGGTGGCCCTGGTGGTTTAGTCGCTGGTCGTGTCTGACTCTTCTGACCCCGTGGCCTGTAGCCCGCCAGGCCTCTCTGTCCATGGCATTCTCCAGGAGGGACAGGGCACTGGAGTGGGCTGCCATTCCTTTCTCCAGGGGATCTTTCCAACCTAGAGCTCAAGCCCAGGTCTCCTGCATTGAAATCAGATTCTTTTATCAACTGAGCCACCAGGGAATCCCTGAAAAGTTTTAATGAAGCGTAGCTGACACACATTAAACGAGAAGAGACATTTTCCCTAGTCCTTCAGGGTAATACAACTACTCATTTGTTTTAACCTTGGGCCTTGGCCTTACGCAGAATAACAGTTAATATTTTAAGGGTGGCAGGGATTATTCAGAAGGTTGACAGTTTTAGTAAAGTTCCCTATGAGGAATAAAGAAGAAAAAGTATGTTTCCAGGAAAAGCTGTGCCTCTGCTGCTGACAACAGCTCAGTGCGTGTTGACTGAAGCGCCGCGTTTCCTGCTTTTCTTTGCAGAGGCCTGACTCTGGAATTCCCCTGCTTGCCCACGGTTTAATTCTTGTCTCTGCCCTGTGCTCTCAGTACAGCACACCAGGGAAATGGGGTGTTCTTCACATGTCTGACTTGTGCCTGAGAAATATCTCAGTTTTGTATCTTAAAATACTTGGTTATACTCAGAGTCTAGGTTTTTGACTCAGAAAGTAGTAACAGAAGTTTGAAGAACACCTCAGCCCGGGTCTGGATCCTGTCCTTCCTACCTTCTCTGGAGCACTTATAATATTGATAACCATTCATTTTCCTTTACCTTCCGTTTCTTTTCTGATCTGTCACATCAGAAAGTAAGCAAAATCAAGTCTTTCTCATCTTGAAGGAAAAAAATCCAGTCTGTGCTGGTTTCCTCTTCTCCCTTGAACTACAGCTATCTCCTCCCCGTTCAGAGGGCAGACTCTGGCCCATGCTCTGTGTTGGAGTTCTCGTTTCCCCGTCTCCTGGAAGCCCCTCACTCCCCTGAAGTCTGGAGCTCCCGTCACTGTGGGCACAGGATCACCGGCTGCTGAGTAGGTGCTGAGTCCAGGGAGCGTGCTTCTCTTCACCTGACCTTCCTCCAGCTTTGCAGCCTGTCCCCTAATCCGCCCTTAACACTGGGAAGAACCCGCATCTGACTTTGTTCCTGACTTTAGGCTGTTCCCTGTTGCCTTCCTTTAATGGCTTCTTTTCCTCATCCAGCCGTATAATGAGTGTTTTTCTGTGCACTTTTCTCCCTGGGAAGTCTCATCAACTCAGAGCGCTTTATCCTGGTGACTTTGTTTCTCATCTCTGGTTAGCCCTTCTCAGAATCCTGTATCTGTGTATTTAGTGCACTTGAACATGAGGCACACTGAATATCATTTGATAGGCCTCGCTTAAATGTCTCAGATATCTCAGATTCGGTGTGTCTTTTTTTTTTTTTTTCCATGTATTTGTTTGGCTCCCCGGGTCTTAGATTGTCCGTCTTCATTGCAGTGGGCGTGGTTTTTGATTGTGGCTCCGGGATTCTTGGTTGTGGCATGTACAATCTAGTTCCCTGACCAGGGATGGAGCCCAGGCCGTCTGCACTGGGAGTGCAGTCTTAGCCACTGGATCCCTGGAGGAGTCCCAAATTCAGTGTGTCTTAAACGGAATCTTTTGTCTCCTTCCAGTGTGACTCTTCCAGCAAGGCTCTCCCAGTATTATCTAATTCAGTAAGTCCTATACTCTCTATTCAGATCTGAAATCTGTGCCTCTCTATAACTTTTACCTTTCCTTAGTTCTCAAATCCAGTCAGCAACCAAATGTTTTTGACTTTAGCTTCAGTCTGAACTTTCCGTTTCTGCTACTATTAGTTGGGGTTAAGTAATCTCCTTTAACCAACATCCTGATGATCACTTTTCCATTGGTGCGCTCCACCATGTTTCCATTGTAGCTATCCTGCTGCTGCTACTGCTGCTGAGTCGCTTCAGTCTTGTCCGACTCTGTGCGACCCCATAGACGGCAGCCCACTTGGTTCCTCCGTCCCTGGGATTCTCCAAGCAAGAACACTGGAGTGGGCTGCCATTTCCTTCTCCAATGCATGAATGTGAAAAGTGAAAGTGAAGTCTCTCAGTCATGTCCAACTCCTAGCGACCCCATGCAGCCCACTCCGTCCATGGGATTTTCCAGGCGAGAGTGCTGGAGTGGGTTTCCATTGCCTTCTCCGGTAGCTATCATGGTGTAACCTTTTAGAACCATTCTGATCATTCATTCCCCTGCTTAACAAGCTGGGCTCCTTCTAGCGTTAAAGAAGGGAGGACTGAAACTTCTGCTTTTTTACCCTAAAATCAAGGTTAGACTAGATGTCATGAAGTAAAGTCCAAAGGAAAAGTGTGATGCCCAGCTCCATAAAGTTCAGGTTGAAAAGTAGTCATTATTTTCAGATTATGAGTTAGCTACGCAACATAATTACTGTGATACAAGCGGGCTGGCGTCCTCCTGTCCTTTGAAGCAGCCCAGCCGTCTCCTTCTGGAGACCCTCTCCCACCCAGCGTGCCTGCTGTGTCTGTCTGTGAGCGCACATTACCGCACCTGCTTCAGAAGCATCGCTCCGCGAGCACAGCCGCTCATTAACCTTCCAGGAGGCATTCTGGGTGAGGTTGCTCGTGGCCCCCGTGCACTGCGGTGACTCCTCTCTCCCTGCATCGTGCAGGAATTCAGCTGTTGGGATAACTCACGTGATGTGGACTCATGGGCCCGGTGTAGCCACCTGCTAAGCCCCAGACACACCCTTCTGAAGGAGAAGATGTGGATTCAGAACTATAAGTCTCGTGCATTCATGGGGCAAGAATGATGTGGAAGTAGGTCGTATTCTCTGAAATAGGCCAGTCCACTGCCTGCTTTAGAGGGCCCTCTGGCTGAGCCAGGTGGCCCCCTCTGTACTTGGGAGCTGTGGCCCCTTCAGGCTGGTCTGCACAAAGTCCGCAGTCCCACAGATGCCACGAGTCCAGCGAACATAGCTGCTGACCGCTGTCTTCATCTGTAGACATCTCCCCTTCTCTGCTTATGTCTGGAGTGTGCCAAGAACCTGGAAGCTGCCTCCTTTACTGTCAGTCAAGGAGCATCCTGGGGAAGAAAGCCAAGAGTTTGTCCTGATCAGGTGTCAAGAAAGTTCGTGTCCTGTTCTGGTGCAGATGCATTTGGATGTGCTTGGAGAAACATGGTTTTCTAATAAGATGAGTTTACTGGAAATGTAGCAGTGTATTATCGAGAAAAAATAGGCACAAAACTAGTATTTGCACTGCCTGTTCCCTTCCTTAATCCCAGGAGAGAGAGGCAGCACTGCTTCTCAAGGATCGGTCAGGGACTTGCGCTGCAGATGAGAGTAGTGTGAAGGGAACTTTGCGGAATTCGGTGGAGAGAAATAGACAGACTCAGAGTCTAGGGGCGAAATAGGGAACCGGGTGGAAGAGCCTGCGCTGTGGCACTTGGCCTCCCGCCTCGAAGGAGGGCTGCAGGTGCCAAGTCTGTGGTCGGGTGTCTGTGAGCTTCCTTAAGTGGCACGGCAGGAAGGTGGTGTGTTTTGCCAAGAAGTAGAAGATTGAAGAACACGGACAAAGGAGCTAGACCCGTACTTGGCTTGCTGCCAAGCCTTTTAACCTGAAGTCTCTGTATAGCCCCAGGGGACAGGGCCCCAAGGATAGATCGACTCTCAACCCTTTAAAAGGGGGCTCAAAGTAATTAAATTTGGAGAAGTAAAGGAGTGGATATTTACTCCTGGGTGTTATTGTTCAGTCGTGTCTGACTCTCTGCGACCCCGTGGACTGCTGCGTATCAGGCTTCCCTGTTACCATCTCTGATCAAACTCATGTGCACTGAGTTGATGATGTCATCCAACCATCTTACCCCCGTCACCCCCTTCTCCTCCTGCCCTCAATCTTTCTAGCATCAGGTTCTTTTCCAGTGAGTTGGCTCTGAGGTTGTTATAGACTGTAATACCTGTTGTTACAGACTCTTAATTTATTCAATCAGGCATTTTTGCGGGGGGGGGAAAAAAACGGAAATCATATAATACAAAGTCTCAGATTAAAAAATAACTGCAAACAAAGAACTTCCCCCCAAATTATAAGGGATAAAATAATAGCGTATCTACCACTGAAAAAAATTCTGATCTAGGGCTAAGGTCACTAAACCAGAACTTGCGAGCCACCCTTTTTTGTGCTTAAAAGCTAAATGGACACTGCTATTCTCACTTGCTGTCTCCTGGTCTCTAGCTCCTTACCTGCTGTGGTAAGAGTGGGATCAAAGCTTTGGCAGACTGTGTGGCCTGCAGGCTTAAAATATTTACTCTGTGGCCTACAAGAACACATGTGGATTCCTAAAGAGGATGAAGTGGAGTTATTTTCTAATACAGTGAAATATACAAGGACACAAATAACTGATGAAGCTAGGAGAATCACACACACTCTCCCTTCCTCCTCACCCCACCCTCCTCAGGCACACAGGCACATTCAGATGTCCACGTAACAGAAGCTCTAGAAATTGCAAGCAAGGAACATAAGGAGAAGTATCAAAGAAATAATAGAAGAAACTTTCGTACACTGTATCAAAACTTGTGTTCAGCTAGAGAGGGATCCCCATATGCCATACAGAATACTGGAAGGGAAAATCAATGAACCTGGAGATGGTCCAGAGTCGCTGTTGAACTCAGACTTCTTTTGGGATTCTGTGGCAGTAAAACGTAGAGACAGTAAAATAATACCTATTTTTAGCTGTAAAATTAATGTGTGAACATGCTACTTTTGTGGTTCTATAGAAAATCACATTCTAACCCTGAAGAGCTGTCACTTGGATAAGGTTTTAGGGTTCATCAAATGTATAGCAACATTTCAGGGGATGGCGACATGAAATACTATGTTCGGAGGCAGCCTGACCTAGTTCCACAAGTTTGCAACTTGCCTTAGTTTTGATGCAGGTTGTGTTTTCAGGAGAAGTATTCTGTTGAAAGGGAAGAAGATGGGGCTACTCAGAGTTGGCACTGGGACACTAAGCCAGCTGTGCCTGTGGCCTCTTTCAATTGATCACAGAATCTAAGGCGTCATGGAAAACTTGGGTCTAATTTAAAATAACTTTCATCTCTTGAAAAGTCTTGCATGGTTCAGTTGAACACAGCAGCAGGGTGAGGAAGTGTCCCTAGTGGGGTGGAGGGCGTATTGGTGGAGCAGGGACCGCCGCAGCCTGCAGCTGCAGTCCTGGGGGGCTGCTGGGACGTGGGTGTCAGAAATGCGGGGGAGGCAGTTTGTAACTTACAGCCAGGAGAGACCGGAAATCAGTGACTGGACTAGAACTGAACCCCCCCGGGCCACTAGCTGACAGATTCACTCCAGCAGGAAAGGGCAGGTGGCTATAATCTAAGTAATAACCATCAGAACAGCATCAATGTTTAATGACGAGATGTAGAATTCAGTACTTACGTCATACTATCGTCTTTGTTATGAACGATGGTTACAGATGATACTTTTACATATCTNGTTGAAAGGGAAGAAGATGGGGCTACTCAGAGTTGGCACTGGGACACTAAGCCAGCTGTGCCTGTGGCCTCTTTCAGTTGATCACAGAATCTAAGGCGTCATGGAAAACTTGGGTCTAATTTAAAATAACTTTCATCTCTTGAAAAGTCTTGCATGGTTCAGTTGAACACAGCAGCAGGGTGAGGAAGTGTCCCTAGTGGGGTGGAGGGCGTATTGGTGGAGCAGGGACCGCCGCAGCCTGCAGCTGCAGTCCTGGGGGGCTGCTGGGACGTGGGTGTCAGAAATGCGGGGGAGGCAGTTTGTAACTTACAGCCAGGAGAGACCGGAAATCAGTGACTGGACTAGAACTGAACCCCCCCGGGCCACTAGCTGACAGATTCACTCCAGCAGGAAAGGGCAGGTGGCTATAATCTAAGTAATAACCATCAGAACAGCATCAATGTTTAATGACGAGATGTAGAATTCAGTACTTACGTCATACTATCGTCTTTGTTATGAACGATGGTTACAGATGATACTTTTACATATCTTTTTTTTTTTTTAGGAATAAAACCTAAATGGTTATTATACAAATACATAGATGGCCAAAGTTAGATCAAATAATCTATTTTAAATTCTAAATATGATTTTGCTTTACCATCTTTTTTTTTTTTTTGGTGCATATATTTCTCTGGGGGAGTTCAGCGTAGGAGATGGTTGTGGTGATACCAAGATTTAGGTATTTTTCTGTCCTGGGCAAAAACATTTTTCGTAGAGAGTCATTTGTACATAAAGTATAAATCTATCAGAATAAGTTTTTGTTAACAAGACCATTTTCTGAACATTATTCCTTATATTTTAGAAGAGGCGCCGGCGGATTGACCGAAGTATGATTGGAGAGCCCACAAACTTCGTGCACACAGCTCACGTGGGGTCAGGTGACCTGTTCAGTGGGATGAACTCTGTAAGTACAAGGGTGGAACAAGGGGGTGGGGCCGTGGGGCGTGGTCGTATGTGCCTGTCTGGCAAGAGCATACATTCCTAATGGCTGCACTGTGCCCAGTGAGTTACAGACATTTAATACATGCACCTAATGTGAGCATGAAGAGAAGAAAAGGAATAGTGGAAAAATCTCTTATTTAGTTTGCAAAGCCATGTGTTCTCCTGTTTTTCCTGAATTCTTGTAGCTACATTTCTTCTGAATAACCGCTTTAAAATTTTTAAAGGATTTGAGTTCAGAAAGGAAGTTAACTGTCATGTGGATTCTCATGCCACCATTCCCCTGTCCTTTCCACCCCCCACCCCCCCAGCAACTTTGAGGTCAGCTTTTTAGTAATATTTAATCTTTTTGTTCTCTTAAGTTGAATTGGTTGCCTTTGCAAACGTATTTGTCCCATCTACCTTACAAAATATTAGCCTTTATCTGATGTTACAATGCTTGCAATTTATTTATTACTGTGACATAAGTTTTCACGCACTTAGCAGAGGATTAAATTTGTACATATTTGCTCTTTGTTTTAGAGGTTTCGGTGAACTTCAGAAGAGACTTTAGATACACTCAGTTGAACTCTTACTCTGTAATTTGCATCTAAGAGAAACAGAAAGTAGTGTAATAGAAACCAATCTCTACTGGGGTTTCTTTCGGGGCTGTGCCTCATCCTTGCCCTGAAGCAAATGACTGTGTACCCAGAGCCACCTTCCCCCCAGATCTCAAGTACGCAGGTGTGTCTGAATGTTCCCTCAGGTGTTTAGAGCCAGAGAGGCAGTCAGGCTTTCCTAACACAGATACGCTGCACTCTGTGCTCACTGGCTGGACACTGTTCACGAAAGACTAAACAGGAGAACAGACTTCTATAATAGGTAGGGTATCCTGGATACAGCAAACAAGTTTGTCACTGCAGTTACTGGGTGAGCTAAGGGATGACATTTGTAGCTTCCTGGAAAGGAAACAGCTTGTTTGTTTTAAGTCTGTAGGAAAAGTACACTGAACGGCTTTTGTGGAAAAGTGAGAGGCGTCAGGTTGCTGTTAAAATACAATTCAGTAGCTTTGTTTCCTGGATCAGTGTGGAATGATGAGACCAAATGGACTGTTAACCGTTGTTAATATTAAGGTCATTGTGACAAAGATAAATAGAATGAATGGTTTCAAATTTATTATAACTGATGAATTTTAGTTTATTTCTCATCAATACGTCTTCTTCCCTACTGTGTTCATAAAAATTTAACTATGCAGGCAAAAAAGAGCTTCCCTTGTGGCTCAGCTGGTAAAGAATCCACCTGCAGCACAGGAGACCCGGGTTCGATCCCTGAGTCAGGAATGTTCCCCTGGAGAAGGAAATGGCAACCCAGTCCAGTATTCTTGCCCAGGACATCTAATGGACAGAGGAGCCTATGGGCTCCAATCCATGGAGTCGCAAGAGTTGGAAGATTCCCAGAAGAGGAAATCTGTCCTGTCCCTGCTTCCACATTTTCCCCTTCTACTTGCTATGAAATGAGGGGACTGGATGCCATGATCTGACTTTTTTTTTTATATTGAGTCTTAAGCCAGCATTTTCACTCTTCTCCTTCACGCTCACCAAGAGGCTCTTTAATTCCTCTTTACTTTCTGCCATTAGAGTGGTATCATCCACTTACCTGAGGTTGATATTTTTCCCTGTAATCTTGATTCCAGCTTGTAACTTATCCAGCCCAACATTTCACAGGAGTGCTGAGAGTTACTTACTGGAAATCCATTTTCTTTTGTTTGAAATTAAAGAATTGACTTTTGGAAGAACCAAGTTTGTGCCACAAAACCTGGTGTTGCCAAAAAGGAGCAGAAAGTGAACTGACAGGCTGTGGGCCGTAGCTTCCTTGGGCGGAGCAGGTTTGCTTAAACAGACCTGTAGGTTTTAGTTTCTTTTTTAGGATACTCTTACCTAAACTAGCTGTTTAGTCATGTGACTGTAGATATTGCAGTAACTCATGTGGTGTCACTGGAGTTGGTTCCACACAAGTGAATTTTTCAGTAAATGAGTGCGCTTACCCATTTAAGGTCCAATCACGTGTTCTGGGCTTAAACATATTGGACCCAGATAAGCTGTGCATTTTATGTCTTGTTGTTATCTTCAGTTAGAATGTACTTAAACCTGCCTCACTCTGAATCTTAGGCTGTCTCCTCCTGTTCCTCCTGCTCCTAGCAGTCTAGCGTGACTCTCATTCTGTTTCCAAAATGCTTCTGATTGATTCAAACTCAGATAGGATATGCTAAGAGCACTTTCGAGTTTGCAGACAGCCTTGTGCCTTTGTTTTGGTAAAAGTAAGAAAATACCCCATTGGGACTTCCCTGGTGGTCCAGTGGTTAAGACTCCACTCTGCCACTGCCAAGGGTCATGGGTTTCATCCCTGCCTGGGAAATTACAATTCCACATGCCACACAGCACGGCTGGAATTAAAAAAAAGATACCCCAGCCTTTTTATCTCACTAGAATGGTTAGGAGAGATTATCATCTTTAATCACCTTACAAGTAGGAAGCCTGATATTCACAGAAGATAAATAGTTACAGAGTTACAGTATTAGTGAGTAAATCAGGACTTCAGGTGAAGTCTCTGGATCCTGTTTCTGGAGTGTAGTTGGTTTACAATGCTGTGTTAGTTTCAGGCGTAGAGCGGGGTGATTCAGTTATGTACCTATTCTTTCTTGCAGTCTTTTCTCACACAGATGGTCATGGAGCGTTGAGCAGGCGGCCCTGTGCTGTTCAGTGGGCCTTTGCTGGCGCTCTGCCTTAGATGCACTAGTGTGTGTGATCCACCCCCTCCTCCTGTGTTTCCCTTTGGGAACCATTAGTTTGTTTTTGGTATCTGTCAATCTTTGTTTTATAAATAAGTTCATTTTTAAAAATTAGATTCCACATGAGTGATAATATTTGTCTCTGATAGGCTTCACTGAGTGTGATAATCTCTAGGTCTGTTCATTGTGCTGTGAATGGCATTATTTCATTATTAAAATCATTTTATTGGAATATGATTGATTTGCATTGTAGTAGTTCCAGGTATACAGCAGGATGAGTAAGTTATACGCATAGCAGCTCTTTTTTAGATTATTTTCCCATATAGGCCATCATAGGTTCTTATTTTTAATGGTTATCTGTTTCCTACATAGTCCCAACCTCCCAGTTTATCCTTCTCACCCCCTTTCTCCTTGGTAACCGTAATATTGTTTTCTACACCTGTGACTCTTTGTTGTGTACATAAGTTCATTTGTACCATTTTTTTTTAAAGATTCTGCATATAAGAGATATCATATACTTGTCTTTCTTACTTTGCTCAGTATGACAATCTCTAAGTCCATCCATGTTTCTGCAAATGGCATTTTTATTCTATTAAATGGCTAAGTAATAAAAATCCGTTGTGTATATACACCACGTACTCGCCATCCGCTCCTCTGTCAGTGGACACAGGTTGCTTCCGTGTCTTGGCTGTTGTAAATACTGCTGCTGTGAACCCGGGCGCACGTATCCTTTTGTATTCGTTTTCTCGGGATACATGCCCAGCCAGGAGTGGGCCTGCTGGGTCATATAGCAGTTCTCCTAGTTTGTAAGGAACCTCTGTACTGTTCCCTGTAGTGGCTGTGCCAGTTTACATTCCCATACACACTAGGAGGGCTCCCTTTCCCCCACTCCCTCCCCAGCCGTTATTGTTTGAAGACTGCCTCTAATGATGGCCATTCCAACCCTTGTGAAGTGGTCGCCTCTTTGTAGTTTTGATTTGCATTTGTCTGATAATTAGAAGTGTTGAGCACCTTCTAGTGCTGTGGCCAGCTTTTTGGCCAGCTGTGTGTCTTCTTTGGAAAAATGTCTGTTTATATCTTCTGCCCACTTTTTGATTTTTTTTTGACATACAACTGCGTGAGCGGTTTGTATATTTTGGAAATTAATCCCTTGTTAGTTGCCACATTTGCAAATATTTTCTCCCACTCTGTGGGTTGCCTTTTCATTTTGTTTATGGTTTCCTTTGCTGTGTAGAAGTTTTTGAGTTTAATGAGTTTAGGTACCATTCATTTATTTTCTTTGGAAGGTGGATTCAAAAAGATCTTGCTGCAATTTATGTCAGTGTTTTACCTTTTCTTCTAAGACTTTCATAGCGTTTGGCCTTATTACATTTACGTCTCTGACCCATTTCCAGCTCATTTTTGTGAGCGTGTCAGGGAGCGTTCTGATTTCATTCGTTTGTGTGTAGCTGTCCAGTTTTCGCAGCACCGCTTACTGAAGGGACTGTCTTTTCTCCAGTGTGAACTCTTGCCTCCTCCTGTGGTGAATTAGGTGGCCACAGACGGGTGGATTTACTTCTGGCTTTTTGTCCTGCCCCACTGGTCTCTGTTTCTGTGCCATGCCGTACTGCCTTGACTGCTCTTGCTCTATAGTATAGTCTGAAGGCAGGGAACCTGTTTCTTCCAGCTTTGATTTTCTTTCTCAGGATTGCTTTGGCTATTTTGGGTCTTTCCTGTATCCGTATAAATTTAATAACTTGGTTCTGGTTCTGTGAAAAATGACACTGCTAATTTAATAGGAATCGAATTGAATATGTAGATTGCCTTGGGTAGTGTTCTCATTTTGACAGTGCTGATTCTGCCAAGAACATGGTATATATCCTGCTATCTGTGTCATCTCTGCTTTCTTTCATCAACATGTTATAGTTTTCAGAGTAGAGGTCTTTTTTTCTCCTTAGGTGGACTTATTCCTGTGTTTTTTTATTGTTTTTGATGTGGTGGTAAATGGGACTCTTTCCTTAATTTCTACTTTTGGTCTTCATTGTTAGTGTATGGGAATGAAAAAGATTGCTGTGTGCTACTTTGTACCTCGCAGCTTTACTGGATTCATTGATGAGCTCTAGTTGTTTTCTGGTGGCATCTTTAGGATTTTCTGTGTATCATGTATCATGTCATCTGCAAACAGTGAGTCTTACTTGTTTTCCAATTTGGATTCTTTTTCTTCTCTGTCATGGCTAGGACTTCTGAAACTATGTTGAATAAATGTGACAATGGATTGTGACATAGATTTACAGATATTTAAAAAGTCTTATAACCCTGGGATAAATGTCATTTGATCATAGTGTATGATCCTTTTAATATACAGTTGGAGTATTTTTGCATCTGTGTTCATCAGTGATATTGGCCTGTAATTTTCTTTCCTTTTTTTGTGTGTGGTATCTTTGTCTGGTTTTGGTATTAGGGTGAAGTTGGCCTCATAAAATGACCTCGGGAGTATTTTTCCTCTTTATTCTTTTGGAAGGAGTTTCAAAAGGACAGGTGTTAACTCTTTTCTCAGCATGTGATGTAATTTGTCTATGAAGCCATCAGGTCCTGGATTGTTTGCTGAACATTTTCTAATCATCGTTTCATTTTCATTCTCGTGATTGGGTCTCAGGTCTCCTTAGACAACCACTTTGCCTGGCTGGATTTCTTTTTCTTGGGGGTTTTGATCATGGCCGCCTCCTGTACGGTGCTACGAACCTCCATCCATAGTTCTTCAGGCACTCTGTCTGTCAGATCTATTTGTCACTTTCACTGTATAATCTAAGGGATTCGATTTAGGTCATACCTAAATGGCCTAGTTGTTTTCCCTACTTTCTTCAATTTAAGCATGAATTTTGCAATTTGGAGTTCACCANGGCTGGATTTCTTTTTCTTGGGGGTTTTGATCATGGCCGCCTCCTGTACGGTGCTACGAACCTCCATCCACAGTTCTTCAGGCACTCTGTCTGTCAGATCTATTTGTCACTTTCACTGTATAATCTAAGGGATTCAATTTAGGTCATACCTAAATGGCCTAATCGTTTTCCCTACTTTCTTCAATTTAAGCATGAATTTTGCAATTTGGAGTTCACGATCTGAGCCACAGTCAGCTCCTTGTCTTGTTTTTGCTGAATGTATAGAGATTTTCCATCTATGTTTTTCCTTACTTTGAATATATAATGCTACTCCCTCTGGTCTGCAGAGTTTATATTGAAGAATCAGTGGATACATTTATGGGGATTTCCTTGTATATTATGTGTTGCCCTTCCTCACTGTGTTGATATTTTATCTTTTGTTGGTTTGATCGATGTGTCTCAGTGTGTTCCTCTTTGTGTTCATCTCCTGTGAGCCACTCTGTACTTCCCTAGACGTGAGTGTTTCCTTTCTCATGTTAGGGACGTTTTCAGCTATAACCTCCTCAAGTGTTTTCTCAGGCCGTTTCTGGGTCTCCTCCTGGCACCCTTGTACTGTACGTTTGGTGTGTTCTATGTCCCAGAGGTATCTGAGACTGACCTTGTTTCCTTCCATTGCTCTCTCTTCGGTCTGTTCCTTGACAATGATTCTTACCATTCTGTTTCCAGCTGTCTACTTTTCATGCCTCATTTATCCTGCCGTAGATTCCTTCTAGTGTATTTTTCATTCCAGGTATTGTATTCTTTGTATCTCTCTGTTCTTTCCATTTTGTAGCTCTTTGTTAAACATCTCTTGTAAATTCTTAATCTGTGCCTTATTCTTTTTCCGAGATCTTGGATCATTTTCACCATCATTAAATTCTTTTTTTTTCTTTTTGTAGCTGTCTCTTCATTTAGCTGTTCCTTGTTTTTATCTTGTTCCTTCATCCAAAACATTTCCCTGCCATCTCATTTTGTCTGTGTTTATGGACTCCTTTATGCTGGCTGCAGGATCCTAGTTCCACTTCCCCGAGCGTTCCTGAGGCTTGTGGAAGCCTCCTGGTGGCGAGACCGGTGCTTTCTGCCTGGTGGGCGGAGCAGGGGCTTGTCCCTCTGGTGGGCAGGGCTGTGTCAAGGGTTTGTCCTGGAGGGTACATGGCACACCTGGGGCCACACAGAATGGTCACAGGTGAAGGGAGTGTGCGGGCCTGGGGTTCTGCCTTTATCGGGGTTGAAGGTAAAATGCCTAGGCTTTCACAGGTTCACTCTTAACTGCTTCCTCCTGGCACTATTGTGAGGGTTACATGGTGTCATATTTTGAAGTGATTCTGTAAACCTGAGAGCAGCCTATTCTGAGGGGATTAACTCATTATTGACTAGAGATGTTTCAGTCTTCTCTTACATAACCAATTGCTGGCCACAGGTTTCTGCAGAAATCCCCCGGTGGGTTAAGGAGACATCATAGGCTCAGCAGGGGATGAGTCAAATAAAGTTCAGGGGCTCTAATCATGTGATAAAAGCTGGAGAGAATGATTCCCTTGGGCTCAGAGGAGAAAAGGGTGTACCACTCAGTTCCTCAATATGCAGACTCGGCTCTTGGGGTGTGGCCTCTGGCTAAGCTTCCTTTGAATATCCCTCATTTGAATTCTTACACTTTTTCATTGTATTAATTTTACTGACTATATTAGGGCTTCCTAGGTGGCACTAGTAGTAAAGAACCCACATGCCAATGCAGGAGATTCCTGAGAGATGCAGGTTCGATTCCTGGGTTGGGAAGATTGCCCTGGAGGAGGGCATGGCACCCCATGCCAGTATTCTTGCCTGAAGAATCCCATGGACAGAGGAGCCTGGCAGGCTACAGTCCATAGCATTGCAGAGAGTAGGACATGACTGAAGTCATTTTTAGAATAAGAATACTACTATTATGTAAATTTTACCACATGGATTTTTAAAATTTATCTTTGGTTCACTTTCCTACTTTCTTTTTGTATCCGATTCTAATCCAGGAAGTTGAGGTGGTTGAATATATGAGGTGATTGTAAGTTAAGGTGGTTGAGGAACAAAGTTGAATTCATCAATTCATCTTTATCCTTTTAACTGGTTTTGAAATGTAGCCACGTACCTTGTGAACTACAAAACTTTTTTTTGTAATAGGGAAGTGGAGTCAGGGGTGTTTTGGCAAAAAAAAAAAATAAATTGTTCAACCACCAGCACTCCCCATATAATGTAGAAAACAATTTCTAAGTCTATAAAACGAGANCTGAGAGCAACAGTTCCATTCAGGGCAAAGTCCCCATGATGTAAACAATTCCCAAAGGCTGACCTACTAATACCACCACATAGGGCATTAGGGTTTCAACATGCCAATTTTGAGGAGGACACAAGAATAGGCTATTACCATACACAATATACAAAAATTGGATCAAATACATTAACCTAAGACCTAGAAAAATGAAACTTAAAACATGAGAGAAAAGGTTCATGACATAAATTTGCAATGACATTTTTGGATAAGACAAATCACAGGCAACAAAAGTAAACAAAACCCAGACCACTTCAAAATTACCTTCTGTACATCAAAAACATACAGTCAACAGAAAAAAAAGGTAACCTACAGAATGGGAGAATATTGCAAAGCTTATATCTGACAAAAGGTTATATCCATTATATACAAAGAACTACAAGTCAATAACAAAATACAACAACTCAGCTAAAAAATGGTTAAAGGACCTGAATAGACATTTCTTTAAAGATAAACAAATGGCTAATAAGCACATAAAAAGATGCTTAACATCACTAATCATGAGGGAAATGCAAATCAAAACCATAATGAGATAGCGCCTCACACTCAATAAGATCCATGGCTTTGGTTAAAAACAATCAAACCCAGAAAATAATGGGTTAGTGAAGATATGGAGAAATTGGAACCCTGTGCATGCTGGTGGGAATGTAAAATGGTGCAAATGCCATGGAAAACTACAGAGGGTCCTCAGATAAAAGTTGAAAATACCACTATATGATCTTACTTCTGGTTACATATTCAGAAGAACTGAGCAGAGTCTCAGACATATTTGCACACAAGAATAAAGCAGCATTATATACAACAGCCAAGATACAGAGGTGGCACAAGTGTTCACAGACAGCTGAATAGAAAATGTGCAGTGTATACTAAACAAGGAAATATTCACTGTTAAGAAAAATCCTGACACATCCAACAGCGTGAATGGACTGTGAGGATGTGATCCTGAGATAGACTTGGAGCTAGGACCCTCTACTGGGTGTGTACACTTGGACAGATAACGCCTTGAGCAAAAAGAAACTGTAAGTGACTAAAAGTACTAGCAGGAGCCACTGGAGTAACTGCACAGCAGAGAGCAAGGGCGCCGCCAAGTGGGGGACAGAGTGCCTAAGTTCTGCCTACTCTCCAATCCCTGAACCTGCCCTGCTGTTGCTCCATTTAAGGACCCAAGCAGCTCCTGGGGAGGCAGGTAAGGATGTTTCTTGCTTTGACTTGCTTGTGCTACAATGTGAGCTCTGTTAAAGCCTTGCCTGAAATTCTCTGGCCCCTTACCAATGTGAATTGATTATAGTCCAAGGGCCCAGGTTGGTAACAATTTTCACTTAAGCACAGCAGTAGGTAAATGCTTAGCAAGTCAAACAGATTAGGGGTTCAAAAGCAACAGCAGATATTTAACGCATATATATGCAGTCTAGAAAAATGGTACTGATGAACCTATTTGCAGGGCAGGAATACAGACAGAACAGACTTGTGGACACAGCAGGGGAAGGAGCTGAACTGAGAGTAGCAGTGAAACATCCACGTTGTTATTTGTAGAGTGACAGCTAGTGGGAAGTTGCTGTATAACACAGGGAGCTCAACCTGGTGCCGTGACAACCCAGAGGGCTAGGATGGGAGGAGAGGGTCAAGAGGGAGGGGACATGTATACCCACTGGTTGAGTGACAGACGGCTGAAACCAACACAACACTGTAAAGCAATTACCCTCCAATTAAAAATAAAATTTAAAACAGTAACAGAGTAGGAGAGGGAAACATAAGAGAAGTATGACATTTACAGACTAATCAAGTGTGTGATGAGAACCGCCTTGGAATAGACTTGGACATACAGCTGAGAAATGCAAATCACTCAATCACCGGACATCCTTTTCCCTATTCCTCGTAAGTACAAACTTGGGATAAACTGAGAGTTTATCTTGTGCTCAACATGTTATGCCAGTAGAAATGGCGCTTTCACAATTGAGATATTGTTAAAAAGGTTCACGGGAACACGACCGACACAAGAACCAAAGACCCTATGAGAGGCCATGTCAGAAGCTCAAGTTAACTCAGCAGCTGCCCAGCACCTCAGGATATTTGTTCCTGTGGTCAGCAGGAGTTCCTGGCTGTAGGAGCCATCACACACCAAGGTCTTTGTTTGCTAGATGACACTAATAAGATGATGCCTGAGGCTTTTTTCAGAGCATCTTCACCATGCCTAGCACACAGCAGGGACCTAAGGGTGCATGTCTATAGAAAAACCATACATGTGTCTATGGAAAAACCATTCAATGTTTTCCATTAAAGCCCATGATACCACATAGGGCCAGACACAGAGTCTCGTGTAAGACACCATGTACAAAAAACTCTGTGATGTGGACGGAGGCCTTTCCTAGTATGCCGACACTAAGGGAGGGACACACCAGTGCAGCCCAGCCAGTTGCCTCAGGAACTCAGTGAGTGGCACGTAATAGACCTTCTTGACTTGGGTTTTACAATGCAGGCCATTCATTTTGTCCCCTGATCCTGGCTCCTCCTCTCTCTGCTTGGTAGTGGGTGACCTCATCCTGCCTCGCCATGGCTGGATGGCATCACTGACTCGATGGATGTGAGTTTGAGTGAACTCCTGTAGTTGGTGATGGACAGGGAGGCGTGGCATGCTGTGATTCTTGGGGTCGCAAAGAGTCAGACATGACTGAGAGATTGAACTGACTGTGGTAAAATACACATAAATTTAACATTGTATCCATTTTCGAGTGCACATTTCAATACTGTTATACATATTATTATTGTGCAACCAACTTCCAGAACACTTTCATCTTGCAAACACTGGATAGCCCCCCATTTCCCTCTCCCCAGGCCTTTGGCAATCACTATCCTAGTTTCTGTGTCTCTGTATTTAAGTAATCTAGATAGCTCAAATAGTATTTGTCTTTTTGTTCCCGGCTCATTTTACTTAACATGAAGGTTCTTCCGTGTTGCAGCATATTTCAGAATTTCTTTTCTTTTAAAAGTTGAATATTCCACTTACATATATGTATACTACATTTTATTCATCTATTTATCCATCAATGGATATTTGGGCTGCTTCCACTTTTTGGCAGTTGTGAATAATGCATGAATATACAAAGCTGCCTTCGAGGCTGCTCTCAAGTCTTTTGGATACATAGCCAGAAGTGGGGTTTCTGGATGACACGGTAGTATTATTACTTTTTCAGGAACCTCCATATTCTTTTCTATCAGGGATGCAACCATTTTACATTTTCACTGAGAGTACATAGGGTTCCAGTTTCTCCACATCCTTCTCAGCACTTGTAGTTTTCTAATTGTTTCTCTTTTTTTGGAGGGGGTGGTGGGCATAGCTATTTCAATGGATGTGAGGTATTGCATATATAATTTTTTTCACTTCCTTTTTGATTAGTGATGTTGAATATATTTTCCTGTGCTTATTGGCCATTTTTTTCTCTTTGAAAAATCTCTAGTCTTTCGCCTACTTTAAAATTGTGAGTTGTTTTATTTTGTTGTTGTTGAAGAGATCTTTTAATTTAAAAACTTAAAAAACATAAGTATATTTCTAATATTATACATATTTCAAGTATGAAAATATAAAATACACACTCTGTTCTCATTACTGCAGAATGGACCCTGAGGCTCTATTGATGATAAAATTGCTGTTAAGCACATTTAGAAATCAAAATTTACAGAATGAATTTCTTGTCCAACAGGACAATATTCGTTTAGTGATAACCCTCAGAGATCCCTGGGGTGCATCCTGTCTATGCACCAGACTGCCTGGTGAGTTCTCTTCAGAGTTTTCAGATAGCTCCTCTCTCAGGTTGTCCTACTGCTATTAATATGCTTCCTTCAAGTTTCCCACACACATTTTTAAAGTTTTGACTTTAGGAAACAAGAAAGCTCTGGGTCTCATTGAAAAGTCAAGACTATAATGCATTTTCTACATGCAATCAACTTAATCTTGGAGCATTTTGGTTATATTTAGGATACTTGAGGTTGTCTGATAAATGACCCTTGATTAAGGAGTCTTGACCAGCCAAGACTATATTGGGCACAGAAATTAAATTCTAGAAAAGATGTGGTAGAAGAGTCAGGGTAAGACCTATTCAGCTATGAAAAAGGGAGAGAGAGGGAGGGAGTGAAAGGTAGTGATAGGGTGATAATACAGCTTACAATTACTGAGAAACTTTTTAGGTGGCTTCTGCCTGCTGCTGCTAAGTCGCTTCAGTCGTGTCCGACTGTGCGACCCCAAGGACAGCAGCCCACCAGGCTCCCCCCCGTCCTTGGGATTCTCCAGGCAACCCATTTTAGGCGGCTAAGCAATATCAAAGGATTGCACCTGCATTAACTCATTTCATCCTCATAGCTTATGAGGTAAGTTGTTGTTAACCTGATCTGAGGATGAGAGAACTAAGGCACAGGGGATATACACAGCCTTCCCAAAGTCATGCAGGTGAAAAGCGATCTATTAGCTGTTTTTTGCTATACAGTAAATTGCCACAAATTCAACAGCTTAGACTGGCATAACTTCAGTACATCAGGAACCTGAAATTCAGTGGGTCACAGCTTGGCTGAGTCTAAGGTGTCAGCTGGGCTGTGCTTAATCTGGAGGCTTAACTAGGGGAAAAGCCACTTCCAAGTTCTGGCAGGATTCATTTGCTTGTAGAACTGAGGGTCCCAGCTCATCACTGACTGCTGGCTGAAGAGATACCTGCTTCTCCATCTTCACTGCAGCGTTACTGACAAAAACCGCCAAGATTTGGAAACAACCCAAGTGTCCGCTGACGAATGGACAAAAAGTATGGAGCACGTGCACATACTTTGCTGTGCTTACACACAGTAACGTTATTCTGCCTTAGAAAAAATCCTGCAATTTGAGACAACATGCTTGGACCTGGAGAACAATACGCTGAGCAAAATAAGCCAAGCACAGACAAATCCTGCATGATGTCACTAATATGTGCAATCTGGTGTTTACTCAGGGGTGAGGGGTGGAGGGAAATGGAGATGTTGATCAAAATGTGCAGTGACTTAGTTATGTGGGATGAGTAAGTTCTGGAGTGGTACTGTGTACCATGATGACCACAGTTACTACTACTGTGTTATATACTTGAAATCTGCCAAAGAGTTGATCTTGAGTGTTCTCACCACACACACAAATGGTAATTATGTGAAGTGATGGATATGTCAATTAGCTTAACTATAATAATTTTACAATGTATACATGTATAAAATCATCACACTGTATAGTGTACACTGCTATACAATAAATCTTTGTGACCCCTGCCCCCAGTTTCATATGTTGATATCCTAATCTCTGAAGGTGATGTTAGAAAGTAGGGCCTTTGGAGGTGATTAGGTCATTATGGTGGAGCCCTCATGAATGGGGTTAGTGCCCTTTATAAAAGAGGTCACAGAGAGATCCCTCACTTCTTCTGTTCCCTGAGGACACACTATGAACCAGAAAGCAAGTTCTCACCAGGCCCCAAATCTACCAGCATCTTGATCTTCGACGTCTCAGCCTTCAGAACTGTGACAAATTTCTTTGTTCATAAGCCATCCAGTCTGTAGTATTTTGTTACACCAGCCCAAATGAACTAAGACACACATCTAAATCATACACAATATTTATCTGCCGAGTATTTAACTCAATAAAGCAGGACAAGAAAAAAAAATACTTTAAACACTTAAAAATAAATCTTATATGAGAATATGAAACCCTTAACCCAAAACAGTAAAACGGTGACAGCAATAGCAAATCTGCGTAAACGGAGACTTACACCGGGATATGGGAGACTACATTTTATAATGACAATTTTCTTCAAGCTGATATACAATTTTAAGAAAATCCCACTCAAAACTTCATGTTTGTGTGTGCATATGTATGTATATAAGCTGATAAGCTGGTTGTAAAATTTATTTAGAAATGCAGTGATACAAGAATAGCTAACATACCCTTGAAAAAGAACAGTGTCAGAAAACTCTCTACCAGGTATTAGTATGTATTATAATACTAGAGTAATTAAGACAATGAGGTATTGGGGAATGGAAAAACAAACAGGCTGATAAAAGAGAACACACCCTGGATGTATTCTCATATACATATGGACAGCTGATGTCATTCAAGTGCCAAGAACTTATCTTTTCAACTTGGCCTCTACCTCACAATACACACAAAAACCCATTCCAGATATATTTCAGAGCTAAATTTAAAAGGTAAAACATCCAAGTATCTAAAACATACAAATATGTTGGAGTAGAGGAAGACTTCTTAAACAGATCACAATGCACTACTCATAAAGGAGAATAAATTTCTCTAGTCCAAAATTAAGAACTTCATCAAGTGACACTGTTAAGGCTATGAGAAGCAAGCCAAGAGTGAGAGAGGATACCTGCCACAGATGTAACAGATGAAGCAGCCATATCCAGAAACCTATATATACACAGAGCTTATACGTATATATATATATATATGTATACACACACAGAATATTTATAAATTGATAAGAAAAATGCTCATAAAGCATTTCATAACTGCAAATTAAGTGGTTCACATAAATATGAAAAGCTCAACTCCACTAACAATAATGGAAAGGAAAACTAAAACCACAATAAAACACCATTACATACCCACCAAAATGGTCAATGTTAAAAAAAAAAAAAAAAAATACCAAGTAGTCAGAACAGATGAGCAGCTGCCAGGAGTCTGTGGAGATGTTGGTCAGTGTAGATTTTTAGATGTTTAATTGGCTCCTTTGTCTGCTTCTCATTCCTGTTCAGAGTTGGCCATTTGTATTTTCTGGAAAATTTCCCTTGGGGGGCCTGGAAAAAACCACCACTCATTAAATATTGCAAGTCCTATGTCTAAATGTGCAAACACTGTATTAGGAAATAGCTATATTCACACTGACCATTATCATATGAAGATTATCCAAATAGAATATCTAAAATTATGTATTTCCTGATTGGAAATGCTTTATTTCATTCATTACCTCTGTGAAGAAGTCTTCTGAAATATTTCACTACAGACCACAGGCATATCTGGAAACATCGTTAAATTACCTTGTTCTACCTTTTTTTTGATGAATCACATCACTTAGCAAGCAATTTGAAGAAGATGAGCTTGCTAAAGAGATGAGAAAATTATTTCTATATGTATGCACACATTCTCCTTATCCATTCATTCACCCAGGAATGGATACTTAGCTAGACTACACATCTTCCTATTGTGAATAATGCTGCAAAAAAATTAAAAAAAAAAGCAAGATGATGAATGTACTGACTGTGGTTATCATTTCCCAATGTGTATGTAAATAAAATTACCACATTATAAACTTTAACAATTCACACTGCACAACCTAAAATAAACAAACTAAATATAAGGACAAGTCTGGCTCCTCACCTTTTTAAACACTGAAGACCCCAGGCAGAGTCACATTGTAGCGTGGCGCCATCTGGTGGTTCCAGTGCACTGTACAACTTCCCCTAAATTTAGCCCTGTTCCTGTTTCTTCCAAGAATAACTTTGGACCCATGATCAGTTCACTTCAGTCGCTCAGTCGTGTCCAACTCTTTGTGACCCCATGGAACGCCAGCACACTAGGCCTCCCTATCCATCACCAACTCCCAGAGTCCACCTAAACTCATGTCCATTGAGTCGGTGATGCCATCCAACCATCTCACCCTCTGTCGCCCCCTTCTCCTCCCATCCTTAATCTTTCCTAGCATCAGGGTCTTTTCCAATGAGTCAGCTCTTCACATCAGGTGGACAAAGTATTGGAGTTTTAGCTTCAGCATCAGTCTTTCCAATGAACACCCAGGACTGATCTCCCTCAGCATGGACTGGTTGGATCTCCCTGCAGTCCAAGGGACTCTCAAGTCTTCAATACCACAGTTCAAAAGCATCAATTCTTCTGTGCTCAGCTTTCTTTATAGTCCAACTCTCACATCCATACATGACCACAGGAAAAACCATAGCCTTGACTAGACAGACCTTTGTTGGCAAAGTAATGTCTTTGCTTTTTAATATGCTGTCTAGGTTGGTCATAACTTTCCTCCCAAGGAGTAAGCATCTTTTAATTTCATGGCTGCAATCACCATTTGCAGTCATTTTGGAGCCCCCAGAAATAGTCAGCCACTGTTTCCCCACCTATTTGCCAAGAAGTGATGAGACCAGATGCCATGATCTTAGTTTTCTGACTATTGCGCTTTAAGCCAACTTTTCCCCTCTCCTCTTTCACTTACATCAAGAAGCTCTTTATTTTTAATAGAATGCATTTATTTTTT
>SJYA01001180.1:1673504-1741367 GCA_006410615.1 Neotragus moschatus
TCTTTAGTTCTTCACTTTCTACCGTAAGGGTGGTGTCATCTGCATATTTGAAGTTATTGATATTTCTCCCGGCAATCTTGATTCCAGCCTGTGCTTCCTCCAGCCCAGCGTTTCTCATGATGTACTCTGCATAGAAGTTATATAAGCAGGGTGACAATACACAGCCTTGACGTACTCCTTTTCCTACTTGGAACCAGTCTGTTGTTCCATGCCCAGTTCTAACTGCTGCTTCTTGACCTGCATACAGGTTTCTCAATAGGCAGGTCCCAGGTGATCTGGTATTCCTACCTGTTTCAGAATTTTCCACAGTTTATTGTGATCTACACAGTCAAAGGCTTTGGCACAGTCAATAAAGCAGAAATAGATGTTTTTCTGGAACTCTCTTGCTTTTTCGATGTTCCAGTGGATGTTGGCAATTTGATCTCTGGTTCCTTTGCCTTTTCTAAAACCAGCTTGAAGATCCAATCATCTGCCACCAAAACAGGAGGCAGCATGGCTAATACTTCCCTCATCATTAATTCCAAATGTATGCAGAGCTTTTCATTATAAGACTAAGCACTTTTTCATGTTTATTGGACAGTCTCGCCTCTTAATGAAGTGCTTTTCTTTTACCCATTTTTTTCTAATTTGGGTGCTCTTTTTCTTTTGATAGAAAGTACTTTACATATATTGGATACCTGTGTGCTCAAAGGCATATGAATTACAATATATTTCCCAACTCTGGCTTTTTGTTCTTTTAAATGGTTATTTTTTGATGAAGATGTTTTTAAATATACCAGTGAAATATACCATTTCCTTTATTGTTAGTACTTTCTTATGAGAATCTTGTTTAAGAAATTCCTACTGTCGCTCAGATTTTGTTAGCAGTACCAGTGTTACTTCTTTTCTAAGTGTTGGGTTTAAGTTACAGACAGTGCCATCCAGGACAAGTTTTCTCAATGGAAAGGCTTTTAAATGAGACTCAACTTTAGTAGTTATGGGACTACTGAATTTTCCTTATTACCGTGTTGCTAAGTTTTGTTTTCCTATGTTTATTTCATCCACATTTTATTCAAAGTGTCTTTCTAATGATGTTTTGTTTCTAACATTGGTTAGTTTTGCCTTTTTTCTTTTTCCTTCATCATTCTTACCAAGAGTTTAGAAACTGTATCAGTCTTACTGCTTTGCTAGTCCTTTTTTGTCATGTTACATATTTCACTAATTGCTGTTTCTTCCATCTATTTGAATTTGCTATTATTCTGGTTTCTTGCTGCTACTGCTAAGTCACTTCAGTTGTGTCCGACTCTGTGCGACCCCATAGATGGCAGCCTACCAGGCTCCCCTGTCCCTGGGATTCTCCAGGCAAGAACACTGGAGTAGGTTGCCATTTCTTTCTCTAACGCATGAAAGTAAAAGTGAAAGGGAAGTCGCTCGGTCGTGTTTGACTCTTCGCGACCCAATGGACCGCAGCCTACCAGGTTCCTCTGTCCATGGGATTTTCCAGGCAAGAGTACTAGAGTGGGGTGCTATCGCCTTCTCCGATGGTTTCTTGAGGTTTCGCTGATTCATTTTTAGCCTTTCTGCTTTTATAATGTGTGCACTTTAATGCTACACTGTTCCTTTTAATCATATCCAAAAGGTTGTCACTTGATACTCCTGTTTTCATTTGGTTCAAAATAATTTCTACTTCCTACTAGATTATTGGGAGGTATATCCTCTTTAACTTTCAAATTTTGTCATTTTTGTTACCAATTTCCCATTAATTCTGCTGCAGAGAGCCTTCTGTATGAGAATCCAATTCTTTGAAATTTGTTAATAGCTTCTTTATGGCCTAATGGATAGTCAGCTTTGATAAATGCTCCATAATCACCTCAAAGTAATTATCCTTACACTTTTTTGGGGGGGTGGGGGAAAACTGTGTCTGCTTTCATTTACTGAGAGAGCTGTATTAAAATTTTATTATTTTTTATATAAAATTTTAAATATGAGCTTCTGCTTCTGATCAGTATGGAGAAATTAGCACTTTATCTTCCTCCCTAAAACAAAAAACTAGACAAAATATATAAAACAAAGCCACCACTTAAGACCCTTGACACGAGGCACTAAAGCACATAATCTTTCAGCACATAAGCCCTCCATGGCCCCAGCTCAATGCCTGCAGAAAATTTCCAGGAGAATATAGAAAATTCAAAAGAATCTAAAAGCTGTTAGAATCAATAAATGAATCGAGCAAATCATTATAAAACAATTGTATTTCACTACATTAGCAACAAATAAAAAACAAAAGACCTAGAGACACCTCACAAAAGACAGTATCCTAATTGACCAATAAATTTGAAAAGATGCTTATTAGCACTACTAGTAATTATGGAAATTAAAGTTAAAACCACATAAAGATACCAGTACATACTTACCAGAACTCATGAAAGTAGAAAGAAAAACAAAAAATATTAAACGTGGCAAGCACGATGGCAAATGTCCCTTCTGTAAATACCTGGAAAGACAACAGGCTGACCGGCCAGTTGGAAAGGAAGCCTCTGGGCCTCTCTTACCTTTGTTTAACAAATGCTTCTTTAAGGCAGTGAGATGGGGTGGTCCCCATGGTGTACTTATGAACACTATATCCTTTAATTCAGACAAAAACAGTAGCATCCATTAGTTTTCCAGGATGGTCATTAACACAATACCAAAAGCTGAGTGGTTAAAACAAGCCAGAAAGACCAACAGCAAGGTGTTGGCTGGGTGGCACTTCCTCTGAGGCTCCAAGGAGGGATCTCTTCCTAGTTTCTCCTCCTTCCTGGTGACTGTAGGCATTCTTCCATCAGTGGCCACAACTTTCTGCAGACTTCAAGTTGCCTTCTCCTCTGTGTTACCTTCCTTTGCTTCTCTAAGGACACTCAGTACGACAGTTTTGAGGCGAGAGGTAAACAGAAATTATGCAAGTAGAGTTCTTGAAAAGCTGTTTTGCTAATAAAAGGGACACACGTTTGCACCTTTCCAGCAAATCCTTTCTTCTTGAAACACTTGGTGACATCCTCAGGTGTCTCAATAGCATGCAGAATCTCTGTACCAGCCCAAGAGAGTCCGCTGGCAGACTCTTCTTATAAACGAAAAGCAAGATCCAATAGGGTTGAAGCCACTGATAAAGCTGGTTTGTAGTTGAATACACTTTTTAAAACGTATCTTGCTGCATCAGGTCTCGGCTGCACCATGCAGGCTCTTTGGTTGCAGTGCATGACCTCTCTAGTTGTGGCACGTGGGCTTCTGCTGTTGTGGCCCTCGGGCTCTGAATCACAGGAGCTGAACAGCTGTGGTGCGTGGGGTTAGCTGTTCCCTAGCATGTGGGATCTCAGTTCCCTGACCAGGGGTCCAACTTGTGTCCCCTGCACTGCAAGGTGGATTCCCAACCACTGGACCACCTGGGAAGTTCCTGAACACACTTTTAAAAAGCTAAACAATAGCTAGGTGTTTGACAGATACAGATAATGTCAACTGTAATTGGACAATTCCAATTTCTCTGGAGACTAAAAACAAAAAATGCCTTCATACTAAGGCAGGTCCCAGATTGGTCCTCTTGAGTGACTGGGTGTAATTACCTGACCGGCTTCCACACATTAGCAATAACATGCAGAGACGACTGATTAGATTCTTTATTGATTCCACCAACGTATTAGTAGATATGATAATAAATGGTACTTTTACATTCTCTTAACCAAAAATATAACAAATATTTACACTCAATAAAAATACAAAAAGCATACAGAGGCACTGTCTTTCTAAAAGACATAAGTTTAAGAGGTATCAAAAAATAGGAGACAAACATTGCTTGTTACAGGATACTTTACAATCACTGAATTGTGCAGTATAATTGCTATTTGATTATTATGACTGTGCAGTTTTGTCTTTTGCTGATAAGCTCATGTTTCAATTTTAAAAGGTCAAGTACAACTGCATTCTGTGTATCAAAAGTAAAGACGCCTTAAAAAAGCACAACGAAAATTAAAGATGAACTGGGGTTCAAGCTTAAATCTGAAAATGTACTTTAACACTTTTGAAGATTTATCCCTTTGCTCTAGCCTTTATGGTAATACTAAAGGGATACATCTATTTTAATATCACATGTTTTAGAAACATATATCAGAATAACAATCAGTTTTAAATACACAAGGAAACTCTCCCCTTCTTCTTGAAGGGGAGATAACACTTTATAAAACTTAGGTTTGGATATCTCCATGATTACCGTCATATTTCAAGCCTGGGAGATTTTCAAGGTGGTTATGCAGACTTATCACCCTCACAAAAAATCATTTAAAGGTTTTTCTCTCCCCAAATATCATACTGAAAGTAATCATCTGGAGAAAGTAATAATCTATTAAATTACAATAAACTTTTACAGAAGTATATATTGGAGTTATTAATTCTCCATATCTTTAATTATGAAGAGTTTTTTTGTTGTTGAAATTCATTATTTGGCAAAAGTTGCAGCTTCAGTATTCCTGGCTGATTCAGAGTTGTGGTGCGATGAGGGCACAAGTCTCTTTAGTATGCTTATAAATTCATAACATAAAAGCAAAAACAAATGGGGACTTAGAACTGGAACAAGTATAGGTTAAGGCTTCTCTTGTTCTAGTCATGTGACAAACTAAGAGAAGGCAGGAATGTACCCAATATCAAAACATAAAGATCAAAATACCACGACGTTTTTAAGGGATACATACATATCAGACTACAAACATTTGGCTAGTTCCTGATCAATGTGATCAGCTGATCCAAACACTCACAGTTCAAGCTACAGGAAAACAAAGGCAGCTACAAGGTGCAAGTCCAAAACCACAAGCCTCTGACTCTGTGCAAGATGATCATCAATAACATTAAGGACAACAATTTGAAAGACCTGTTAAAAAAACAGATACTGTGCAAACAGCACATTTTTCTGGGGAGTGGATACAAAATGGTGAGAATAAATACCCAAATTTGATAAAAAGATGGTTATAGCAAAAATATCTCTCACTTTCTTTGTTTTGTTCTGGACATGAAAATAATATTGTGTAAACCAGTGAAAGAAAAATTTATGATCAAAGGACCACTGTTTATAGATCACATCTTTACAGTGTGACTTTCAAACTATTATTAGATTTCTGATCCAGGTTACTTTCCATTTCAATGGGCCAAGATCGCTATGGAGCCAACTAGTGTTGGCATTCTAACATATCTTAAATTTCTAAGGCTTAAGTTTCTGATTTACAACTTTTTGCCCACGGGAATTTTTCAGACATGTGATCTAAGATGAAGAAACTGTCATTTTGATAGAAAAGATGGACTACTGCCATTTACCAGCTGGAACTGATTTATGATTTTAAAATAAAGGAAATAGGAGGATGATAGAAGGAAGAGAGAGCTAGGAAAAAAATGAGAACAAACTTTTCAAAAGGAAGTCATAAGACAACCAAATCCTATAAATTCACATACGGACAACCACTCAGAAGTAAACCTATTTTTGGTTGTAAGTTGGTCCGGGTAGTGCACATTAATGGCTTTGGCTTTTGTTTTTTTTTGGTAGTCACAGAAGCTTATTAAACTTTCATTTGCCTTTATACTAAAAAATAAATGAAAATATTTAAACTAAAGACATAGAAAACATTATACTCAATTTTTTTAAATGTTGGAAAGTCTGCCTCATCCAGTAAACAATTATTGAAATTTTAATTAAATATTTAAGAGTGCCATGCCCAACAGGAGATACATTTTATACATACATACATATATATATATATAATATATCTCCTTCCTCTCAAGGCCTGAAGTGAGAACCAATAAATAATCATTTCCATAATTCTAGCTCCTCTTTCCCCCACAAAATTTTCAACCAATCATTGACTCTGGCATGCTGAGCTTTATCTACAGTCACTGGGAGCTACAGTGTTTATTAAGATTGAAAACAGCCTTGTGCTTTGAGATGGGGTGGGGGTGGGGAATGCTGCAAAACACACTTAGCAGAAAGCTAAATTGATCTTCATGATTACACTGCCAACGATAACATATCCATTAAGAACGAACCCCATATCTGAGTTGTAAAAAATTTTAGTTACAGGTTCCTACAGAGTGGAACTGTCTAGAACTCAGTTTCCGTTTATTGGATTTATACTTACAGCTAGACAGAGCATGATGTTCACTTCAGAAAGAATTTCTATACGTGTTACGTAAGATAAAAATTTCATTATTTGGAAATGTGGATTGCTACACACTCCATCATACCCCCTCCTTTTCCCAAAAGGCTGCTGACTTTGTGGTAGCTTCATTTGGCTTTTCAAATCCTGACCAGCAGATGGCAGTATTTTTCCTTCCTAACATCTCAACAGCAAAAGGATTCCTGTTTCACTTAAACAGACCCACAATGCATTGGTGCTATAGATGATTACATACAGTCAAAGGTATTATCCTGTAAAGATGGCTTCTTTTTGGTCAGATCAGAGACAGTTTTATGGCCTCAAACATAAACATCAGTTAACAAGAGCTCCCAAATACAAAGAAAACCAGAAAACTTCAAATAATAAGTTACTTTTCAAATACATAAAAATATCCTTGGCATTGTCAGACATTCTGAATTTGTCTGTTAACCCAAGCTATGGCTGGAAAATACTACCACTCTACTATCTTAAAAATAATGTGTTAAAGGAAAATCTACAGTGACATATATATGAGGAGGACTTGAGTTTGAATTTGTTCTAGTAACTGTGGTCCCAAGGCAGATATGGTGTGCAAAGCAGAGACTGGTATCCAGGCACAACATCCATAGCTGAGGAAACTATGCATCTGCAGGGATTAAATGAAAGGAAGCATGGTTCAGGCTATCTCACTGCTCAGAGTACAGGGAATAAAACCTCTGGGTTAGCAGCAGGAGCAGCGTACTATGGGCTGGCAATGGCCTGCAGAATCACGAGATGGTTCTGCCCACTCCTTCCAGGACTTTCAGTAGACTTCAAGCAGGTCAATACAAAGGCTACACTGCTGAAACCTGTTCATTTTCTGAAAACAACAGAAACACAGTTAAGTGGTAGATCCGCATGTTAATAAAGATAAACTAACAATCTAGTTATCTTTTAGAAAATTAGTCAATTTCAACAAAGAAATCTCAAATAGCCCATCAGAGGCCAGATTTTACTGTAATGACGTTTTTGAGTTCCGACCACATTGAAGACTGACAATCAACTGGAATTCCAAAGTGCTTTGTAACCACTTTATTACTACACTGTTTAAAAGGACAAAATTCATTTATTGCCAACTTTGTCAAGTCAGTCAAGTTTTGCTAATAAGAGGAACTCTATCAAACAGCATAACTTCAGATAATTTGACACTGTGATACTTGGAGTTTCAAGTACCCAAGCACTAATATATAACACAACTCCACCAATGTCATGTGTCTTTTAAAATTATCCCTTTTGGCTGAGCTGCCATTTGAAATATAAGAATACTCCATTTGAGCTGGGAAAAGGGTACCGGGCACAGAGAAACAACAAGTTTGTTCTCTCCGTTTACAAAAACACACCATCATATTTAGGCCTTTTTCTTTTTTTAAACAGAGATTTCTAAAGCAGTGAAGAAAACATTTCTGATTACATGAAATACCAGAGTAAAGATCATTCAAAGTGTTAGGCAATTTATTTAAGAGCTATTAAGGTAGTTTGTCAACATACCATCTGCTTCGCTATCTGCATCAGTCACATCTAGTTTATGCCTCTGAGGCTGAATTACAATCTTCGATGGAACACAGGCCACAGGGCTGCTACTGAGAGAAGCTGGTGGCAGTCTAGAGAGGCTGTTATGCATCATCTTTGACCTCTGCACCGCCACACTATACTCTGGAGGTTTTAGGTGGAGGTGGGGTCCTTCCTTTAGGTCCGCTAAAGAAATCCCCATGTATCCTGGAGGAGTGGGAGGTGGCTCCCTATACCTATCCTCCTTCTTGGGTGAGGTGACACAGTACACTGGCATGAAAAATAAGCAATGAAAACGTTAATGAAAAACAGAAGAAATGAAAATAAAAAACACAGAACTTATTACAATGATAAAACAGAACTTAAAAAACTGACAAAATGAATAATTTGAAATGGCAGATTAAAAACTTTTTAATAAGCTTAATAAACTTGATATTTAAATTTGTGTTTAAAATACACAAATTACACTGGGTTTTACAAACATTAAACAGTGAGACAGCTGAAAGAGATGACCCTGACGACAAACTTCTTCCTTTCACAGGTCAGCCTGTGAATCACAGAGGTGTGTGACAGATTCCTCAGGACACCAGCCCCAAAGGGAGTCAGAAACACTTAAGAATTCATCCTGAATATCTAAAGTGCATTAAATGGGGAGATGTTCATAGAAATGACATTTAGGCCGTTTACTTAAGTGCTATTTTTCCCTTTCTCTGACATGAAACACTGTTTCCTGGCACTCCAGGGTAGATAAGTTGTCATTGCTGGCATATAAATAACTTTAGAGAGGAACTAACTCCTTCTAGGACCTTATTCCTAACCTCTGCTTTGTGTTTAAGTGAAGAAGAAAAACCATAATTTTAGGAAATCTAGTGTAAGTTAACTTTCTCTGATCTTCTCAGTGGGCATTAAAAATAGTGACTTAAAATCTTTTCCCCTACGTTTGTACACCCTCAGTCTAAAAAAAAGCTTCAAAAAGCACCAGAAATAGGTTAAACAGGAAGGTTTCATGAAATTAAGACCAATCCACAAGACTCATAGGACCAGTAACTCTGAATGTCTTGATGATATCAATAACTTTAAAAATACAAACACTATCTATATACATGGGGGAAGAAATGGCTGCCCACTGCAGTATTCTTGCCTGGAGAATTCCAAGGATAGAGGAGCCTGGTGAAGAGTCAAAAATAACTAAGCAACTAACACAAATCTATATGCAATAAGAAGAGACTAAATTAAAAAGGATCATTAAAATCCTCCCTTCAGAGAATCAAGTTTGTCCATGGTGAAATTTCTACAACTCTACCAGTAAAATCTGCAGATAAGATCAAAGTCAGAAGGATTTCTATTCCCATCTGAGGAGAATGGAGTGAGGAGAGGGTAGAGAGGTTGTTACCAGAACACAAGCATGAAAAACACTAAGGGATTTGCCCAGAGTCAACTAGAAATGAAGAACAAAAGAACGCAAAAAAACATTTTAAATCTATTTTCCCAAATGGATAAGAGAAAGATTTTACATCCATGCACACACATGCTTGCATATCAGTATAGTGGTTACCTAAAAGGCTTTAATAAAAAAAACCCTTGGAAAAATGAATGAACTAAAAAACCCAATGTATAATGAAATGAGCAAAAAATATGCTAAGAAAAACCCACATCTTTTACATTTAATAATTTAAATTGATACCATGAATATGATATAAAAGAGTTGATCATAATAATGATTCAAAACAGTCACTTCACACAAAAGAAAACCAGGTGCTATTATGACCCAGGACTTACATAACTCAAGAAAGAAAGGGAAAAATGTATTTGATAGGCAAATACTAAAAGAATACACCAAGAAAGCTGTGTGCAGTTACAACAGAATCCACAAACAGAAGTTGCCACACGCATAATATGCACTAGGCAGGTATAATGAAAAATGTTTTGGACTTCTTTCTTTGCATTTTTGGGCCACACTGCGCAGCATGTGCAATCTAAATTCCCTGACCAGGGATCGAAACTGTGGTCCTTGCAGTGGAAGCTCAGAGTCGTAACCACTAGACCGCCAGAGAAGTCCCTGCTTCAGACTTCTTTATCACACACTTCCCCCCACTTGTAATACATAAAAGTTTTATCAGATTCAACGCTTCTAAGCATGTATGCAAAGAGGGGTTCAAACAATTTAAGAGGTGGCAAAGAGAATAATCCCTTTATTACCACTGCATAGTAATGTAATATTTCTTAGTGAAACCAAAAAGATCCCCAAAGCAAAACCAGACATATAAACCTGTCTCCCTAATTAAATTACTTCATGTCACCCTTTTCATTTTAAATAGCTTGACTATCTGCACCAAAGCCCTTGAGAAATCATGAGCTTTTTGAAAATAATTTGCATATGGAGGGAGGAAAGAGAGATTAGAGTAAGAGAAAGGAATTTTTCAAAAGTAAAGTTCTGGGCTAAGGTCACGGTTTACCACTTAAATTCTAAACGCCACACATATGACAAAGAACACATAACTTACCAATCAAGCCCTTTTCTGTACTTGAAGTAACAGTTTTATAAACTGGATCGATGCCCTCTTTGTGGTCCAAGCCTTCAGATGATTCAGCTGGGATGTTCTCCAGCACTCTCCGTTTAACTGTCCCATAGTTTGGTTCGTATGTGTCAGACAGAGAACTAGAGGAAGCCCAGCTCTGTCTCATCTGATTAGTCTCTAAGCTTCCTTTACACTGACCACAAGTTCGAGAGCAGCCTTTGGGACAGCTGTAGTGCTCACAGTCAGTGGGTTCAACTTCAGCTATGGGACCATCCAAATGGGTAGGTCGGTAAGAGTTCAAAAACTCCCAGCCTTTGGGGTTTGGAAGACTTTGGAAGTTGTCATGGGAACTGCTTGAGCAGGAAGTCCAACTTCCACGACCACTATCAGCTGTTTCTATAATGACGTGCTCATGAGAAATCTCTTCATTGCTCACAGAAGATGAGACAGCTAAACTCTTGTTGATTAGAGATGGCCTTGAGAGTGTCCACCTAAAATCAGAGACACACAATTAAAAGTAATTTACTGGCTTAAAGGAAAAACTGCCTTCTACCAACTGCCTACAAGAGACTATAGAACATAGATCACAAGTGCTTAATGCCCACATAACCTTGTGAAAAAAATGTCACTGTAATCAATCATCACTGAACTTCTACTGGCATTGTTTATACTTAGCTAGAAACTCAAATACTTAGCAAGGTTTCCTCACATTCTTCTTGAATAAAATTAAGTATACATTTTCATTCTGGGTCACACAATGCTAGATTCTCTCTATGCACACAGAATTAAGAATTTCAATTACAGGAACCATGTTTTATTTTTCAGCATGTCTCTGAGGTACCAAGTAAACAGCAACTTCCCTAATTACCTACTACTGAATGAGTTCTATCATTTCTAGCAAGGGTTCTCAAACTTACATTCATGGGCCAAATCCAGTCAAGACTGTTTTATTATGGTCTTGGGCAAAGCATGGGTTTTTTTGTTTTGTTTTTTACATTTTTAAACAGTTTAAACAAAATACTCCAAAGATTTAAGACAGGGACTGTCTCCAGTCTGCAAAGCCTAAAATTTGTACTCCTATTTAAATGGGCCTTTACCCGCTCATCCTGGATAAGGTTTGTGAAGTCCTGATATTTGGTACAGAGGATAGACCAGGATCTGCAAAGTGGAGTCCAGGGGTAAATCTGGGCCTCAATACCTGCTTTTGCATATAAAGTTTTACTGGGACACAGTAAAACTGTTTGTTTACAAATTGTCAAAGGCTATTGTGATAGGTTGAGCAATTGCAACAGAGACCTTACTGCCTACTACGTCTGATGTATTTACTAACTTTTACAGAAAAAGTTTGCTGATTCCTGGTCTAGAGAACCACAGTTTAGAAACCTTTACAAATATGATAATGCTTTACTATTTAAAGTATACCAGATTTAACAATATCAATTTACAGTTGACTTTCTCAGTGCTTTCTGAAGACTTCAATTTTGTTTGATTTGAAACAGAAATTTAGAGTTCACTTTTTTTGGGGGGGACTGCCTTTACATAGCTGGTAATTATTATGCTCCAAATCATACTTTGCACTAACAAGGATCAAGGACTAGTCCTACTCTCCCAATCTGTCCACAGTGTGTATAGCATTTTGAGGGTACTTCCCATTACACACTGTTTTTGAGCAGTCTCTAACCTTACAGCCAGAATGCAAGACACTTCCCACATACCAACAGCATCTTCACGTTGCATCAAAAAGATATATAAGTTATGTGATTTCGGTAACACTTAAAAAATGAGTACCCATACATCCTTCAAAACAGTACTTATTTTCATATAAGTATATATAAGATACCCCCTTTGGTGGGGGCGTCCATGGTCAAATTAGGGAGCACTAATTGCTGTGGCCACTTGGCTTGAGTTTTGTGATGTGAACACAGGCAAGGATGTTTACCCAGGGCCAAGCTGACTATGGTCTCCTATTCCTGAGGAGTGCTCTGTCTTTTCCAAAGCTCCAGTGGATTCAGGGACTGCCACAGCCTGGGAGGAACACCGTTCATCCTGCAGAGCTGTAGACATGGAGTCAACAGAACAATTGCTCACAATGCTGGACCGTGAAGAGATCTCACTGTGGCTGGAGTCAGACAAGTTGTCAGATTTAGCTGATGGTATAAGTGCATAACCTGAAGGAGAGAAGACAACTGATCAGACTACAGAACAACTGAACTGGAGTGGGGAGGGTAAGGGAGAGGATTAAAAAAATACAAAAAAGAACAAAAACATAGAGTATCAGTGTCAATTTCCATCTATGCAGAAGCAATGGTGCCAATCTTCTATCAATGTTCCCTTACATATCCATTCACCTACCTACCTTCATGGCACCAATCTAATTCCAAATTCAAGAAACAGAACATTAAAACACAGTATTACTGAGAAAACGAGTTCAAAGGTAAATCTGCCCCTGGCTCTCACAGAGCTACAAGCATTTAACAGAATAAGAGGCATTAAATATATTACAGAATATTAGAAAGAAGACATCTTGAACGTCTCAGCTTCTTCTTAACTCTATGTCCCCTCCCCTATGATTAACATAAATATATAAGGCCTGAGTTAAGTGTTCAAAACACCACCTTGGGCTGGGAGTATGTAAGGGGAGTTAGAACCCAAGGGAGATAATTTGTTTTTTCAAACTGCAAATACTTACCCTAGGTACTTTGCTTTAGTCACCTAAGAAGTCTTGCCCAAGCTGAAAGCCACTTGTTTTAGTATTTGTAAAGAAATTGCTTTAGATTTCTATTAACTCTTATACCTAGTTTCCTTTTTCTTCACCAATTTAGCAGAGTATTAAATAGCTGAACTGACAGATTCAGAAAAATGCATCATGAAAAAAACCAGCATCTACCTGTTTTAATTAGTTCTACCACTTACTGCACAGCAGATATAACTAGAGAGATTTTCTTTAGCATTTTCTGGAATGAAGGGGTGAAGACGGAGTAAAGTAGATGGATCCAAAATCAAATCTGCAGTGTGATACTTAATGTACCCAGCCATCTGTTTTGGTAATTGTTAGAAAAGTGCCAAACTTCTATTGTTGTGAAGTAAAAGAAAATGCTGTAGTAATCCCAGCAAGGAGTCGGTCGCAAAGAAGTAAGCAATTATCTTCTTGTTCACTAACAGAATGAAGTTCTGTAAGATGCATGATCTTTGGGTCCACTCCTAGAAACCTCAAAAACTATATATAGCGTCTATACTCACACATAGTTCAACAACAAAAAAATGTGTTAATCAATAACCTAATTAAGTAGTTTCATTAACTATTTCAGAAAAGAAAAATTAAGACTCAGAAAATGTGTGATCTATATATTTGGCTTTGTGCCAGGCACAGGACAAGCCAAGCCAAGTCAATCCTTTGACTCCTCCCCAGTTCTCTGATCATGGGATCACTGCTATTCTTCAGTGTCCCTCATGAAGTGATGGGTCAATTTTCAAGAGGACCAAGAAAATGGATGTGGTAAATTAAAAACAAAATTAAAAAATGCTTCATCAAAAGAAAAAGTCACTGTTCTTTTATCCTGGGGCACAGACCTGCTTTACTGTTTTAAAAATAATTTCATTCCTATGTCTGTTAGATCAGTATTTCTCAAATATAATTAATTTTAAGAATCATCTGGAAGGCTTATTAAAATACACATTCTTGGGCCAATTTCTAGCAATTCAAATTTATGAGGTCTGCAGTGGGACATAGTAACTGTATTTTTTTAAAACATGTCTCCCGTATATTTTTTAACTTGCCAGGTTAGACTATCTCCTCCTCCTCTGACCAGAGTGTATATGAAAAGTGGATGATTGAAACAAAAAGTTTACATGGACAAGATATTATATAGTTTCTTGCCTTCCAAACACTTCTCTTTAGCTTATAATGTAGTTGCAGTAATAAGAAAGCAACATACTTATGTAAGGCAAAGGTTTTGATCAGATCATTAATGTAAAAGTAAATACTAGGTTCCTAAAAAGCCTCCTCAACTTGCTGCACTCACAGGCCCAGCTGCTACTGGTAGAAAATAAAGCCAACCACAGAAAACGAGAGTATTAAGTTTACTAACATTAGCAAAATAACATACATACAAATAAGGCACTTTAAATGAATATGATTTGGTTGCTGGAGGATACTAATCCATAAAATGCACAGAGAAAATATTTTAGTAGGTTGGCTGCCTCAGCCTTGTTTGACAAATGACTTAATTAAAGCTACATTTACATTATATGAAAACAAATTTCACACTAAAATTAAGTAAAGAACTTCATCAGAGTGTCTTTCTCCTTTTAGACGTGAATCGCGTATAGAAGCAGTTTAAAGTGTTACTGTTGCCTTGGCTATTTGAATTGAAGATGTCACTCCCTTTCTCATCTTTGATGTTGCTTCCAACATCCTTCACTTTCTCACAGCTTTCTGTAGCTTGATTGTGATCTGCGTCCTCTTTTCTGCTGTTGGCTAGTCTCTCCCTTGAAAGAGTTCTTTCCCTAAATCTTCTAAACGGGGATGTCATTCTTTTTCTGGCTGTGTTCTCACAGCTTGTCCTGTCTCTATTCTCCTCAGTGGCCTTCTCGGTCCTGTCTGTCCTTTTGGCTGTGCTCCTGGTAATCTGAAGGATTTTCTTTTGCAAGTAAACCCCACCTATTCCGGGGCAGCTCTGGCCACTGATGTTGGTGCTGGACTCACGGGGAGGGGATGAGGAAGACCCTGAGAGGCGCAGCAGGATGCTGTGATCAGATAGGATACTGCCAACTGGAGGGAGAGATGCAAAAACCCTGTCATGGTCAATTAATTCTTTCCAATTAATCACAATTTACCTGATTTATATAACATTTTACTATCAAAAAATTTTAACATCTTGACAATATCTGAAAAATTAAAGTCTAGCAACATACTTTTACCACATGGAGTCTCTACTATATAGCATAAATAAGACAGAACACAGGAGAAAGGTTACCTTGATTAGAATAAGCTGATAATAAAAAAACTGCTGAAAGTAACCCAAGCTGCTAAAATCATAAGCTGAAATATGACAAGAGTACCCAATAACCAGAAATATTCCTTGAAAGTAACTATGTCTAGAATTTCCAGGCAGATTCTACTAACAAAAATCAGACAGGACTTCATCAGAGTCTCTTTCTTCTTTTAGACTTGAATCGTGTATAGAAGCAAAAATCAGACAAGATATATAAACAGGACATACAATATATGTATTTATAAAGCACCATGTCCGATCCAATTTTCTCTCCAAGGTGGAGAGGTTCCCTGCCTTAAGCAACAGGGAAGATAAAGGTTAAGGCCTCTTGACGTCTCACTTTTTAAATTCTTTGTTTAAATTCTCCTGTTAAAAATTATGAGTGTAGGCCTTTTCTCTTTTTCAGTTGAAAAAAAAAAATTGGCTTATTTTCTCAATTGTTAGAAAACAAAGAATTATTTCAAAGTATAGCAAGAACCAAGAACAGATTCTAATAACATACTTTTAGTTTAACGGCATTTTTGTTCAATCACTGACCACTGGCAAAAATCTATGGAAATAAATCACCAGAAATAGTTTTGAAGAAAAGACTTTCTTCAGATTTCTAAGACTTCGAAACACCACTATGTTTCTTACAAATCTATAAATATCATGGTCACAAATCTATAAATATCATGATCAACTGTTGGCCACCCACTGAAAGATACAACAGAGAGAAGACTTCTCCATTCCAGTGGTTAAAATGGATTTCTGTTGGGAATAAAAGCAGTGGGGAAATTCCTGTTCTTGACGTCTTCCCTCAAGTCACACTGACGCATAAAACACCGAATCCAATTCAACAAGTTTCCTGGTTAGAGAACTGTCTTATAATGAGACCACTGGAGGGTGTAAAGGTGTTCCTGAAAGAGCATTAAAAGCATACGAACATTGTTCATCTGGATCGTGTGTGTGAATAAGGCACTGTTCCCAGCCCCAATCCTTGGGACCTGATTACCCACTCGAGTACTGCCTGGAGAATTCCTTGGACAGAGAAGCCTGACAGGCTGCAGTTCATGGGGTTGCAAACAGTCAGACACGACTGAGTGACGAGTGCTTTCACACACACACAAGGGATACTTTGGCCAGGAAACATTCACAATAGGAGAGGAAAGAGATCTGTGTACCTTCCTAAATCATATACAAGCTACATACAACAGGAACAGAAAACCGTGCTTTATGAACACATCTATTATGAATACTTTTGCATGTCCTCTGTGATTTTTACTGTTTTTCTTAGTAAAATCTGAAGGAAAATTCTAGCCAGTCTCAGCTATGTGAAGAAGGTCAGTAATGGAGTTATATTGCCCTGGTGTGGCAGCAGTGATAAAGAAGAGAAATTCCAATTTACTAAATACCCACCATCTATCAGGCATTACAGGTATTATTTCATTTAAACCTTAAATACGGTCCCTAAAATAGGTGGTCCCTATCCCATCATACAGACAGAAGACTTGACCTTATAAATCTGTTGTTTATAGTAACACAGCTATGACCGGGGACAGAGTCAGGAATCAAACTAAGGTCTGACATCACTGTACCACACTGCTGTCACAGAGGTAGCAAAAAAAAAAAAAAAAGAACCCTCAAAAGTGAAAGGAAACTTAGAACACAGGAGCTAAGGAAAGCTCTGCAAGTTTTCCTTCCTGCTAGAATTCATAAGCTTGTCCTCCCTCTGACCATGTATTATTCTGTACTGTGATTATTCAAAGATGTAAATCTTTCACATCTGTGAAAATCCCACAAGTCATATTCATGCATATACACCAAATTTAATTCAACTAGTTTCCACGTAAGGAGACTAAGGAGTCTTTTCACCAGGGTACACAGAAAATGTGGAGGGGCCAGTGGAAGAAAAACACACATTATTTAGAATGCTACATTTGGAGCTGGTGTGAAATGGCATCTTACATTCACACTACCCAGGCTAGTCAGGAAAAAAAAAAAAAGAGCAAAGCCTTGGTCTGAATTATGAAAATATAGGTAAATAAATGAGAAATTTCACATTTTTTTTAACTCAAGAGGTTCTATATTAGTATAAATGTAAAAATCTACAAGGGTACTGTACAGATTATTGTAAATTTTGATTAATAAAAAGGTAGCAGTAACACTCCATTAGAAAGAAAGGANAATTGTTAGAAAACAAAGAATTATTTCAAAGTATAGCAAGAACCAAGAACAGATTCTAATAACATACTTTTAGTTTAACGGCATTTTTGTTCAATCACTGACCACTGGCAAAAATCTATGGAAATAAATCACCAGAAATAGTTTTGAAGAAAAGACTTTCTTCAGATTTCTAAGACTTCGAAACACCACTATGTTTCTTACAAATCTATAAATATCATGGTCACAAATCTATAAATATCATGATCAACTGTTGGCCACCCACTGAAAGATACAACAGAGAGAAGACTTCTCCATTCCAGTGGTTAAAATGGATTTCTGTTGGGAATAAAAGCAGTGGGGAAATTCCTGTTCTTGACGTCTTCCCTCAAGTCACACTGACGCATAAAACACCGAATCCAATTCAACAAGTTTCCTGGTTAGAGAACTGTCTTATAATGAGACCACTGGAGGGTGTAAAGGTGTTCCTGAAAGAGCATTAAAAGCATACGAACATTGTTCATCTGGATCGTGTGTGTGAATAAGGCACTGTTCCCAGCCCCAATCCTTGGGACCTGATTACCCACTCGAGTACTGCCTGGAGAATTCCTTGGACAGAGAAGCCTGACAGGCTGCAGTTCATGGGGTTGCAAACAGTCAGACACGACTGAGTGACGAGTGCTTTCACACACACACAAGGGATACTTTGGCCAGGAAACATTCACAATAGGAGAGGAAAGAGATCTGTGTACCTTCCTAAATCATATACAAGCTACATACAACAGGAACAGAAAACCGTGCTTTATGAACACATCTATTATGAATACTTTTGCATGTCCTCTGTGATTTTTACTGTTTTTCTTAGTAAAATCTGAAGGAAAATTCTAGCCAGTCTCAGCTATGTGAAGAAGGTCAGTAATGGAGTTATATTGCCCTGGTGTGGCAGCAGTGATAAAGAAGAGAAATTCCAATTTACTAAATACCCACCATCTATCAGGCATTACAGGTATTATTTCATTTAAACCTTAAATACGGTCCCTAAAATAGGTGGTCCCTATCCCATCATACAGACAGAAGACTTGACCTTATAAATCTGTTGTTTATAGTAACACAGCTATGACCGGGGACAGAGTCAGGAATCAAACTAAGGTCTGACATCACTGTACCACACTGCTGTCACAGAGGTAGCAAAAAAAAAAAAAAAAGAACCCTCAAAAGTGAAAGGAAACTTAGAACACAGGAGCTAAGGAAAGCTCTGCAAGTTTTCCTTCCTGCTAGAATTCATAAGCTTGTCCTCCCTCTGACCATGTATTATTCTGTACTGTGATTATTCAAAGATGTAAATCTTTCACATCTGTGAAAATCCCACAAGTCATATTCATGCATATACACCAAATTTAATTCAACTAGTTTCCACGTAAGGAGACTAAGGAGTCTTTTCACCAGGGTACACAGAAAATGTGGAGGGGCCAGTGGAAGAAAAACACACATTATTTAGAATGCTACATTTGGAGCTGGTGTGAAATGGCATCTTACATTCACACTACCCAGGCTAGTCAGGAAAAAAAAAAAAAGAGCAAAGCCTTGGTCTGAATTATGAAAATATAGGTAAATAAATGAGAAATTTCACATTTTTTTTAACTCAAGAGGTTCTATATTAGTATAAATGTAAAAATCTACAAGGGTACTGTACAGATTATTATAAATTTTGATTAATAAAAAGGTAGCAGTAACACTCCATTAGAAAGAAAGGAATGTATTACCTTAAATATTTGCTTCATTTCCTAAATCTTATAAATGGGTTATAAACAATTTCCTAAAGAAATTCTTACTTTAAAATACTTCATAGAATTATCTGAATTAATTGGTAATTTAAATAACAACGTCAAGAATCTGCACAGACCAAAGCAACTGACTTCTGCCTTCATTCTTACGTATGCTTGTCCTCTACCAAAGAAGGATCGCATTCTGAATGCAGGAGTCCTAGCTCCATGCTGCATGATACCTGGAGGCCATCTAAATAACGCAATCCAGAACATGAAAATTCAGGAGGTACTGTGAGTTTCACCTTTCTTCATACTGTCTAAATATTATCACCATAGACCAAAGCAAATTGTGTGCCCCACAGTGTTGTCTGGTGTTAACAAGAGCTCAAAGTGTTTTCCCTCACCTTTGCGGGGGGAACCTTGAGGAGACACAGGAGGGCTGGAATGTAAGGATGATGCCACAGAAATAGTGTCTTCTGTGTGTTTCTTACCACCACTTACTTCTTCAGCTGTTCCTAAAACTTTCTGAGGTAAACCTGTACCTAAAAATGAAATCAAAGAGGTAAATAAGCATCACTTCACAATTAAGATGTCTACAGTTGCCTAAATTACTACATAACTAAAGCCACGATACACAATGGCTAGTGTAGTCAACTGAAATGCGTACATGACAAACGGGGACTAAATGACTGGGTAATGGCACACAGAGATTCTCACCTCTAGGTCATTTGTTCAAATTCAGCCAGTCAGCACAGATCAGATTAGAATAGCTCTTTCTTTGCTTGCTGTGCGGCATAAGGGACATGGATTTAACAGTCTGGGTATAGAGTGCCACCCCCCACCACTGACACTCGTGTTGGAAGTCTCAATAGAGAATGCATGGATTCAGACTCTTCCTTCCCCTCTAGAGGTGGCCTCTCCAAGTCAGGGCGAGGCATGTGGCAGGGGCAGCGGAGGGATGTTGGCACTGTCACTACCTGTGGTGCATCTGTGCTGTGGGGATACAGAAGAAGCTGCAGGGCTGCCAGTCCAGCCCTTTTCAAGAGCACTAAATTCACACTACAGGAGAGAAGTAGACAACAGAAAGAATCATGAATTTATAGGAAAAGAGTATGGAGCCTACTGGAAACATTCCTGCAAAGTTCTGTCATCACTCTTGTCCAACAGCTGGTCCTTTTTGGCATAGGTCAAACTTACCAATGATTTCACTGTTGAACCAGTAAAGAAAGTCCAACTCTGATGAGTACCCAGCATAGTAACAAGCACTCCTTTAATACTGAAAAAATTTAAAACTTGGTATACTCACACTACTCTTAGTGAAGTGCCAATTTAATATATTTATCACATAACTAATAGGCATATTACAGGAAGAAGGAAGATGGCTACCTGGTACAAATTATTCTGCCTCTCAGGTGATGACATCCAAGTATGAAATCAGAGTTAGACTATTCCCATTTCTCATTCTCATCACCAAATCAACTTCACCATTTTGCATCCAATTTTCTCTTCATATCCACAGTCACCAAACTAGAACAGGTTTTGGTCAACTTCCCATTGCTACATCAGCCTTCCACTCAGACTCCCCATCTCTAATCTCACACCCCTTTCCTACTACAGACCTCCTCAAACATAAACTGGACCAGACCCAGCCTTGCTCAAACTGCTTCCTATAGGTATCTATTGACAACTTTCCTTCAGCATGTCATGTTCTAATTTTGGCTTGTCTATGACTTGACTTCTCTTCATCCTGGGACACTGTTTGCTTAGTACAGTGTTAAAAGTAAGGACTTTGAGCCAGTTAACCTGACCTCAACTTCCAGTTCCATCTCTTACTGAGGATGCTTTAAGTTATTTCGATCTACTATGGAATGAGAGTATTCTTTATCTTTAGAGTTCTTAAGACTCAATGAACATATATACATAAAATGGTAAAAGCACTTGGAACTGTGGCATTCAGCAAGTGTTCTCTAAGTGTTAGCATTATTATTGTCCCTCAACACTCTGCAGCTTTGTACTCAGAGTAAACCACATGTAGCTCCATGTAGCTATCAAATTCTTCCTCTGCTTGAACCAACTTCTCTGGAATTTTTGCCTAATTACCTCCTTCCTAGTCAACCTTAATACTCTGCTTAGGTGTTACCTCCAAAAAGTTTTCTCTGGAGCACTGTCTTACCTCTCTCAACTCTAAGAGCCCCCTCCCTTTTGTTCTTTTCTATATTCTATCCATGCTCCGGCAGTAATAGTGGACACATCACATATACTGAAGTTATCTATTTATGTGACTGTCTTTACCACCAGACTGAAAATCTGGCAAAGGAAGGGGAATTCCTTACTTACCTTTGGACTTCAAAGCAAAATCAAGTTAAATTCTCAAGGTTCTACTGAGTATATTCTATGTATAATGCATGGGCTAAATAATGGTGGGAACCAAATGTAATCTACCTTTCCACCTGGAAGCTAAAATCATGATACGCTAAAACAAGTAATGAAAGTAATTTGGATAACGTCTACGTGGTCCAACAGAGGAAAAAAGAGCGTGGCCTATATTTTGTGTATTTTACCCTTGCTTCCTTCTTGTTTCCTAGCTAGGTTTTCATAAGTGGTCATTAATGAAAAACCAACATACAGGCTTTTTTTTAAAGAAATAAGCAATTTCATTCTCATAGGTTACATTTTCATTAGATAACTGAGTATATACACCACTAAATGCAGTAAGCCCTTGGTACCCAAGTAAAAATAAGTTTTTGGTTGATGTTATAGGAATTCCCACATCAACATTTAAAATATGCATGTAGTCATCAAAGACTTATAGGCAAAATGAAGCATTTCTTGACTCATGAGTGCTAAGTATACTACACAAACCATGATAGCAGATCTCCAAAGCATTTATAATTACTTTCCCATCTAACTCGCCTGGAAATTTCAGTTAAATGAATGCAGTATTAATTGTGTATACTCACTCAATGTGGCAGGGTCTTTTCCTTGGCCCTTCTTCCTGATAGGGTGCAAATTTACAGCTGGCACCTGAAGCACCTGGCTTACTCTGTGGGGCTGATGCAAATGAGCTTTAGTTGTTTGGCCAGCTGACCTCAATGGCACCGGAGACATTTCTGATGACTTCATTGATTTTTTCTCATTTAAATTCTTGGTCACTAATAGGAGAGAGTAATAAAAACATACCTCTGTACTTTATAAGGCAAAGTTATGTGGGACGTTTTCATGGTGTGGCTTCTAAACTTGGGCATGTGTGCACCAAAGCCCTGAAGCACTTGAGACCCAAGCAGTTAACATCTTCTCATTTATACTGCTGAAATGCTCTCCTCACTCTATCAATTCTAGCATGCCTTCATGCCATTCTCCATACACCATGAAAATCTGATCTGATAATGCTACTTTCCTTCTACAAATGCCCTGCACAAACCTTCAGACTTCTTGCCACTGCTCTCAGGATAAAGACACAAATCCTTAAAGCCAGGTCTATTAGACCCTGCATGATCCAGCTTCTGCAATATCCCACACTCTGTTCTCAAGACATCCTGTATCCTTCCTTCACAGCACTGATAATTATAATACAATTACCTGTGCAATTAATCAATCAATGCCTCTTTCCTCCACAAGGCTATAACTAACAAGGTTATAAGGATGGTATATCTTGTTTACAACTGTATGCTTATGTGTTCAGTGATACAAACAGATGTTCAATAAGTAGGTACTGAATAAGTGAAATTATTTCAACAGCTATACACAGGAATACCAAATTTGCTAGAAGTGTTCAAGATACTGTTTTTATAACATTTACTGAATGGCTCATTACCCTACATTTGAAAGTTAATTGTGAATCTGAATTTTAAAAACAATACTTAGTTGTATTTCCGTTTTATCTTTTCTACTCTATTGACATACTTGTCCCATTACTATGCAAATACTATACCATTTATCAATCTCAGGGTTAACTCATGATGACTGCCATTTTTCTCTATCAACTAGGAAAATGGAAATAGAAAATCTGAACCTACCAGCCCCCTATATTCTGTCAACACTTAAATCAATTTCTATGCATTATATTGGGATTTTTACTGGCATAACATTTCATCACATATCTAGCTAAGTAATACTCATAACAGATGTACAATCTTTGATTTCTGCTTTCGCAACTCATAATGTCTTTGACCCAGAGATACAGGCATTCTATTGTTTGTACTTAATTTAAAAAATTGAGTATTGAGAATAGGATCTATTTTGTTCATCACATTTTCTATTCATAAATAATATCAGAAAAGCTCAGATTTTTCTTGTTTTTACCTTATGTATTGATACCTATAATTTATTGTATTTTTTCAGTTGGTAAATATCTGTAAAATTCTTAGAAAAGGGAAAATTTTCACTTATTTTACTTTTCATTTAGGGATGAAAGAAAGAACATTCTCAAAGAGAAAGACTTCTCTATAACATTTCAGTCTTTGAGATTTTATAATGCTTTTCAAAGAACTATATTTAGATTCCATTTCCTGCACAGAGAAATCATCAGGAATGGATGAGAATTCAGTATCTGATTAACATGATGACATGATGCTTGAGGTATGTCAGTAAACTTTTGTGAGCGAAAGTTAATTTTCTTGGGACTGCAGCATAATACTAGAAAAATACACTTCTATTTTGTTGTGCTGTTTAGTATCATGTAAGTGAAAACTTGTACTTACAGGTACCATATGCAGGCTCCCATTGCAATGACATCATCTGGAACTTCTCTTCATCTGTCTCAACATCCAGACTGGAAAGATACTGCTTCACTTTTCTTGCCATTTGGGCATCTTCGTATAGCTTCTTGGCATTAAGCAGAGAGCTACGGCGTGCCCTTTTTTTGTGAGCACCTCCCTGAACATCCAGCATGTTTGAATTTGTGCTGCCTTGACTCAGTGACCTGTGAGATGAATATCACAATAATGGGCTATAAAGATGCGAATTAAGCATGGCAGACTGAAGATTAAAAGAATTCTGTTCTGTTAATGCGATTGCATGCTGATGCAAATGAGTTAAAAGAGGAAAAGCATTAATGCAAAGTAATATGTCACACATGGCAATTTTCTGAGTTTTAAGATTCAGCAAAGTGAAGAACTCAAAAGGATAAGTTGATAATTCCTCCCAAAGCAACAAATTCCATCAGACCTATGTTTGGTGGCTTCCAACCCATAGGACAATTGTGACAAGTGAAAGCATTCCTTGGCCCTGTGGCCATCCACATTCTGAAGATATGTCAAGAGCCTAATTGGGCAAGTGCACCCTGAGCCAGATCTCTGCACCAGGGTTCTTCGGCACAGGAGTTTCTAGAGCAGCTCTGGTTGTATGTGCAGCTTTGGACGTGCTACTGCCATCATCATTTCTGTGTACAGCAGACCTACTCTGAGCATGTGCCAATATCACCTGTAACCAGATTTTGGCCAAACTTTAAACAGAACAACCAATAAGAAAAATAACATCAGTTATACTCAAGTCAATACAGTCAAGAGATCAGAAACAGCAGTAAAAAGCTATTCGCTGTTTCCACTCACATATGAATTGGTGAGGCAACATGTGGCCTCCAGGGCTGGGGATATGGGATCTTTCTTCTGAAGTGCCTCTAAATGTGATAGAACTACAAGCTGGGTAGGTATTACTACAATTCAAACAAGCTAATAAAGCTTCACATATAACTCTACTCTTTTCAGCAAGCTTTCTTCTACAATAACTATATCTAGAACCACTGGAAAACAGGAATTGCAATGCTATTTGTCCTTTGTAACAAAGATGGCAAATACAAGGTTCTAGACGATTTTTATTTTAAAGGCAGTTGCCATTCTAAAATAATGAAGGTATATATGGGTTTTCAAAGTTATCCTCCCAATTACCCAAAGATATTAAAAATTGGACCACAATCATATTATCTGTTTTTTCCGTGTTCATATAGCCCATTTTAAAAACACACTAAAATCCTAATATTTTCACTTCAGATTAAGTGAAATAAAGTTGTAAAAAATGTTATTTTTCTTTCACAATTTTAAGATCTTTAAAAGACTGTCTTACAGAGGATGGAAACTTGCAATTGTTACTGGTCAGGCAGAAACTGTGACATGTTTGTTGCTACTTACACAGCAGAAATTTCAAAATTTGTAGAATAGTTTGGAAAAAATCCAACAGCATTAGTGAATACTCCCTTAACCTTCAGGAACCAAAGGATTATAAGGATGTAGTGACTCTAAAGTTCAAAAACATTCCTGAATCAAGTGTCAAAAGGAAGCCAGCCCTAACTATTTGCAAAGCCAACCTAAGAGCCCAGCACCAGCAGCTTTTTGTTCTCTTATGGCTTGTTTAAAGAAATGTGGCATTACCCATGCACCTGATGGCACAAAAGGCAATACTGTGTGTGGGGAAAAAAACCCCAGAAACTAACAACTCTAAAAGTAACTCAGAAGATTCATATTCTAAATAGGAAACAGTTTTAGAAAGACCTAAACCAATTTAATTTGCTTAATTTTTCCTTTGTATTAATGCAAAAAAGGTGTTATGTGACAAAAATACACAATTTATATAAGAACTCTTAACAAATAAAAAATTCTCAGTATTAAGAAGGCATTGCAGTGATTTTTCTTAGTGGTACATAAAATAGTAGCGGTCCTGACAACTGATGTTGTCTTAGATTCAAAGAAATGCAGTAAAATCAATTCCCAATATTTAAGTACAAATTTTAATACAAATATTTAATAATTTTACCTAAGTTGATATAAAAAGGTGCCTAGAAATCTAGGATACAGACAAAATTTCAATAAATTAAACACTGTGATATATGACAAAGAAATGTCTTTTAATCTACTTTCAAAATGCTTTGATGTAAAAAAGAAAATGTCCAGTGTCTGCAAACACCATACAATGCAATCAAATGCTGAATGAATAGCGAGTGTGTTACACAACTCATTCAAACACTCCAAATACCCACTAAGATACACTGTCCAAGTATTCTTCTTCATCATAGTAATGTTAGGAATCAATTTCTGTTTTCAATGAGAAGAACCAGAAAGACCAAGACAGTACAGTATAGAAGAAAACACATGAGAAACACACAGAGAAGAGAAAAAGAAAGTAGAAGAAAATTCAAGTTTACCAAGCTTCAACAGAAAACAAAAGACCACAAATAAGACAAGACTCAAAGTGGCTCACAAAAAATCCTTCATATATGTATTATAAAAGCATCTAACTTAATGACTCACTGTAATCTTAAAATAGTACATTCTTATTTAATCCATTCATCCACAAAACCCATCTTTTCCTTCAACTGAAATTGAAAAGACTAGATATATGCTTATAAGATAACTAACTAACTATGACAGATCTGTAAGTGGAGATCTGAAACTACTTGAAAAACAAAAGGTGTTATTTTCTGAATCTATTTCAGTTTAAAGAGAGGTAAGGGAGCCTTGAATTAAAAGTGGCAGGAATTTAAAATAAAATTCTATCAATGCTGTATATCTCAAAGTATTAGTGGATTTGAGAAATTAAAATAATCTTTTATTTCAATTATTTACTATCTCAATTCTATAGTATAGTTTGGATAAAGGCTGCAGCTGATGGAAAATGTACCCTTTATAAACAACTTTCTCATCCATTTTAATTCACTTAAATATTTATTTTTATAAATATGGCACGTGAATAAAATGGTGTAGACTCTGCAATCAAATTATCACCAATAATGAATTAGAATCCACTATAGTGAGCTCTAGAAATTAGGACAATTCTGTCTTCCCCATTTGTACCATGGGAATACCAGTATCTATTTCACAGATCAGCTACAGAATGCAGTAATTCATATAGAGTGCTTAGAGAAGTATACAGGAAGCACACAACAATATATGCTATCATCATCATATAACTGACCCTGCTAAATCTAAAAGGGACTTATGGGATGTCAATAATGGAAAAGTAAAGGGAGAAAAGAGCTAGTTCTATCACTATTTTCTCCTTGTTAGCAAAAGGCATTTGTCAGGAATGTAGGTTGACAGGGTTAATAGAACACATGCTATTTTACGTGCGTGCATTAATGAAAAGGATGCAGTATACGTTAAGAGTTGAGCAACCTTCATTCCAGTTGCATTCATCTCTACACTTACCCCAGACTCCGCCACCTCTTCTTCCTGTAAGCAAGAGCCACAAACATTGAAGCGTGTGTTTGAATAGGAAAGCACAGAAAAAAGACAACAGTTGAAAGTCAGAGAAACTATGGAGACAGAACAGAACAGAAAAATTTTACTAGAAAAAAAATGGTAGCTCAACAGTAAAATGACTTTAATGGAATACAAGGTGGTAAAATGAATTATGACATGTACTGAAGGCCAAAAAACTCCACAATATTTAAAAGTGTGCTTTTAGACCAATTATGTTCTTAATACCTAATTAATTTAGAGGCTTATGTTAATAACAAGCTTAACAGAAAATATTTATTACAAGTTTCCAGGGAAACTTTAAAAGAAAGAACTTTTGAATTTTTTTCAAAGGTATTTTTGAGCCATTCATTTAAGTCAAAGGATGAAATTACAAGGAACATATTTATAATTTCATTTTTAAGTGCAGAAATTTCTCTGACAATGCATTTGTTCAAGAAATTTTGAACAAAGCCAACTTAAAATGTAAGTATAAATATATCATGAAAATCTTTATGATCTTGTATCTCCTTATTCTATAATTGGGCTGAATCAAGATTCTTTATAACATTTTTATTCTCATTTTTTTGGGCACTTTCCTCTCTATCACCTGATCGGTCTGAGCATTTCCCAGGTTTGTACCCAATAAGCTCCAGCTGTGGCCAGCCCCCAATCTGTTAAGTCAGCACACTGACTACTGTTGTGTTATTTTGTCCACACTACATAATATACATCACCAAAATGGCCAAATTTATTTGCTTAAAGAAAGCTACACGTTTCAGTACTAGCTGACAAAAATCAATTTAGGAAAAGTTCAGTCTAATCTAACTATAAATGTTCTATTTTTTCCTATACTGTATTCTACTCTAGGCTAGGCCTTTCAAGGGAACAGTCAAGTTTATTCATTTCCTCCTTTGCTCATTTCTGAGGCATGGCTGGTACTTAGAAAATTATCAACTGGTCTGGCAGGCTCATAAATTCATTCAGGAACCAGGGTGCTAAAATACATGAGTAGATGGATGCCTGTGTAAGGTAACAGGGAGTGGTGGAGCCACTGTACAGGGACATATAACAGAAACAAAAACTCAGAAACAAAGAAACAAACAAATCCTCCACGTTTGCTTTGGTCCCTGGTTCTTAAGTCTTCTGCTTCTATGCTGTGGAGCAATGGCACCTCTCCTTACATGCAGTGATTCTCAGGGGCAAAAGTGGGTAACTGGGTAGGGAAGAGGAGATATGACACACTCCTTCCTTCATACTTTGAGAATTTCTAAACTAGAGCAACCATCAGGTCAACTACTTCTAAAAACAGATTCCTGAATTGTGGTTTAAACAAAACAAAAATTAAGATAACATATGCTGACATATGCTGATTCTATCTGGTTACAACAACTCCATCTCTAACTTTTTGTTTCCTTAGCAGACTGTATTTCTTTTAAGCCACTGAAATTGTGTCTGCTCTGGCAAACATTTTGTTTTCAAAGCCCTTAGGTACTAAAGCTATACACACAGGCCCAGAAGAAAATCAGATAAAAAATTAAAACTCTAGTATCTTTTCATCCTAAAAATTACTAGGAAAAATAATTTAAATTTTATATAATTTGAGGAGGCATTTGTTACTACATGAAAGATGAATTTTAAAAAGCATTCATAGAAGATCAGGTTAATAGTGAACACAATATTTTCATTTTTATTAAAGATACAGTATCCTTAAATCTGTACTTTCTAAACTGCTAAAGAATTTACATAAGCACCATGACTGAGACAAAGGAATGTATTTTAGAAGAATAAAGCAGAACTTATATAGATATGGAACTTTAAAAATATTTGATAAAAATCAAAGACATGCAGACTAATACTTCACACATTTGGTTAGAACGAGATGAAAGTGTCTGTTTTCTCTGATAACTTCAGTAAATATCAGCAACTTACTTATATTTAAGTTAGATGACATTTTAAGTAGCAATAGCAATACAGAACTATCTATGTACTCAAAAAAATTAATAGAGAAGTAGGGTTCAAATCTCAGTAATTTATGTCATCCTGGACACATTATCTAACTGCTCTGAGCTTCAGTTTCTTTGTATGTAAAGGGCAGGCCAATACTACCAATCGTTAAAGGTTTTTATAATACACTAATATTTGAGATTGACATCTATAAAGCACTTAATATAGTGCACAATAAAAGGCAGATGGTCAATAAATGAAAAAGATCACTTTCAATGCCATTCTGTAACACTTACACACTTCAATACCATACCTCTGTCGGAACATCATAGCTGGATCCATGTTAGCCGAAGTCATTCGAACAACCTGACGAATTTCCTTGGCAATCATTCTGAGTTTCTCAAAATTTACCAAACCATCAACTTTGGAATCATTTCCTATAGAATAAAAGTAATATCTATATAAAGGTAGCAGAAGTCAAGTCATTATTCCTGGAGGCACAAATCAGAACCTTAAACTGCCACTTTTGGTTTTAAGAATTAATAAATCCATATATGGTTTAATCTTGCTCCCAAAGAATGACCTAATGGAGGAATTCTATTCCTATGGAAATAGTGATTATGAATATTGGAAAGTGATAAACTGTATATAGCTTCTAAAAGCCCATTTCTTCATTGCATTGCAGGCACACCTAGTAAAAAGTGCAGGTCCTCAATTCCAGCTCTCCAGACGCTCGGCTCACTCAGGCAGGTACCTGTATCTATGTTTTTGGTAGCAAAGTTAATAAGCACTTGAAAACTTAGGTTTCCACCAGAGATCGTAAAGAGTGACCTTTGGGCTTACCTAGTCCAGTATGGTTGTACAGTTTACAATGATTTAAAAAACTGTAAAAAGAGTTGTTGCCACTTAAGAAGTGGAAGGCATGCCATGAAAATAAGAATTTCTGCCTTACGTGGAAGAAAAAGAGAGCAGATGGTATGCGGGGGATTAAATAATAGCACGTGTTTGCCAAGTGGTAATAATTAGTTAAAATTAAGAGAGGGATGGCTCATAGGGACAGATATCTTCAAGTCTACCGTGCACATGCCCTTCCCCAGAATTTGAATTTACAATCATGACTTTAATCATTAAATACAATTTGCTTGTTCATAAGTTACATAATTTTTATTAAGTAGTTCTCTGAGAAAAACATTCATACAACTTTCAAAATGGTCTACTTTTCTTTGACAAGAACAGGAATGACACCAGACTTAGCCCACACATGGGCTTATGCATGAGAAAACAGTTCAAATCACAAGGCAAAAAATTATATGTTCAAAGGGTAATCTAACTGTCTTTTTTCCACACTTGTCTTTAACACTTGGTGTGACCCTATTTATTTCCCATGGTGGGCCCTGAGGTGTCTCTGTGGAACACCAAGTCCCTAAAGCCAAGATGGAAAACCACATGGGTCTGAACACACGTGGGCTTCCTTTTTGTAGTAAATGGCATCTATCTATTGGACATATAAACTGTTCAGGGTCTCAAAATGAGTTGGAAACAAAATGACAACGCAAAATACTTTCAAGTCATATAAACATGTTTTGAGGGAACATGTAAGAAAATATATTTAAAGTTTCTAGTAATATTTTCTTAAGAAAAAGAAGTAATAATGAAATTAGGGGCAGTATAATTAGTTAATTGGTACAACACACCTGATGAGACCAGTTCGAAAAGTTCAACAAAAATAGAAGAAATACATTGAGTCATAAAAAAAAAAACTGGCAAGGCAGTGAGGATCTGAAGAAATACTGAAGATGTGTGGCAAGTTTAGCATTTCCAGTGTTCCACCGATAGGCCTCTGCTGATTTCAGAAAAGGTGATCATGAGCTGAAAAGCTGAGCAGTGCCACCCTGACTTTTCAAGTTAGGGAACAACTTAAGTCTAGATAAATCTTCAAGTCTTTGGGTTTGGGTCTTTAAGAGACACACACACACAAACATATATGTATATCCTGCAACTAAAGATTAACGAAATGTAGACTGGATAAAAGTTCAGTGTTACATTATCTCAAAATGTGAAAATGGTTTAAAGTGATTTTTGGATTGCTAGCACTCCTAGCTGCCTGGCAGAATCAAGTTTTAATTCTCTCTGGAGAAAGAGAATATTGTCTGAAATCCTAGATTATCTCTGTAATTTTTTTTATATACAACATCCATTTGGCCAAAAATAACCAGGTACATTTACTGAAAATTTAACATGATTGAAATGCAAGGGGAAAAAAAAAAAGACAACAGAAAGACTCATTAAAAAAAAACAAACACACCTAGATTACAGAGTTACTAGAGACAGACATTAATGTAACTGGTGAATATGTGCAAGGTTAAAAAAAAAACAACACTGAAAACTCTGGTAGAAAACATGAAGATAAAAAATGAGTTTAAATTGTTAAGTCTGGGGGGAAAGGCCAATAACTGAAATAAGGAATATGCTGTTGAATTTAACAGTAAGTCAGACATAGTTGAAGAAATAATTTAAAAACTGGATACTAGCCTAGGAGAAAATTCCAGAATAAAAAATATACAGGTGAGACAAAATCAAAGTGCTGTACACAGTCGTATAATAGCAAAACTAGAGAAAAACAGAGATAGAGAGAAGAGAATATTTTAAAGCAGCTATTAAAGGAGGGTAGATTATTGTCAAAGAACAACAAATACGATTGACAGTTGACTTCTAAAAATAACAGTGGAAGTCAGGAGATAATTTTTTTATCTTAAAATGTTGAAAGATAACGGCCAATCAAAATTGTGCCTCAAGAATGAATATTAATTAAAGACACTTTTTCAGATAAACAAAAACTAAGATTTTATCACCAATAGACTTGCACATATGAAAATAATAATCAGTGTTCTTACAGGGAGAAAAATCCTCAACCATAGGCAAACTCTGAAATTCAGGAAGAGGAAGAAACAGTAACACTATCATCGCACTAAATAAATATTGACTTTACTAACCAATATTAGTACCAAGTGGGATTTAAAGGCATGGCAACAACTGTATATAAATCGAGAGGTGACAGAATGGGTATTTGAAAGGTCTAAGTTCTTGCACTGCCTGACACACAGAAAAGTACTAATGAATACTACTCAAATTAGTATCAGCAAGTATCAATGTTGTAATGTATAGTGTAACACTAGAAAATTAGCAACATGGTGTGTAGTCAGCAAGTTAATGGAGGACAAATACCACTCACAAAAAAAAACAATTAAGAGGAGTATAAACTACACGGATGACTCAATGGACATGAGTTTGAGCAAGCTCCAGGGTATTGGTGAGGGACAGGGAAGCCTGGCATGCTGCAGTCCATGGGGTCAAAGAGTCAGACACAACTGAGCAACTGAACTGAGACTACATGGCAAAAGACTAATAAATTAGGTTTTTAAAACTCAAAACGTGTTGTTCATCAGAAGATAATCTTAAGAGAGCCAAAAGTAAGTCATACTGTATATATATATATACACATATAGGACTTACACAAAATCCTTAAAGGGTATATTAGAGAAAAAGGACCTTATGAAATATAGACAACAAACTGAACAAATAAATATACAGAAGGTTGTCCAGACACATCAGTAATCAGAGAAATGAACATTTAATCATATCAAGATATAATTACACACTTACTGAAATGGGTAGAAATAAAAAGAATGAATTGATCAGGTACTGGAGACGGCGAGGAACAATAAGAATGTTCGTGTCACTGCCAGTGTTCCACTTTAGTGGATTAACACCAAACTGTCTCCCAAAGTTGACTGTATGAATAATCATAAATTTCACTGTGAATTATATTGAACAAAAATGCATGTGTACTACGAGATATGTGAAAGAATATTCACAGCAGCATTATCTGTAATGAGTAAACAGTGGAAACTATCAAATGCTCATCAACAGACTGAATGAATCCACTGTATTGCATTTATGTAATACAATGTCAAATAGTTTTGAATAATGAATTAAAATTGCACTCAAAAACATGCAAGAATCTCATCACGCAAGTCTAATGCTCACCAAAATAATCCAGAAGCCAAACCAAAAACTAAAAAAACAAAGATACTCTGTGGACACACAAAGCTCAAGAACAGGTAAAACCACCGTATTAGAAGTCGACACGAGTATCTTTGGGGAAGATGAAGGTGGTAACTGGAAAGGGGCACAAGTGGGGCTGCTGGGAGGGAGGCAATGTTTTTTCTTGACTGGGTGTTGGTTACCTGGGTGTTTGCTTTGTCATAATCCATTAAGTTGTTCACTTGTTTGCGGTACTTTTCAGTATGTGTTCAGTACTAAAAAAAAGAAGTTGGGAGTCTGATCTTGGTTATGTGTGAACTGCATTGGGTAAACACCAACATCTGTTCTTATCAATAATGTGGGTTTTTCCTAAGATTTACTACATTTAATTGGGTAAAGCTTTTAGTGACTTATAATCAATAGACTGAAAAATATATTAAATACACAATTCTGTAGAATTAGCTGAAGTTAAGCATGCTAATTTTCAAGTAACTTTCAAATACCTTCATGTAGAAATGTCATATCTTTCTTGACAACAGGAAAGAGTGGAATAATTGGAGGCTGCATGCTTTGACTACTAAGAATATTTCTGTATTTTGCCATGTTTCTGGATGGATCAAAAAGGTCTTGCAGATCTTGGAAGTGTTTCTCATACTTGCTTGGTAACTTTTCCCAAGTAGCTCTGAGTCGTGCTACAGATGCCAAGTTCAAACCACTGCCGAAGATGAGAATAAAAACATTAAAAAGAGGCTTGCAAGAGAGGCAGGACGCAGGTCAGGTAAGTGTATAAACCAATTTTTTTGAATGAAGCTAAAATAAGTAGGCACATTTTATATAAACAGTAGAACCATAAAAAAAATAATAAATAAAAGGGACTCCTTGATCTTAAAACAAGAAAAACTTTCTTCCAAGGAACTACATTATGTGCCAATGGTTGTATATAGCCTTTTTTTAAGGGTGCATGTAAATGACAAATACGGTAAACCCATTAAACATGCATTTAACTTAAAAACAAACATCAAGCATCACAATGTTTTTGTATGTTTTACTTAGAAATAATTTTATGGAGACATTATTTATTTGAAAGTGGTGTAAGTGATAACAAGTGCTATATAAATATAAGTGAGTCAAGTTCTGAGACTGAAACCTTCTTTGAGATTTTGGCCATTCATGTCCCTGATTTCAATACTTCCATAAGTTCTAATCCTGTTCTCTGTCAGGCGACTATATACTCAATGTCTCTTTTGTTTTTGGCTATCTGACTTTTACCTATACCACAGAATTTAAAATATTCTCTTGACTTATGATTTCAAACTGTGGAATTAGGATATCTTTGTCCCCTCTGTTTCTCAGAAATCATCTTAATAACTATAAGGATGAAAAGGAAATGTAGATTTCATTTCCACCAAAACTGAAGAGAGATCTGTAACTCCTAAACACATTAGAATGGCTATCAAAAAATAGTCACATCAAATCTAAGTATGCAAAATGCTGAAAAAGGAGGCCTGCCTGCAGCTGAAGATTTCAATGAAAGCTGTAAACCATAGCTCTCCAAAGTAGGTAACTTACTCCAAAGGCAAAACCAGCAATTCCTTATCTGAAGCAACAAAGCAGGGTCCATAGACTGACAGAATTAGGAAGGAGCTGGACTCTTGTTCTTCACCAGGGAATGTTAGGAAAAGTAAGATTTAGAACAATGTATGCAGTGATATAACATCTTGGCAAGAAGCAGTTTAATAGTGACATAAGACAGCAGAGAGAAACTGAGTTGTAAGCAGCCATAAAACTGTGTATCTCCATTTACTGGAGGGAAGTTAAGGGTAAAAAAAAAATTCACATACAAGCTCCATTTCTGCTAGCCTGGAACACTTCCCTGGCTCCTCTCCCATATGAATCTCCTGCAGATAAGATGGTATAGGAAAACACATGTCCTTCAAAAACAAGGGATGAATAAAGGAGCCATAACATGCTGCTATGAGGAAAAACACAGACCATAAAGAATCCGACAATAAAAACTGGGACTTACTAATGACCCTAGTATCCACGATTCAAATGAATTAATAAAGTAAACAAAGAGCAATAAAGTGATATAAGAGTTTAGGGGAAATATCTATTGATTTTAAAAATTAACAAGTTCAGGAAAAACTGGAAGAAAAACCACAACTATCAGAAAAATGAAGGCAATACTGGAACCTATGTAAAGAAAAAGATACTGTTAAAATCTTGAGCAAGTATCTTAAAAGGACTGACAAAAGCAATCAATGGAAATGGTCAGAGTTGAGAACAACAGAGAAAATGGGCTTCCCTGGTGGCTCAGATGGTAAAGACTCTGCCTGCAATGCAGCAGACCTGGGTACCATCTCCGGGTCAGGAAGTTCCCCTGGAGAGGGAAACAGCATCCCACTCCAGTATTCTTGTCTGGAGAATCCCATGGACAGAGGAGCCTGGTAGGCTTCATGTAGTCCATGGGGTTGAAAAGAGGCAGACACGATGAGCGACTAACACTTTCACTTTCTTTTCAGAGAAAAAATTACAGATATGGAAGACAAAGGCAATCTAAAATTTATATAATTGGTATCCTTAAAGCAGGAAACAAAAATAATGGAACTGGAAAAAATCTTCAAAAGTACAATTTGAGAAAACCATCCAGGAATAAAAGAACTTAATATAGAATAGGTATCATAGTTTCAGAGAACCTGACACAGAACTAAATGAGATGTAGAAACACCCATGTGAAGGTAAATGACTTCAGAGATAAGGAAATAAAATAGAAGTAAACTCTGAAACCTGCACAACTATATGAAACACTAGCTATGAGGTTCCCAAGAAATAACATGTTAGAAAAGAACTTTAAAGCCAGATAAAGTGACAGAAAAACATTTTTAATATGCTTAGGATATATCATTTCCAAAAGCACTTTTAAGAAATCATTAGAAAACAAAATTCAGAGTCATGTCAACATTATAGTGTCATAAGACATCCTTACCCCAACAACAAAAATTCAGCATCTATCCATGAACAGTGGGACCCAGAAAGATGGACCAAGTGTCCAGAGAGGAGACTTACCCACCAGTGTACTGGATAATAGGCAGGCAGATTTGGGTATGGGAGTGGGGAATCTAGAGGAGACTAAGAAATGGTTCTGGCCCCTCTCGGCTATGGACTGGGAACACATGCAGAACACTGACTTGGGTGGTCACCTTCAGATAAGAGGGACTTTGTGAAATCCAGGTTTCCAGAGAAGTTAGGGCACTCCGCTGAAGTAGACCAGAAGAGTCTGAGTGCAATGGGATAGGAACAGCTTGACTTTGTTGGCATCACTCCTCGCCCAAGGAAGTATAACTGTTGTTGTTGTTCAGTTGCTTAGTCATGTCCCATGACTGAAGCACACCAGGCTTCCCTGTCCTTCAACAATTCCTGGAGCTTGCTCACACTCACGTCCATAGAGTTGGTGATGCCATCCAACCATCTTATCCTCTGTCGGCCCTTCTCCTCCTGCCTTTGGTCTTTCCCAGCATCAGGGTCTTTTCTAATGAGTTGGCTCTTCTCATCAGGTGGCCAAAGTACTGGAGCTTCAGCATCAGTCCCTATAGTGAATATTCAGGATGATTTTCCTTTAGGATTGACTGATTTGATCTTGCAGTCCAAGGGAGTCTCAAGAGTCTTCTCCAACACCACAGTTCAAAAGCATCAATTCTTTGGCACTCAGCATTTTATGGGCCAAATCTCACAATTGTACATGACCACTGCAAAAACCACAGCTTTGACTATACGGGCCTTTGTCGGCAAAGTAATGTCTCTGCTTTCTAATATGTTGTCTAGGTGTGTCATAGCCATTCTTCCAAGGAGCAAGCATCTTTTAATTTCACGGCTGCAGTCACCATCTGCAGTGATTTTGGAGCCCAAGAAAATAAAGTCTGTCACTGATTCCACTTTTCCTCTTCTATCTGCCATGAATTTGATGGAACTGGATGCCATAATCTTAGTTTTTTGAATGTTGAGCTTCAAAGCCCGCTTTTTCACTCTCCTCTTTCACCTTCATCAACATGCTCTTTAGTTCCTCTTCACTTTCTTACATAAGGGTGATGCATTTGCATATCTGAGGCTGTTGATCTTTTTCCTAGCAACCTTGATTCCAGCTTGTGCTTCAACCAGCCAGGTATTTCACGTGATATATTTTGCATATAAGTTAAGTAAGCAGAGTGACAATACACAGCCCTGATGTGCTCCTTTCCCAATTTGGAACCAGTCCTTTGTTCCTTGTCCGGTTCTAACTCTTGCTTCTTGACTTGTACACAGGTTTTGCAGGAGGCAGGTAAGGTGGTCTGGTAGTCCCATCTCTTTAAGAATTTTCCAGTATGTTGTGATCCACACAGTCAAAGGCTTTAGTGTAGTCAATGAAGCAGAAGTAGATGCTTTTCTGGAATTCTCTTCCTTTTCCGATGATCCAGTGGAGGCTGGCAATTTGACCTCTGGTTCCTCTGCCTTTTCTAAATCCAGTTTGAACATCTGAAAGTTCTCAGTTCATGTACTGTTGAAGCCCAGCTTGGAGGATTTTGAGCATTATTTGCTAGAATGTGAAATGAGTGTTAATTGTGTGCTAGTTTGCACATTCTTTGGCACTGCCCTTCTTTGGAACTGGAATTAAAACTGACCTTTTCCAGTCCTGTGGATACTGCTCAGTTTTTCAAATTTGCATATTGAGTGCAGCACTTTAATACCAGGATCTTTTAGGATTTCAAATAGTTCAGCTGGAATTCCATCACCTCCACTAGCTTTGTTCATACTGATGCTTCCTAAGGCCCACTTAACTTTGCACTCCAAGATGTCTGGCTCTAGGTTAATGATTCCCACCATTGTGGTTATCTGGGCCATTAGATCTGTTTAATATAGTTCTTCTGTGTATTCTTGCCACCTCTTCTTAATAGTTTTTGCTTCTGTTATATCCATACCATTTCTGTCCTTTATTGTGCCCATCTTAGCATGAAATTTACCCTTGATATCTCTAATTTTCTTGAAGAGATCTCTAGTCTTTCCCATTCTATCATTCTCCTTTATTTCTATGCATTGTTCACTTAGGAAGGCTTTATCTCCCCTTGCTTCTCTTTGCAACTCTGCATTCAGATGGGTATATTGTTCCTTTTCTCATTTGCTTTTTGTGAAAAGCAAAGCAAAAGGCAAGGAAGCATAACTCAAGCCTAAACTAGATGGCTCTTGATCTCTCCAACAGGGGAAAGGGAGAGAGAGTTGGGAACAACTGGCTGCTCGAGCCATGTGGGGTGTTGCTAAAGATATTCATTGTCTCTTCCAGCATCCAGAGCACTAAAAGTGGGAGCTCCATGAGTGGGAGGAGGGAACAGATCAGAAGAGTAGCACGTAAGATTCCAAAAGGATATTCAAGGAATGAGGTTCCTGCTAATTGCCTCTGGATTCCAACAGGAAGCCCATCCAGAAGACACAGAAAGTGAGTGTTAGCTGCTCAGTTGTGTCTGACTCTTTACGACCCTAAGGACTGGAGGCCCAGGCTCTTCTGTCCCTGGGATTCTCCAGGCAATAATACTGGTGTGGGTTGCCATTCACTTCTCCAGGGAATCTTCCCGACCCAGGAACCAAACCCAGGTCTCCTATTTCAGGCAGATTCTTCACCATCTAAGCCACCAGGGAAGCTCCCCAGGAGACACAGGAAAACCTCAATTGTAAATCCTCCTGATGTACCCAAGAGTACCTGCAGCTCACTGTGCTCAAACCCACATCTTCCACCCCTCTGCTACTGGCTTCCTGTGCAAGGTCCCAAAAGAAAGCTCTGGAAGAGAGGAATAACACACAGAAAACAGGCTGGAGTCTGTGGGTGAAGAAACAACCACAAATCTGAGCTGTAGCACTACCTTTAGGAAAATAAGAGAGACATATTGGCATCTGACATGGTACATCCTAGGGTAGAGAGAAAACATACAAGCTTCAGAATTCTGCCCAAGAGGGAACAAGAAGCCTGGAGCAGGTGTATCCACACAATGCCAGAGAGAAAGTCTCAGAATCTGTATTAGGAATGACAAAAGGGTTTTTTTCTCAAAGGCAACTCATAAAAATTAGAGAAGATGAAAGCAATTTCAAATGCAGAAAAAGCAATGCAAAAACAACATGAAAAAACAAGAAAACACAACATCACCAAAAGTTCACAATACTCTTCCAGTAATCAAAGACACGGCAATCTGTAATTTACCTAATAAAGAATTCAAAATAGGTGTTTTAAGAAAACTCAATCAGCTATAAGAAAACAGAAAGATGAGTCAATGAAATCAGAAAAACAATATATAATCAAAATACAGACATCACAAGAAAGAACCATATGAGTACTCTGGAATGGAAGAATTCAGTGAATGAAATGAAAAAAACTTGCAATAGAGTAGCAACATCAAGTAGACCAAAGAGAAGGAAAAATCATAAATGATAGGAACTTTGAAATAACTCAGTGTGAGGAGAAAAAAAGGATGAAAAAAAGAAAAAAAGAAGAAAGCCAACGAAGAGAAAAAAGAAAAAGAATGAAGAAAGTTGGGAAACCATTATGGAAGAAAACCCAAAACACCCAAGATACAAACCCCTGGGGTTCCAGAGGGAGAAGTGAGGAGAAAGAAGATCACTAAAGAGGCACAGCTGAGAAATCTCCAAACCCGGGAAGAGGCCTCGACATCCAAGTTCATGAACCTAACAGATGACCCCATTATTTCGATCCAAGACAGCTTTCTCCAAGACACATCATAATAAAACTGTCAATGTGAAAGAAAGAATTCTACAGGCATCAAGAGAAAAGAAGACTGTAACTTAAAAAGGAACTCTCGTTAGACTACTAGTAGACTTTTCAGCAGAAAACTTACAAGCAGGAGAGAGTGGACTAATACACTCAAAGTGCAGAAAGGAAAACATTATCAGTCAAGAGTACTCTATCTGGCAAAGCTGTCCTAGAGAAATAGAAGACTTCCCCCGGAAATCAAGAGCTGAGAAGTTCATAATTACTAGATCTGCCTTATAAGAAATGCTAAAAGAAGTTCTTAAAATGAAATGACACTAATAGTGTGAAAACATATGAAAATATACAACGCTCTGATAAACATTAAGTATACAGTTAAGTTAAAAAATACTCTCAACAATGAAATATGATGGCATATTAACCACTAAACTGGAGAAAAAAGGTTAAATGACGAGAATATAAAAAAACAACACTTGCTGTTACAATTTGCAAATGAATACACTACATTAAAAGGTAAATTGTGACACTGAAAACATAAAAGAGGGGGTAGAGTTGTATGTGACTGGAATTTTATCAGTGTCAAATAGACTGTTACATCTCTAAGAGGTTTCATGTAAGTGTCATGGTAACTAACCACAAAGCAAAAACCCACAGTGGATTCACAAAAGGGGAAGAAAATCAGAGCATACCACCTGGAAAAGTATCAGTTCACAAAGGAACACAGCAACAGAGTAAAGAAGAAAGAAGGGAATTACAGAACATCCAGGAAACAGTACGATGGCAGCAGGAAGCGCTTACATAGCTGCTCTAAGACCCCCAGTAGTCCAGTGGCCAAGAATCCACCTGCCAGTGGCAGGGACTTGGATTTGAGGCCTGGTCTGCGAAGATTCCACATGCTGCACAGTGGCTGGGCCTCAGCGCCACAACTACTGAGCCCACGCTCCAGAGTCGTGAGCCTCAGCCACTTAAATCTGCTCGCCCTTAGGCCCATGGGCTCCAACTACTGAGCCTGTGTGCTGCAACTCTGAAGCCCACATACCCAGAGCCTGTGCTCCGGAACAAAAGCAACCACTACAAGGAGAAGCCTACACACTGCAACAAAGTGCAGCCCCCACATGCTGCAACCAGGGAAAGCTCGCAAGTAGCAGAGAAAACTAAGTCCAACCAAAAATAAATGAATAAATAATTTAAAAAAATTACTCTAAATGTAAGTGGACTGAATTTTCCAATCAAATGGCACAATTACTGGTAAATAAAAAAGATCCATCTATACACTGCCTACTCAGCTCAGTCCAAAGGATACAATCAGGTTCAAAGTGAAAGGATGCAAAACTATATTCAATGCAAATGGAAATCAAAAGAGAAGAGTGGTTTATATCACATAAAACAGACTTTAAGCCAAAAATGATAATACAAGACAAAGAAGGTCATTATATACTGATAAAGGGGTCATCTCAGCAAGACATAACAAATGTAAATATGCATGCACTCAACAGCACAGCACCTAAATATCTTAAAGCAAATACCAACAGATCTAAAGGGAGAAAAAAACAATCCAGCAATAGCAAGGGACTTCAATACCACACTTTCAGCAATGTACCAATCACCCAGACAAAAATACCAACAAGTAAATGCTGTGGACTTTAGCCATACTCTAGATCAATGGACCTATCAGATGCTGGAAAGATTGAGGAAGCCAAGGGGTTGACAGAGGATGAGATGATTGGGTGGCATCACCGACTCAACGGCCATGAGTTTGAGCAGACTCCCGGAGATAGTGAAGGACAGGGAAGCCTGGCATGCTGCAGTCACAAACAGTTGGACATGACTGAGTGACTGAACAACAGATACATAAAGGGTATTCCATTCAATACAGCAGAACACACATTCTTCTCAAGCATACAAAGAACATCTTTCAGGTTAGGTCATGTAAGCCAAAAACAAGTCCCAGCAAATTTAAGAAGACTGAAATCATACCAACTATCTTTTCTGATCACAATTTGTGAAACTAGTTATTAACAGCAAGAGGAAAAATAAAACATCTACAAATATATGGAAATTAAACAACACTCCCTTGAACAAACAATGGGTCAGAGAAATCAAAGGTGAAATTAAAATTTGGGGGATACTTCAAGAGCAGTTCCAGGACCTAAACTGATAATGAGCAGTTCCAGGACCTAAACTGATAATGACAAATTCCTCAAATAAATTACTTGATGTATGTAACAAGAAAAAGGAGAAACTAAGCCCATTTGAGAAATAACAAAAATCCAAGTAGAAATAAATAAGAGACCAGAAAGAAACAATAGAAAAGATCAATGAAACTAAGAAAAAGTTATCGGAAACAATAAATAAAACTGACAATTCTTTGGCTAGGCTTAGGAAAACGAGAACTCAAATAAATAAAATATGCTATAAATTCCAGTCATAGGTGACTGATTTACCTGTTTCATCTCAGCTATAAAGCTAATATATCCTTTATATCTTGTAATGCATTGTGATATAAAATATAATACTACTAAGCAATTAACTTTACATGAATTTAATGTTCTTCATAACAAAACCAACCTAACCAAAACAAAGCTTCTGGCTTTTTTATACCCATCTTGGGGCTGCTCTCCACCGTCCTCTCTCACTCTGCTTCCTTGATTTTAATGACACTATCATAACTATGCTGTCTACTATCTCTTGTATTAGTACTCTAGTTCTTTGGTTGGACTTGCTTCTTTACCCTCACCTTGAGAATGGCCTCTAAGATACGGTTTTTAGCCCTTTACCATATTCTTTGGAGATTCTACACAGAGATCTCTTCTGGGGTCAATCAGGTTTTTTGCTTTTTTTTTGTTTTTTTAATGGAGTACTCCAAAACTGAGCTGGTAACTCTCAGATTCTTTACTCCAGGTTTCCTATACAAACAGTTTCAATTTCTAGCCTTCTAATTGTTTATCGATGGCATCTGTGTTCCCTTGTTTTAGACTCAGCTGTTAAAAACTGAGATAGTTGGTTTAAGTCCTGAATTCCACAAACGAGAAACTGGTCTTCAGTTTTCTCTTGACACACTGCTCCACATGGAAGAGGCAAGATTCAAATACAGATGCACCTGATTCCAAAGGCCACTCTATTAATCTCTATTCAACACTTCTTCCACAATGTCTAGTTCTATTGCATCCACTGGTTAAATTTCATAAAGGAATTTTCTATTACCATGACAGATTTATGACTTAAAAGTTGCTATAAAGATTTTAATTTTATCTCTTGCGAGTACTAGAAAGAAATCATAATTAATTTTTGGGAGAGTGTACACAGATGGGATTAATTACGGTAGTTATTATGCTACCATATACAAGTACATGACTTTTAAAAGGACCACACTACTACTACCATCCAACTTTAAAACTAGACTTGTTTTAGGAGGAAACCTTCTGTGATCAGCACTGTGTTGGATGAGGGTCAGAAAATAAAGTACCTATGCCTAGATTCTCATAATAAGTGAAGAGAAGGAGGAAGGTTCCTAGAAGCTCATGTAACCACCCACACTTCCTGGCTTTATAAACTTTGAAGGATTTTCATAACTCTAATGGCCCAGCTTGTCTGAGTAGGAACACATTCAATGATACCTCATATAGTCTGTGAGAAACAGAAAGAGGTCACCAAATGGTTACCGTTATTATTTGTTGCTGCTGTGGTCACTTCAAAATAGCAGTTTTAAATTAGTGCATTAATATCAACAATTTGTAGTGCACTGATTTTTCAATGTCAAATCACAGTGTATCAGGTAATGCCTCATGCACAGAAGTCTGATGATAAGACCAGGCATCAGGCATATATCCAAGAGGATATAATCCCTCACGGGGGAGAAATGAAGAACACTGGGCAGGGAACCACCTATACTTAACAAAAAATGTTTAAGTGACTGAAAGATGGAAGAAACAAAAGGAGAAAAAACCAGTATCACCAAAATGGAAAATATGTTCAATCTAACAACACTTATATAAAAATATATTCATTGAACTTTTCTCCTGCTCATTTAATACCTAAGAAGAAAACCAGCTTCAAGTTCAGTATCATGACAAAATCATACAGAAATATTTGTACAAACTTACCTTATTATTGCAAACATGGAATTGAAGTTCTTACATTCTCGACAATGAAGTGCAATTTTAATAAAATGTTTAATAATCTTCATTCGTTTGAGCTGATTTGATTCAGTTAAAATCTCTGAGGCAACCCAGAATGTCTCTTGGTTTACAATGTCTTCAAATTCTTTCAAGTGAGTATTTCCTGTTTTGGACTCTAACTTAAAAAGGTCATCAATATATTCAGTAGGCTCAATATTACGAAATAAATCAAAGTCCCTCATTGACAGCTGAGTGGCCACCTCAATAGTACTTAGTTGTAGCATGGATAGCTGGCTTTCCTTAACTAGTTCTTGAGCATCTTCATCTGAACATAGGGTTTCTGTTTCCATATTATTTTTCAAATAATACCTAAAAGGAAAAAATTGCTTTTATAAGTGATTTCACATTTATAAGAGCACTTTTCCTCTTTATCACTGTTGTCAAAACATCATTATACAGTTAATGACTTTTTTTCAGAAATGTCAGTAGAATATTTATTTAAAGATAAAATGGAAAATTAACATTTTAAATGAGAAGACTCTGAAGAAGTTGTTCTCTTATTCTACCATTTAACATCTATGAATTTAAAGTATAAAAGTAACGTTGATTACACTGTAAAACTTATTCACATGTTGTGTGAACAATCATGTGTATACTCTTGAGAACCAAAGTTTTAATGAGGGCTCTATAAGGATGCAGGACACATAATAGGTACTATACAAAATACTTGTTCATGGGCAGCATGAGTCAACTCCTGAGTCAAGACTGTCTACAGTTCTATTTGGAAGGTGTTGCTACACTCATTTTCTTCTTAACTTTAAATTTTCAAGAAAAGCAAAGAAGAATAAAACCCATACAGAATGGAAACTTCCACTACTGATTTCTCCCTTGATAAATCTAAAACTTCATTCCAGCAAATGGCACTGATCGCTAGCCATAAAAAAGATCTTCATTTGCCTTTCATTTTTGGATGAACAATTTTATGACACTTAAAAGCTAAGAGACAAGTAAAGAATTCATAATTAGGAAATATCTTCTACAGGACTGCTGCTGCAGAAGAAGTTACATTTTGTATCACAAATGGTTTTTACTTCATTCTTTTCTATTAATAATATACAACTTGATCTAAGCCTGAGTTTGTGTCCATCTGATTTATACTGTCAAGGAACTATATTTATTTTTCTTCTTCCTTTTAACTATTCACATGCCTAAGAGATTACTATAAATAATGAGTTGGAACTCATATTGTAGATAGTAAAATTAGGTCTAATTATGTTATGTTCATTAACTCAATTCTCTCAACATTCCTCTGCAGTTGGTTCTACTACTATCATTCCATTTTATGATGAGAAAATTCAGGCACAGAGGAACTAAATAACTTGCTCAAGATCACACAGCCAGACCAGGGATTTTTTTTTTTGTTTGTTTGTTTTCTGCAGTGACATTTTAATTTATTTTTTATTTTAAAATTTTTTATTTATTTATTTTTTCCATCTCAGGTGTACATGTCTTGCTCCAGGATCCATGCCCTTAACCACTACATACAATCAGCAAAAGCAGAGTTAACCTATTCTCTCTTAACAGCAACCACAATGGATAGTCATTTTAAAGTTTCTAAGGATCCCATCCTACATATGAATCTGGGTTCACTAAAAATATTGTATTATTGCCAGAAAAAAATCACTAAAAAACTATCTTTTAGTTGATCAAATAATTTTCAGAGCACATTTAAAACATTTTTAGAGTTTTCATATATTCATAAAAGTACTAAAAAGAATTATGTAAACTATGGTTTCTTTTCCCCAAAGTACATACTGATCATTTAAAAAGCAAATGTATAAATTAACATATGTATGTATTACTCAGATACATATAATAAAGATATGTATCATCTCCCTCTATAAAAAACAGGGTTTGGACTACACCACTGGTTCAAAGACTTTATTTTAGCAGGAGGGCTAAAACATTTTTACCCTTTCTCTCACTTCTGGGTAGCACTTATGAGTGCTAACACTCTTAAGATTCCATTTACATAATTATGGAGACAACAGAAGGCTAAAAAAAGAAAAATACTATGTTAATTTTAGAGAGAACTCGGTGGCCCTTAAACATGATGTTCCTATTTAATGTTATGTCTTTTAACATGGAATCTTCAAAAACACATGCAGAAATGAGTACATTCATTAATAAGCACATTCACCTTCCGTTGAGCTGAATTCTATCAGCTAACTTGGAGAACTGGTCTGGAAGTCTTCTCTGTTTTATAACACCCTCAGGAGTAACAGAAACTTCACAGAGAGAGTATGTGTCAGATGCACCAGTCAAACCAAATTCATGAATAGCTTGACCAACAACTTCTTTAGCTGTAGTGTCTTTACTGATGATAATGTAGCAACTTTGCTGATCTGCTTTGAAAACTCTTATAACTTGATCAGGAACATCTGTATAAACACAAAACAGTATTCTGTTATTTTACAGAAAATGACTCAAACTCTTCAAAAAATAATTTAGAAAACAATGATCTCTCTAAACAGTTAAATATATATTTCTCTGTCAAGGATGTTAAAAGAAATCATAGCTGCACTTACTAATAAATCAATGGATCTTTTCTGGTGTCAAAATACTAGTGTATGTTCACAGAAAAACACGAAGAAAAAGAAAATAAAGCCATACTGTGCATATGATTTGAAAGCCACGAAATTTTCCTTTTCATAAACATTTTGTTATAAAATATTCTTCAACAAAAATTTTTATGGAGGCATAGGACTCCACAATCTGTATTTTATAATTTGAAATGAATCAAATCCTTAATCATAAACATTTAGCTTGAATATCACATTCCTTTATCATAAGTAAATTATGATAAATAATTTCCCTCCATCTCAAACTCTCCCTGTAGATAAACTTTTGTAGTCAATCTGATTTATTTCCTCAGGGAAAATCCAAAACAAAGAGAAATGTTGAGTTAGGGGGCATGCATACTGCTACGGTTTTGGAAATATACTTCTGAACTGTTCTCAGAACATTATAATGTTTTATCATCCTAGGGTATAAAGACAGCAATTTTAGTCACATTCTTATCAAAACTGTTTATGAATTTTTTTTCCCCATTTTGAAAGCCCTATGCATTTCTTCCCTCCAAAAATGTGTCATTATTTTGTATTTCACTTCTTTGGTTCATAGTGAAACTCACTGGTTTAATGAAACAAAAAATATTTTTTGTTATTCTTTTTCCCACTGAATTATACTAGGTGCCAACAGAATCTACTATAAAGTGGCCAATGTCTTTTCAGATTTTATATTTATATATTTTAACACAGGAAAATTTAAAATATTCATGTGGTTAAATCTCAGTGATTGTGATGTTTGCCGTTAGTAGATTAATCCCACTTTAAAATAAATTTTCATGTAATACGTACATGTAAATAATGATATTTCCCCCTCCTACTCTACCTTATTGGCTTTTTCTATTCATATGGCAATAGCTAAATCTTCCTGAACAATTAGCCCATATGATGACAGTGGGCTAATTTTTAACATAATTAAATTGAAAAGTAATTTTACAACACAAACGACTGCTAAATATTTCCTCATAATAATAAATTACAAAAATTTCTTCCATTTTTAATTAGAAAAATATATTGTTGTGGATATTTGTATCATGTGTGTAATGGGGGTGAGCTAGGGATATTTTGGTGGCTCAAGTCACTGTATACCATTTGTGTAGCATTACCTTCTTAGCATTGTATATATTGTAAATCTAAGAGGAAAAGAAAAATTACAAATTCGTCTCAAAACCACCTGAGGCATAATTCTAGCTAAATTAAAGAGAAAAATAATAAAACAGATGTGGGAGGAAATAATTTCACAGGATAAAGTTCACAGTGAGGCTACCACACAAAGACAAAGACTGACTCCCAGTATTGGAAGAGTCAACTGAATACATGTGAATACAATTCCAGGAAAAGGATTCTCAAACTGTCAAACTGGAATCACAATGCTTCATCTATTCAGGCCCCTTTTGCACCAAACTGCCTTTTTTTGAGGTATGCAAAGATCTGAGTGACCAAACACCTCTTTGCCTCCTGTTCATACATCTCTGAAAATGAGTCCGTCCCTCAGATGTTGTCCTGACATTATCAGGTTTCTAAGTCCACAGGCATAAGGTAGGCTCTTGTGGCATGCTAACGAGACTGCTTCTCTATTCTGGGCTAGAAAACGCAGGAAGTTGGAAATTTCAGTTTTCCAAAAGAAAGGTACTGGACAAGAGTTTCATTATCCCCTTTTAACCCAATAAAAGATGTCAAACAACTACTATTATTATCTGTATTGTTCCTATCCTCTTCACAAAAATAGGTCTCAAGTTGTCCAGGGCTTAGAGGTACATTTGTTTACTAGGTTTTTGGGGGCTGAGCATCTGCCAGCCGAGCTGGCTGACCATGAGGGAATGAGGAGATGCTGATTCATTTTAATAATTTCTTCAGAGAAATTTATTCAAACAGACAGACTGGGAATTTGCACACATTTCTGCTCTTGCTGCTAACATACTACGACATCAGGGAAGGAATCTTGTGCATCCTTCCAAATGCTGTATTCTGATACACTCTCTTATATTCACACTGTTAAAACCATTTGTTTCACATGCAAAGGACAAATTGTCATATAGTCATATAAGAAGGATTCAGGCATCATAAATTGATAGCTCTAGAATAGATCTGCAACTGGAATTACCAAAGGATATTACATAACCCCAATCCTGGTGAATTTGCCAAGATAATAAACGCCAATTTTGAAAACCAAATTTGAAAATTTGAGACACATTAGAGAAAAAAATATCTCCACACTGATTATCAGTGTTGGGGTAAATCTCTCTTTCCATTTTAGAACTGTTACCTGTATAATACATATATTTTCTTCACAAAAGTAATAGTTGGAGGACACCATAATTAATGCTAAATATAATATTTGAAACATGGCAGACACTCAAACATTAAATGACTAGTTAAATGATAAATATGAAGTTAGAATAAAGTTGAATCAAGAACAAAAATGATCTAATCATTTCAAATTTTAGGTATGAAGCTAAAATACACATAAAAATATAATCCTGTAAGGAAAACAGACATTTAAAAAGAGTCTTGGAGAAGTACAGCATTTATTAGTCTTATGATTAATATTCCATACTAAAATTCTTACATAATAGGTAAATGAATTCAAGAACTGAAATTCACATATATCCATACTTTCAACCCAAGGCAAAATTTCTAATGTTAAATAAAATTTAAAAGTGAGATAAGGACACATGCTTTGACCTTGTTGTTATTTAGTTGCTAAGTCGTGTCTGACTCTTTTGCAATCCCATTGATCGTAGTCTGCTGATGACATATCAGGTACTCCATAAATATTTGTACAGTGATTAACAATTTAAAGCAGAATGAAGAGGCAGTCTTTTGCTGTGTTTTTTTAAAGATCATCTAAAATATCTAAAAAGTTCTTCCATTTTTAGTGTCTGACCCTGAAATTATACTAAAAATGGAAGAACTTTTTAGGTATTTAAGATGACCATTGAAAGAAAAGCAAAACAAAACAAAACAAAGGAATACCTCTTCATTCTGCTTTAAACTGTTAATCCCTGTACAGTAAAAAGTTCACAAAGCAAATGCAAGGTACAAATATAATGATATGGATTAACGACTGGCAAACTCGTTCTATGAAGGGTCAAAAAGCAAATATTTTAAGTTCTGGAGGAACTTACGTAGATAGAAAATAGATAATATTTCATAGATATTTATATAACAAGAAAGAAACAAATTTATGACAATTTTTCACAAAATTCAAAGTATAATAATAATGTAAATCTAAAGCATGTAAAGATATGTAATCCCAGAGGTTTAGGCAAACATCCACTAAAACAGAACTGGTTAAACAGAATGTTCAAGATATTGTGGCAGAATACATCCTGCTGCAGAAAGGCATTTAGGGTGTATTACTAAGTGAAATGGGCTAAATGGAAAAGAAATTAGATTATTTGGGGTGTAAGAAACAGTACATACATTTTATGTGCTCTGAAATTTCTGAAAGGATACAGAAGCAAATGAACAACTGTTAATTCTGGAAAGCAGAGACTTTTATATTTTATCCTTTCTCTGCAAATAAAACCTGTAATATATGTTTCTTTACAATTAAAAATTAGTTAAAATAACTCAGACTTACAATGCAAAATGAGTATGAAGTTTACTGAGTATTAAAGATATCAAATTAAAAGTTTGTGCTATTAAATGAAAAAGAGTAAGCAAAAAGTTCCATATGCAAACTTAGGGGGAAAAAAATCAGTTTTCAAATCCTTTTAGTTACACTCTAAATTATTTTAGGTGTCATGTCACATTAAACCACAAAATTCTGAAACACTTTTTACAAGTTACAGAACAGCATGTATACTCTGATTCAATGGGTATAAAAGATATATATATTCAAGGAAAATGGCTAAAAGAGTGTATGCCAGTTTACACTGGCAACTTTTGAAGTGTATGGAGTTCTGCTTCCTACTTCATTCAATTCTGTATCATTTGACTTTTAATCATATAGTAAAACACTACACACAGACATAAGCAAGAAAATACTGTAGTCTTCAAGATACTTACAGTACAAACCAACAGCTGTAGGCAGCAAAAACAAAGCAAAACCATAAAAAAGTCAGCAAACAAAAGCAAAGTATTAAACAGTTCTGTAGCTTTGTCCTTACTTTCTAATAACAATTTAAAATATGCAGCAAAACATAACTGTGATGTAGACTGATAGAAGTTAGTCATACTTGGCTGATGTCACACATGTACTACAACATACATATGTGATGTACACAGCTAACCTAAAATTCAGTGCTGTCATTTATGATTCACCAAGCTGAATTAGGAATTAATTGGTAATAAATATTTTATTCACCATAAATATAAACAGCACTGCAGAAGGCTTTAAATAAAGTTGCTCCTTTGGAGATTTAAAAATATAATTTTAAGTTAAATTCCTCTTATATGTGTTCACTCATATTGCTGATATGGACAAAGGCTGCAGACTGAGCTTTGCAGACTGACTTTCTCTGAACAGACAGTAAAAGGGCATCTCCAACACTTTCAACATGTTCTCAAAGAAGGAATTATACAATCAATCTTGAATAGTATATCCTCTTCAGAGATCAGAACTTCAGTGCCATGGGGTTTACAGTTTCTAAGTTTTAATAATTCCAGCCTCTTTCATTTCCCTAGCTAAATCCCAAAATTCTCTCTCCTCCCCCACTACCCATCCTTTACCTCCTACCCTGCCTCACTTCTAAATATGCCAGTGGCAAAAATACAAATGTATATCAATAACTGTTAAGTCAATCAAGTTATAAATCATACATCCTTAAACACTTGTCTTATGAAAGTACAGATGAATATTTAGTTTGTGCTTTGGTAGTGATTAAAATTTTATTTGTGAATGCAGCGTAGGAAATACTGCTATGGAACATACGCACACAGACAAAGAAATAAATTCCCATACTAGCACAGGACAAAGTCAGACAGACAATGATAATGTGCTAGAAAAGGAGAGAGCAATTCTGCATCAGAGGGACCTGAGATCCCCAGATGAGGTAATCCTTGGGCTCAGCACTGAGGAATAATAAAAATTTCCTGGGATATGCAAGGAGAAAACACCAGAGGTCACAAACAATATATGCACAGAGTTCTGAAGGTACATCCCATAATCAGGAGACACAGAGAGGTAACAGTTTGGAGAATGGTATAACAGGAGGCTAGAAAAGGGGTTTGTAATTATCCTGTAAAAACTGGATACCAACTGTTACTAAGCTACTGTGTTTAGGCTCCAAACCTATAACTACCCTGCTACAATGGGGCTGGGACTCTGCAAACCATATTTTTTTCTTGCCCAAAGGGAGCACCAGAGGTAGACTGCAAGGTTACAGGACGCGACTTGCTGCCTTATTTTCTTACGGGTGGGTATGTGGCTCCTGTATTGCTCAAACGATACTCCTTCACCCTGGTGGTGGCATTTCCTTCATGCACCAGAAGCTGAATCCACTTTGCAGCTTTCTAACTGTGACACTTTAGTGCTTGCTTTCTTATCTTTTTATGTAAAAGTTTACTTTATACTTGGTAACAATATCTGATATTAACTTCTGATCAAATACACAGAGTGGTTTCCATCTCACGACTGAATCCAGAGCAAATAGAAATCACTAGATATTTCTAAGTCAAGTAACAGCTCATTAAAACCTTCATTCCAGAACAGGGGTCCTCAGTCTCCAGAACCTAATGCCTGATGCTCTGAGGTGCAGCTGATGTAATAACAGAAATAAAGTGTACAAAAATGTAATGTGTTTGAATCATCCCATAACCATCCCTGCCCCCTGGTCTATGGGAAAACCGTCTCCCATGAAACCAGTCCCTGGTGTCGAAAAAGTTGGAGACCGCTGCCCTAGAAACGATGCTGGTAGTCACATAGAGAGTAGGATGTATCAAAGACAGATAGATCACTGGGCCTAGGAATCTCTCGAAACAGGCGAAGAATAACAGCATTCTTCCCTTTTCCCACTAGCTGTTAGAGCTTTAATATCAAAACTGAAGCTGATCACAACTATATGCATTTTTGAGGAGGTGCTTTTTTCCCCTCCTCTCCTTGGATCAAATATATGCTTCCGTTTTTAATTGTATGCGTCTTTTATTGAAAGCCAACTCAAACCCATTCAAATAGTAGATATATAAATAATTCTTCAAAATGTTCCATCCTTACAAAGAAATTTTAGGTTACATAGTTAAATGACAATTTCTGCCTCTGAGCGTGAATAGATACAGAAAAATAAACTCGATGCCCCAACCGAAAGTCTGAACATCAATGAAAAAGATGCTACAGTACTTTAACAATATTGGATGTAACAGAAACGCTGCAGGTAGTGGAGAGAAAAATCAGTGTTTCTAAAAACTGTTAACACATTTCTGTACATCACAGAGGAAGGTAAGTGAGACAAGTTAGATTAAAATAATTTGCTTTGTTCCTTTCCACACTCTGGGTAACATGTTTCTTGATTGAGAAGAAGTATCCCTGCTTTCATCCACTGCTTGGATTAGGGTTACCAAGAGATTCGTACTTCTCTTTCATACTGAAAGTACCATCACTCCAGTTTAGAGAAAAAGACATCATCTTTTTAGTGTTTCTGCATTAAGTCAAAATAAGGAGGTGAAAAAAGAGGGCTGCCAGCAAATCTATATTTGTTACACATGGCTCAACCATCTACGTATCCATTTAGTACAAATATGGCTGTCTAAAATAAGCAACAATTACCTGAGGGGTTAGAAAAATCCAGCATGCTGGTGGTAGGCTGGAGGAGGTCGGGGCTGCTGGACGAGAGTGTTCCAGGGATAGGCATTATGGCCAGACTGTGCCTGCAGTGTCTCGTCCCCACAATGCTGTCATCCTGTGACTGGCTCAGGCCTCCATCACTTCAAAAGAATGCCACATATCACTTTAAAGTATTTGAGGAGCCTTAATAGTAAACATTTCTGTTCTCTGTGCACAAGGCATAACAGGGCCAATTCAAAGTAGTGATTTTAAAATAATATAGCAATTAAAAAAAACAGGACTGGTGTAATACTGAAAACAACACTAAAAAAATTTTTTTTTAATAATTACACTCAAAGTTTAATTTATACATATAGGTAATTCTATTACAGCTGACCGCTGAACAATGCAAGAATGAACTAAGCAGGTCCACATATGCATGGATATTTCTCAGTGGTAGTCAACACTACAGTACTACACAGTCCCTGGCTGGTTGAATCCACAAATGTGAGGAACCACAGGTGTGTAGGGCCAACTATAGATTTTACATGAATTAACTCCTGTGTTTTTCAAAGGTGGGATCTACATGACACAGAAATGCTTGTATTTCGTATTTAGTTTCTGCTGGTTTTGGTAGAGAAAATGAACCTGAATAGGAAGTTCTTGAGATTTGCCAGCTTCATTAGACACTAAGATATGCATCCAACAATGCGCAGCCACACCGCTGAAAGGTTCTTCCTTTTGAAAGAAAAGCTTGGCAACCTTTGAGGCAGAGGACAGAGTTGGTCTGAACACAAGACAAAAATATGGCAGGTTGTAGAAAACAAGGGGGCTAGGCTCAAGTGACAAAGTAAGATAGGTCTTCAAACATATGAGTAACCTGGGAACTGCTTCAACCACCAAGTACAGAGAAGAGAAAACAGGAAGATGATACAGAGAACAGCAGCAAACCACAATGGTGGTATGTGACAAACAAAAGCAGAAGAGAAAAGGCGTGACCAAGAAAGAGAGAAAAAAAAAGAATTTTATAGGCTCTAGTTTATTCTAAGGGTGCATTATTTGTGAGATCTCTCAAGTCTAATTATATGGCTGTTCCCTAGATGAGATGATCAAAACCAAAGCAGAAAGCCAGTCATTGAAAGTTAATTCCGTTGAAAGGCTTCAAAATCAAGTAACATTTACTAAATGGCCATCTTAAGCAAATACCCTTCCTTTAAAATATTTCAGAGGTGTTAGGCAATTCTAAAACCAAAAGAAAAAATAAAACCAAACATAACCCTGTTACTTAAAGTTTAGATACCCCTCAAATTCTATAGAACACAGGATAAGCAAAACAGTTCTAGACAAACACAGGACAGCAGCGAAAAGTAGATTCCATTAGCATCAATAACCAAAATACTACTTATTTCTAAGCACTGGCTAAAATCAATGTTTTAGGTTAATATTAATTCCCATCTATATATTTTTTTTTCAGTGTAGCATTCTACCCAATATTTGCTACATATACAAATAATTATCACAGAATACTTACCTATGATCTTAGGATGGATTAAGATCTGAATAATATAGGGTACTTTCTAGATATGTTAGGAGTTAAAAATAGGACTTAGGCAGATTAGAAAACTATGCAAGATGGATTTAAAGGATTGCTAAATAAACAGCTAAAGGACTGTTAGTAGCCAGACAAGGAAGAGAGCCAGGATAAGACAAAGAAAAGTCAGGGAGAAGCATGAGAACATGGAAAAAAGCAGTTAAATGTTTCAAGAGCAAGCTATGTCAAACAGACCTAGGTTATTAGCTGTGTGACCTCAGGGAAATTTCTTTGTTTCTTGGTTACCTCATCTAAAATTGTGAATACTATTGATCCCCTAGGACTACAGCAAAGATTAAATAAAGTAATGTAGGTGAACATTTTGGCACAGAAAAAAATAGGACTCCTACTTTTTAGAAGATAGTAGCACTTTTACTGCAATGAAAATAGAACAATACATATCTAGAAAGGATTTTACCTAACTCAAAATGAAAAGCAGAAGGGGCAGCATGTGTACAACAGGTAAAGGCACTACAGAGAAAGGAAACGCTTTCCTGGGGGGAAAGAAGCCAGTCTAATCTTATGATAAGGCAAAGGGAATCATTTGATAAGTAATTTTTATTTCTGCTAAGTTGGTTCCTTATAATTAGGGATGTATCCCTAAAGATCAGAGCTAAATAGCTCATGGTAAAAGAAAATACGGGGGGAGGGGGGACGCTTTCACACACATTTTATAGTTTTGTTTAAATATTTTGGCAACAATTCATATTTGCTGCTGTTGTTGTTTAGTTGCTAGGTCGTGTCCAACTCTTTTGCAACCCCATGGACTGTAGGCTGCCACCAGGCTCCTCTGTCCATGGGCTTTTCCAAGCAAGAATACTGGAGTGGGTGGCTATTTCCTTCTCCAGGGGATCTTCCCAGTTCAGGAATTGAACTCATGTGTCCTGCATTTGCAAGTGGATTCTTTACCACTGAGCCCAGGGAAGCCCTACAATTCATATTACATAAATAATAAAAAATTTAAAAAAAATACAAGTCTGTCTTTGATTTCTGAAAATAACCTGCCAGTTCTTGGACACAGTCAGGTTACTAAATCCAAGGAAGCAAACTGTTAAAAAGATTAGCTGTTTCTACTAATAATCAAAGTCTAAACAATTTTAACAATATTTAAAAGTTACAATTTACTATTTAGGGAACTGGCTGTCACTTGCAATAAACTCAGAGAAGGCAATGGCAACTCACTCCAGTACTCTTGCCTGGAAAATACCATGGATGGAGGAGCCTGGTAGGCTGCAGTCCATGGGGTCTCTAAGAGTATGACTTAGCGACTGAGTTGGCATGACTGACCGGGCATGACTGAATGACTTCACTATTTTTTTCACTTTTGCAATAAACTAGAATTTACTACAGAGACTAAGAAGTGCATGAAATACTAAAAGTCTTTTTCTCTCTTACTGATGTTATGTAACATTACTTTTGCTTTTTAATAAGCAATAGATGTGACATGGAAAAGGTATAATAAAGTAAAGCTGGTAACAAATTCATAGTAACTAAGGTGAAAGCATATATAAATGAAACCTATACTAATGTTATGTACAACCCATGCTGTGACATGAAACAGTATCTAATTGGCAAAATATCCATGCTTGTTTGGAAGCTGAATTAATAATGCCTATTTGCAAACATGTCATTTCTTACCAAAACAGTCTCCTGAGAAGATGATGCAGTAACAGAAACAAGATAGTTTTGAAAAATTCCTTAGTAATTCTTGATACTGAATTTACTTAAAATAAAAGTATATTTTAGTTTCAGAGTATGAAACTAAAAAGGCTGCATAAACATTAACAGTTTGCAAACAAAAATAATACCAATATTACAAGCAAACACAGAATGAAAGCTAACAATAAATGGAGAGGAAAAAACTAATTTCTAATAGCCAAACAAGGCAATCTACTTCTGGGACTGTTACAATGAATTAGATACTTGATTGGGCAATCTGTGATTAAAGAAAACAAAATAAAAGCTATAATTAAAAATATAATAGGAGATCAGACTTCCTGATTTCCAGGCCAAGAAAATTCACATTGCTATGTCTTAATTTGAGGATATCATTCAAAATCAGTTAGACCTTTTTTTCCCACTTGTAATTTTTAGGAGCATTCTTTCATTTTAAAATTATGTCATGGTTAGGTATTTGGGGAATTACTGAGTCTTATCTCAATTACTTACTCCTTCCTTATATTCAGTATCTTTACTCCTCTTACAGATATGGACATTCTCTCTTACAGTATTTCTATGACAACTCTCATGCTGCAAAAGCCAGAGCCAAGTGCCCATTCCAGAAAGTCCAGACACAGAGAAGCCATATTGAAAACTGTGGAATTAAACTCATGAAAAATTCTTCCTAATTAAAAAATAAACATTCAAACCAAATAAAAAAATTTTTTAAATACAAAAAACAAGGAAGCAAGCAAGAAATGGAAAATTTACCTATAAAGCTACTTAGAGAAAACTATAATCAACCTTTTTCCTTCTAGTCATTTCAGGGTAAATAGCACATTTAACCAGTCTCTTGTAGCTGGACATCTCCCGAAAATTTTGCAATTTTATTTTACTATGGATAAAGAACAACTAATGATGATGATGATCATTTTAATTTTTGGCCTTGCTGTGCAGTTTGTGGGATCTTAGTTCCCTGATATGGGGTTGAACCAGGGCCCAGAGTCTCAGGGCTGTGAAAGCGCTGAGTCCTAACCACTGGACCACCAGCAAATTCCCTATTCTTGATTATTACTGATGCAGAATATCTCATTCGTGCTCTGTGCCTACTGAACTTCTACTGATCTCTGTGTGTGCATGTGTGTGTAGCAAAAGAGGTTGTCTGAATTCATCTAATGATTAAGTACCAAGAAATATGACATACATTCTCAAAAATGCAAAGTATCTAATCTAAAACAAATTCATTTTCCCTGCAAAATAGGGTCCAGTAGAAAACTATTATGACTGCTACCAAAATAATCTGTTTTTTGGGGGGGTATTTTTACAGTTGAAATTATTAGCATTATGTTTAGAAGAGATGACCAGTTTAATGTTAACTCCCGAAAGGCAGCATTTTATTCATATTTTACTCACAGCCAACAAACTCCTGCTGCCACTAGGGACAGACTCAATAAATGCTTGCTGACTAACAACAAAAATCCCTCTGAGTTTAAGTAAAATAATTTTTACTAGATCTTTCATTTTGGAGGGGTCCTAATATAAACAAACAGTGCTTGAACACACTCAAAAGACTGCCCCCAGCCAACTCAATTTCCATGCCTCCTTGTGTAGGCAAAGATAGACACCAACTGGAGTAACCAATTCCCACTTCCTGAAGGAAACACTATAGAGATGAGATATTGATTTAGATGCCTGACAACTGAATATACCTGGGTGAACCGTGACAAACTAATTGCAATCACGGTGTTCTCTGGCTTTTGATGACACATGTCACAACTATGACACAAAGTGTTCAAAGTGAGACTCTGTTACAGGAAATACATGTTTTCCAGATCAAACACCCCAAGGGCTTCTGGAAATAGAACTCTGGGCATTACTCCTGAGGAACTCCCTGTGTGAATTCTTCTCCCTTCTGATCCTCCATTCCTTTCCCTTTTCCTCAGTGTGTTCATGCAGACTTCTGGTCATCCCAAACTGTCTCCAATCTCTTCAGTGCGAGCTGCTCCCTCTAATAATTTCGTTACTGAATCTCATTTGTGAGGAAAAGTTTATTCTTATATAAAAGTGTTTCCCATGCTGCTATCATACTACAGTATGCTCATATTAAAATAATTTTGCTAAAGTTATGATTTTTTTAAAAGTCTCAAGGAGAACGGTCACTCAAAAAAGAATGACTAATAAATCTAAAAACAAGAAACATTATGAACACAGCTCAGGATGTTTCAATTTTCTGTGAGCTCCAAATTAAATGAAGAATAAATGTGTTTCCCAGAGTTGAAAATAAAAACTGATGAAGCATTTTCTGATCAGGAAATTCTTAAAGATCTTTAAGTAAAAGATAAGAGCTGACATTCACCTTGTTCCAGTTATTGCTATACTGTGTTGCACTGTCAACCCCATATCACTACCACAGCTAAAAGATCTTCAAAAAGTAAATCTTACCACATCACGTCTTCGATGGCCCCCTATTATGACATGAAGTCCGTATCTTTAGCATAATACTCAAAGTCATTCACTAACCTACCTATTATGCGTCATCATTAGGTATGCACTGAGAAACAGTCTACCCAACTTTACCAAGCTTGTTTCTGCCTTTGCACGTATCAAGATAATTACCACCCTGTAATGGACCACTTGCTCATTTTCCGTTTTAGATGACCAGGTCTTACAAGGGTAAAAAACTCATTCTACTTTCACTATTTCTATCCCTGGATACTGTGCCTAGCTTATAATAATTGTGTGAAGAATAAAAGGTTCCTGCTATGAATCCCCTAAAGGCAGAGACTACCTCTTTATAGCTCTGTAATTCTCATCTGGCACAGTACAAGGTACTCTCAAGAGCCAAACTCAGTACTTTCTTTGAATATACTTTCTTTCCTTTCACTGATTCATTGCCTTAATTCAGCAAATATTGAGTGACTACTATGTGCTAAGTACTTTAACTTTTCTGATTACTTTAGAAAGTGGACACTATAAAATATACACAGATATAATATGTATCAGAGTAATTCCCAGTCATGACACTGGATTCATTTTATCAGTATTTTAAGGATTTAATCTGCATTTAAAATCCTGAGGTTCTACTCAGATTTGGTGATATTTTGTTTTGAAAACAGCAATAGATTTGATTTAAAAGGTTAGCTTTAGAATTCAAGAGGGAATAAATAGTGCAATAAAAGAAAGATTTGAAAGAAAAAAAAAAAAAAGCATCAGTGAATATGTCTCAAGTTTTAAGATGTCCAAATTTGTAGATCACGGATCTGACACTGGACCAAAAGTACACCAAAAAAAAAAAAAAAAAAAAGATTTCATAAAATAAAATGAACAGTCTTTTCTTCTTAAGTTCAGATCAAGGTTAATGGAAGACTATATAATCTAACAATGATAACTTCATGGAAGTGATGAGACATTTAGAATTTATTCTTACTTATTTATGGATTGCTTATAGATTGCATTATGCAATAGCTGTATAAAAACTAAAAGTGACCCAACTTCCCCTTTTCCATAAAAAACTTTATAGTCAATAGGAACATGCCTACATTACAGAGATTGTCATTACCTACCTAAACAGTTTCGGAGGCAAGATACTAAATCGTGTTTTATCCAAAATTTTCCTGATTTTGTTTCTTCCACCTGAAACAGTATTTGCTTTTATTTTCTTATTTCCTTTCTCCTGTGATGTTTGTTCAAGATCTCCTGGTACATCCTGGATTGAGTGGCGATTACTTTTTTTTTCAGCAATTTTGGGAATATGAGGAACACCAGATTTCTCTTGTTCAGTCCTACTAAGTAATTCTTTGAACACTGTGAAAATAAATTTAAAAAACTGTCATTTCTTCTCATTAGAAAGTTTTTATATCAATGACATTTTAGATAAACATAGTTGCTTTCTATCATCTGGCCTTTCATACCATTATTCATTAAATCTCACTGCATTATAAAATTTATACTTACTCTTCATTAATCAGCTATATTCACTTTTCATCTTTTATACCTGACTGTAATTCTGATGCTGACCAATAGTGATAAAAGAAATTCACTGGTGAAAACAGAAGCGAAGTAGGCAGATTGCCAGCATGTGTCAAAAGCCCAGTGGCTCCTATTTAGGTAATGAACAATATAACTGCTAATCAATTCAGATTTTATAGAAAAAGGTATTTAGATTCTATTATTTATATTTTATCCCTTATCATTTGAGATGAGATGTAAATACTACAAGTCAGGCCTCGTTTTGCAAACTTTAACCATCAAAATACAAAAAAAAGGGGAGGAGCCCTTCCGAACCTGCTTTTACCAGAAACAAATAATATTAAATTTTGTAATATATGACAATTTCCTCAATGTAACATCTGTGAGACTTAAGTCACTCAGTAAAGTGAAAGTCACTAACAAGCATTTATTACAGTGGTCTGAAGTAAAAAACTAAGCATTTGTAGATAACTTTCTATCAATCCTAAGTCTGGTGAGTTATATTTCATCCTCAAGGAGGGTGCAAGCACAGTGGAGAACTTGCCTTTCCAGCAATCTCTTTGCTGAGATCCAGTTTTTCACCTTGTAAGAGGGCCTGTACCTCCCTGGGGTGAGATAAAACAAAGATAAATCTTTATAAAGCTCTACATCTAGAAGTTTTAGGTGTCTCATTTACCGGTTAGGAAAATATATGTGAAAACTTTTCATTAACTAATGTCACAATAGTTATTTTTTGGCTGTCCTGTCCTAAATGTGTTCTCAAAGAAGCCAGATCAACTGCTGGAGGGGAAGGAAAAAAAACAAAAACAACAACTAAAAAGATAAATGCTAAAGTAGAAGACAATATTCCTGAAGACTGATGATACCTGGGAGGGATGGTGGCTGCATACTTTTGAACATGCAGGTCTTTAGCCACCTAAGACTCAGACCTCAGCTTAACAGGAAGTACAGCTATGAGTAGTATGACTCTGTACCTTTATAAAAGAAGAGCTATAAATTATACAAATGTACCCACTGAAATCTCAAACACAGAAAATTGTCATCTTTTCTGTTGTTTCTGGAATAAATCCATAGTTTCCTAGAACATCAAAGGACTTACTAGTAAAACTCAAGTAGAGAAAGCCACTGAAACATTTCAACATGAACAGCTTGGTATTTAATTACTGACTTGACCATTTTAGAAAGTTTCAACCAGGATGATATCACATTACCAAAGTACATTGAAAGCTTATGAAAAAGCACATTTTCTGTCTTCAAGAAACTGGAAACTTTTAGGAGTCACCTTTCAAAGATAGGTCAACTTCTAGAACTAACACCAAAAAAAGATGTTCTTTTCATCATACGGAAATTGGAATGCAAAAGTAGGAAGTAAAGAGATCCTGGAGTAACAGGAAAGTTTGGCCTTGGGAGTATAAAATGAAGCAGGGCAAAGGCTAAGAGAGTGTTGCCAAGAGAACGCACTGATCACAGCAAACACCCTCTTCCAACAACACAACAGAAGACTATACACATGGACATCACCAGATGGTCAACACCAAAATCAGACTGATTATATTCTTTGCAGCCAAAGATGGAGCAGCTCTACACAGTTAGCAAAAACAAGACTGGGAGCTGACTGTGGCTCAAATCGTGAACTTATTGCAAAATTGAGACTTGAATAAAGTAGGGAAAGCCACTAGGTCATTCACATATGACCTAAATCAAACTTTTACAATTATATAGTGGAAATGACAAATAGGTTCAAGGTATTAAATCTGATAGAAAGAGTGCCTTAAGAACTGCACATGGAGGCTCATTACACTGTGCAAGAGGTGGTGATCAAAACCATGCCCAAGAAAAAGAAATGCAAAAAAGGCAAAATGGTTATCTGAAGAGACTTACAAATAGCTGGGAAAAGAAGAGAAGTGAAAGGCAAAGGAGAAAAGGAAAGATATACCCATCTGAATGAGAAGCAAGGAGAGATAAGAAAGCCTTCCTAAGTGAACAATGCAAAGAAATAGAGGAAAAAAATAAAATGGGAAGATGAGAGATCTATTCAAGAAAATCAGATAGTAAAGAAACATTTCATGCAAAGATGGGCACAATAAAGGATAGAAATGGTATGGACCTAACAGAAGCAGAAGATATTAAGAAGAGGTAGCAAGAATACACAGAAAAACTATACAAAAAAGATCTTTATAACCCAGATAACCAAGATAGTCTGATCTTTCACCTCGAACCAGACAGCCTGGAGTGCAAAGACAAGTAGGCATTAGGAAGCACCACTACAAACAAAGCTACTGGAGGTGATGGAACTCCAGCTGAGCTATTTCAAATCCTAAAAGATGATGCTATTAAAGTGCTGCACACAATATGCCAGCAAATCTGTAAAACTCAGCAGTGGCCATGGAACTGGAAAAGGTCAGCTTTCATTCCAATTCCAAAGAAAGGCAATGCCAAACAACATTCAAACTAACGCACAATTGCACACATCTCACACACTAGTAAAGTAATGCTCAAAATCCTTTAAGCGAGGGTTCAAGCTGAATTTAGAAAAGGCAGAAGAACCAGAGATCAAATTGCTAACATCTGCTGAATCACAGAAAAAGCAAGAAAATTCCAGAAAAAACATCTACTTTTGCTTCAGTGACTATGCTAAAGCCTTTGACTGTGTGGATTACAACAAACTAAAAAATTCTTCAAGAGATGGGAATACCAGACACCACCTTACCTACCTTTTGAGAAACCCATAGCAGGTCAAGAAGCAAAAGCTTGAACTAGACATGGAACAATAGACTGGTTGAAAATTGGGAAAGGAGTATGTCAAAGCTGTATATTGCCACACTGCTTATTTAACATATATTCAGAGTACCTCATGTGAAATGCTGGGCTGGTAGAAGCACAAGCTGGAATCAAGACTGCCGGGGGGAAATAGCAATAACTTCAGGTATGCAGATGACACCACTCTTATGGCAGAAAGTGAAGAGAAACTAAAGAGCCTGCTGATGAAGGTGAAAGAGGAAAGTACAAAAACTGGCTTAAAACTCAACATTTAAAAAACTAAGATAATAGCATCTGGTCCCATCACTTTATGGCAAATAGATGGGGAAACAATACAAACAGAGAGAGACTTTATTTCTTGGGCTCTGTTCTTTGGAAGGAATGATGCTAAAGCTGAAACTTCAGTACTTTGGCCACCTCATGCGAAGAGTTGACTCATTGGAAAAGACTCTGATGCTGGGAGGGATTGGAGGCGGGAGGAAAAGGGGACGACCGAGGATGAGATGGCTGGATGGCATCACCGACTCAGTGGATGTGGGTGTTGGACAGGGAGGCCTGCTGTGCTGCAATTCATGGGGTCACAAGAAGTCGGACACGACTGAGCGAATGAACTGAACTGAAAATCACTTCATATGGTGACTGCAGCCAGGAAATTAAAAGACTTGCTCCTTGGAAGAAAAGTTATGATCAACCTAAATAGCATATTAAAAAGCAGAGACATTACTTTGCCAACAAAGGTCTCTACAGTCAAAGCTATGACTTTTCCAGTAGTCATATTTGGATGTGAGAGTTGGACCATCAATCACGCTGAGTGCCGAACAACTGATGCTTTTGAATTGTGGCTTTGGAGAAGATTCTTGAGAGTCCTTTGGACTGCAAAGAGACCAGTCAATCCTAAAGGAAATCAACCCTGAATAGTTACTGGAAGAACTGATGCTGAAGCTGAAGCTCTAATACTTTGGCCACCTGATGCAGAGCTGACTCAGAGAACAGCCTGATGCTGGGAAAGACCAAAGCCAGGAGGAGAAGGGGATGAAAGAGGACGAGATGGTTAGATGGCATCACCAACTCAATAACATGAGTTTGAGCAAGCTCCGGGAGAAGGTGATGGACAGGGAAGCCCTGCATTCTGCAGTTCGGGGGTCACAAAGAGTTGGACACAACTCAGCAACTGAACAACAACAACAATGCAGTTTTTAAAAAAAATTCACTTTAAGCCATGTGGTAAAAATAAAAATGCTCTTTTGAGCTAAAGTCAAGATACTGATTCATTCCAAAAACATTTACTGACCTTTGAATAGTCAAAGACTATGCTTGATATTTGCAGATTGTTTCAGTTATGAAACATACAATCAGTCAATGATAAATGGATCGGAGAGAACACAACTAGAGGAACTAGTTAAGACGGCAAGAAAAAGAAAATCTTCCTTCATTAAGTCACCATGTAAGAAGAGATCAGTAAAGCGAGTTGATTTTAACTAGGCAAAGGGAGTTGGAGAAGGAAATGGCAACCCACTCCAGTGTTCCTGCCTGGAGAATCCCAGGGACGGGGGAGCCTGGTGGGCTGCCGTCTCTGGGGTAGCACAGAGTCGGACGCGACTTAGCAGAGCAGGCAAAGGGAGTAGGAGTAATTCTAGGTAGAGGAAACCTCAAGTTTAAAGCACCTGTGGCAGAAGCAAAGTTCAAGAAAAAAGATGACCAAAGAACAAGGTAGAAAAAGGGCCGATAAAGTTATTGTAAGGTGTTTGAACTTCCTGTTAAGAGCAACAGGAATGTGCGGGCAGCAGATATCTCTGGCTGCAGAATGTATGTAAGGTGATTCAACAGTGTACAAGTTGGATTATATCTTTACTGGACTTATGTATATAATATTAAGTAAAAATCTGCATCTTTTGTAGATAAAGAAATGATTATGTTAAGCTAAAAAAATAGTGAGGAACAAAAATTAATGGATGGCAAACAAACATAATTAGAAAATCATTAAGCATCAATATTAGATATAATATATGAACATAAGATGAAAGTGTCCAAGAATAAAGGAAATGCTTAATAAATTTGACTACACAAACACTAAAGATTTCTTAGTGTCTATCTATATGTATATGTATTTACACACACAAACCAAAACAAATGAACATGGAAAGTCAAAAGACAACCTGGGGAAAATATGTGCAATCTATAGACAAAAGAAAACTTTTCTTTACTTATTAGACATTCAAACAAATCAATAAAAGATGAATAACTCAACATATAATGGAAAAGTAAAAAAGACTGTGTGTAAAAAAGAAATGTTAGCACATAAAAAAGATGCTCAACTTCCCTCATTATTAAAGGCAGTAATATCAAACTAAAAAGCTTATTAAACCCACTGCAGAGGCATTCTTATACACTGATGAAAGAAGTTTATAAATAGATTGGGGAACTCTAAGAAAGTAAAACCAAAGTAACTATAAAGGCAATTCCACTCAGAGAAATTTATCTTATGTCTATATCTACATAAACATAAAAAATAAATACAAAGGATATTTATTACATCATTGTAAATAGGAAAAACTATGAACAATCTTAAAACATCCAGCAACATGAAACACCAGATCAATAGATTATGGTAACAGTGTGATGGAATTTGATGCAGTAACAATTATATATAAAAGAAATAAATTGGTACAAACTACTGTGGAAAGGTACAGACAATATGGTCCCACTGGGTGTCTTTCTTTAGTATAATTTGTAAAACATGCATGTATTACTTTTACTAAACAATTAAAATGCTAATCACAAATTATCTGAGTGGCGGGATATTTACAGATGTTAGAAAGTTGCAGAAAGTAACAGGAACAGATGAATGCAAACTCCAGAGCAGGAAGAGGGTAAACAGATTGCCAGCTGTATTCTTCTCTGGGGACATTTGCTGAGTCTAAACATAAACAGGAGGTGAGGATCAGGTAGAGGGACTCCTAGAAAAAAAAAGTAGCTTTGATGGATGCAAGTAATGGCAAGAAAACTGGAACACAGAGAAGCACCAAAGCAGTGTCAATTCTCTTCATGAAATATCTCTACTGTAAGACAAGGCATGAGGCTGGAAATTTCTTAGAATCTCATGGTACTCGGGAAACAAAGTCACACAACAGGGAGAGACGACCAACAAACACACAACACATTTATTGGTTTGGGGTGGGACGCAGAAGAGCTGGGCTCAAAATCTCTGAAGGAAAGAATTATAAAAAAGGAGACAAAGCTACCAGATTCTGAATCAAGAGACTAGAGGTAGGGAAGTGGCTGGGAAGACAAGGGTGAAAAAGCAGAGGGAAATTTTTCAGTCTCTGCTTAGAGACAAAGTTCCACTTGAGAAGGGGCCTACATCAAGCACATGACAAGTTTGCTGTCAACTTGAAACCAATGGACACAGCCTAAGTAATTCTGCAACTTAGCCTGACCCAGCTCAATTCCCCTTACTCTATGTGATTAAACAAAGGAAATGGCAAATCCTATCTGTGAAAAAATAACTAACTTTACTATTAAAGTTTCTTTATATACAAAGTACATCATACAATAAAAAATTTTAAGATTCAAGGAAAGAAAATAGCCAGAGGGAAAAAGAGAGTAAAAGATAATCCAAATGTTAGAGTTAATTCACAAGGATTTTATAATCTTTACATTGAACAACACAGAGGAAAAGAGATAAAATGGATTAAAAGATGAAGAAGTGTAACAAAGAACTGAAGTTTATAAAAGATTCAAGCGAATATTTCAGAACTGAAAAATATCTAAAATTAAATTCAAGGCATGCATTTATCATCAGACTGGGTACAGCAGAAAATGGTGTAACTTTCTTAAACATGGGTCATTAGAAAATATCCAAACTGAAACACAAAGCTAAAGTTAGAAAGGATAGAACAGAATGTAATAAATAGTTGGGACACAAATCTTATATAAGTGACTGATTTCACACATGCAAAGGAAGGAAAGAGGGGCAGTAGTAATTAATAATGGCCATGAAAATTTGAAACTGATGAGTAACATCAATGCAAAATTCAAATGCCGGGCAAACCCCATACAAAATAAATACAAAGAAAACTGTAATGAGGACTCCTTGCTACTGTTAAAACTGCTGAGTCCTATTTGCCACCTATGGAAAACGTGGGTATTTTTGCTTAGTCTCCTCTGAGTTGCGGTCCAGTGTTTAATTTTCAAACCCATTGCAGTGCTATACAGATGAGTCCACTTTGTACCACCTAGTGCTCAGGCGGGGACCTGAGTACAGGTCTGCTTGTGCCAGTTCTCAAAGTCCATGATATGCAACAGAACCAAATTCATGTACCTATAGGATGTGGGTGAGCCTAGGATTTCATAAACAACTTTATAGGATTGCTTCCTTCATGTCAGTTATCAACCTGGTACACTTTCTAGTTCC
>SJYA01001180.1:1741779-1887147 GCA_006410615.1 Neotragus moschatus
GGGGAACCAGGGTGGAGGGGGGGGAAGCAGTGACGTTGGCCTTGCTTTCTTGAAGCCACAGCTCCACTAAGGGGTGAAGAACATTTTGTGAGGCAATGCCGCTGGATTGCTTAGAGGCTGGGGCCTGAGAGAATGGGAAAACAAGAGTTGGGGAAGGAAAAGAAAACCTGTGGAAATTTTCTAACCCTGTCTGAGCTTTAGGAGTTTCCCTTCCCATTCCTTGTCAGGCTTCTTCTGGGTCCTTTTTGGTCTGCATTATAATATTCACATCCGGGTTTCATGTCACCTTGAGAGTAGCCCTGGGGAAAAAACATCCTTTTGAGGGGGAGGGTACAGTCTTAGACAAGTGGTAACAGATCAAACACATCCAGAGTCTGTGCTTTTAGCAGGATTCAAAATCTTTGCCCTTTTCCTGGGAGTCTACTGCTTAAAAAAAAAACAAAAAAAAACAGTCTCTTAGTTGCTTTCCCTGTATTGTACTGGTAAATGCTCTGCAGCAGATAATGGCTCCAGTTTACCTCTCCGAGGTATAATTTCTCTGTTTAATAGCAGGTAGCTCTTCACTATGCAGCCCTTCCAGTTGTTCTCAGTCAACACCAGAAACAGTAAATTGACAAGTTTTTTCGAATTAATTTTGCTCAGATTACAGGTGGCTCTTTGAATTGGGAGTCACGTGCTGATTTTTCGTTCTGACATGGCCTCTGCCATTGTTTCCTAAATACTTTCTTCTTCGTATTTTCTTTTAGATTTCTTGGAATGGTACTCCAACTGCATTTTGTACTTTTTTGTTCCATAAAGGTGATTTCTTCAACTCATCTTTTCCTTCTATTCGATGTTTGTCTTTTTACTAAAATATCTCTGCATACTTTAAGACTTATTTTTCCCAGTAACTGTCTTTCATGGTAATGGCAGAGTTACTGGGACTTTATTCCAGACATCACAGCCAGACTAAAATACTTCATTTCAGCAAATGTTTTACTTATATTCCTTTGAGATACTCTTCGGCATTTTGCATGGGGAGAGTGTTGGCTGACTACACTCTGGCTGGGGCAAGTAGGGAGGTCTTGAGGGTATGGGCCACCTTCTGTAGCACCACATAATTCTCATGCTCTGCAACATTCAGTCTAGGGTTCTTTGGGCAACTGTTTCTCACTATTCAAAGAGTTCGGAGGCTGTGGTTTCTCTCCCTCTTGCATCCTTCACATCAATTTTGTTTTCCAGAGCCTATGATGTTAACCACTACATTATACTATCTCTATGTTTTTACACAACCACATTTGATACTAATTAATAATTATTATATGCCAGGAACAAAAAAACTTTAAAAGATATTGATGTTTTTAAACCTATGAAACAGAGCTGCAGAAACTGAATTGAGAAACTAATTTGCTTCAAGTGTCAGAATAACCTCTGCTTCCATATTTTTCAAAATTAGAATCCTTTCAGTTTAACCCAAAAGTTGGTATTTCTAGATACTAGCCCAAAGTCTAGGAAATTAAAAAACTAAGAATTTTTAGCATAGGTTTACTATCCTAAAAATAAGTAAGCTTATACAATATTTGTAAATTGCTAATAGACTGCTATATGCCAGATTTCGCATGATGTCATTTAATAAAAGGGACTCAAGTGAAAAGAGGAAAACCACCAAATGTTTCATTTTCCATTATGACTAAGTGCAGTATTAGGAGAAGCCAAAGTGGGGGGAAACGTACACATACACATACACTTTTCCATAGGCAGAGCTTTCAAATTCAGCTCTTATTTCTCAAAATTCAACCTAAATAATGTAGAGAATTGTTTTCCTTCTTACTACATAAAGACCCTTGAATTTTCTTTGATAGTTTCCAACTGTTATATTGTTTTTATTGTTGCCCTTCTCAAAAATTGAAAGAAGATCCTATGAAGACTAACCAAATCGCAGTCTTTCTCAAAAGCTTAAAAAAAAACACAAAAAATCAAATAGATTTAAAAGTAGAACCTTAGACTTGCTGAATTCAAATAGTTACAAAATCAAAACACACTTAAAGTACCATACTGAAATCAGATTGATTATATTCTTTGCAGCCAAAGATGGAGAAACTCTATACAGTCAGCAAAAACAAGACCAGGAGCTGATTGTGGCTCAGATCATGAACCACATGATCTGCCCAAATTGCCAAATTGGGACTCAAATTGAAAAAAATGGGGAAAACCACTAGACNACAGAGGATGAGATGGTTGGATGGCATCACTGACTGAATGGACATGAGTTTGGGTCAACTCCGGAAGTTTCTGATCGACAGGGAGGCCTGGCGAGTTGCGGTTCATGGGGTTGCAAAAAGTCGGACACAACTGAGCGACTGTACTGAAGTGAACCAATAGTTTGACATAGAAAGGCAGAGTATATTGCTATTAAAAATCAGCAATTCACTGATTAATTACTTCAATGTTTTACTCTATTCACTTCCATAAAACAGCTAACTGGCACTGATCCTGCTATTTTACTTGAGGTAGACTGATTTGCACGTTAGCAGGAAGAATAAAAGCCTATGACTTCTATGTTTCATTGAGTATTTCCAGGCGAAGTACAGTCCATAATACTGAGTAGACATTTCATAAATGACTAAGTGCAGTTGTATACTTATTTTAACTAAGAATCCAAAATAATTAAATACAAATAAAAAATGAAAATTCTAGAATACAGAATATTATATTCAAACATTAAAGATCCTATAATTTTCTTTTTTTTTTAAAGTTAAATTTTTATTTTTTAGTTTGTTTTGCTTTACAATATTGTATTCATTTTGCTATACATTGACATGAATCAGCCACAAGTATAATTTTCAAAAAGCTTAGATGGGAACATGTTTTAAGTATTTTTACTATCCTCCTTATCATTGTTGATTTTTTCTATTACCAAAAAAAGGGCTCAAACAGATTTTTACAACAAAACTCACCAAAAATGTTGGTCTTTACAGTAAGTGCAAGATGAGTATTATTCCTCAAAATTTCAAGGGCTTTCACAAATGTTATATTCTCAAAATTTTGTCCATTTACTTCCATTATCTTCAAGAAAGTGTTCAAAAAGTCAAAAGAAAGACAGAAACAGTATTAGTTATCTCTGCAGCCTTAAGTTTAATGGGTAAAAAAATAAAACTTAAATAAAATGTACCTATACGTGAACAATAGTTATCTGTGAGAAGTCGAATTACTGTCTAATAGCTTTTCTCTATATTGTGGTATCTTCCTAAATCTCTACTAAAAACATTTTTTTTCAGTTCATTTCCTCTGGGATAATAACTGGAAAAAAATTTAAAACATGTTATCATCTCATAAAAATTATCACCTGTGTGTGTACACACATTTTAGTGAAGTATTCTAAATACAAATTTATTGCATTTAAAAAAGAGGTAAATTCATTTAAAAAAGTGGTATTCTAATTACAGCTATTATCATTTCCTGCCACTGACTGAATCAGCAGTCAAAAAGCAACAAGCACAACTGTTATGGGCTCTTGTTCTATCTGACATTGCTGATCGTTCATATCAGGGCTTCACAAATCTGGCTGTAGCTCAGAATCAGGAGTTTATTCCAAAAGTACTGATTTCAAGGAAAAAGGATAAAGAGACAAGACATGATGAGGGAAAAAAAGGCAGCACAGAGGATAGATCTTGAGGGCTGACACAGATTTCAAAAGGATAAAAAGGAGTGAGAAAAAAATGGTAATGGTTCACAATAATGTAAATGTATTTAATACCACTGAACAATATACTTAGAAATGGATACGTGTTATATAATATATATTTTACCACAATAAAAAAATAAAGCTTTTGACAAAAATTCTTAAAGAATATTGGCCATTTAAAGTATCTGATATTGTTTTAGCTCTTTATTTTGTAGCTTTGAACTATGAATAACCCTTTTTTCCAGTTGAGGGGTTCTTAACGTGTGANTAATATATATTTTACCACAATAAAAAAATAAAGCTTTTGACAAAAAAAAAAAAAAAAAGAAAAAAAAATATTAGGAAAACAAAAAGAAAAAAAAAAAATCACAGAAGTTAAGTTTCCAAAGTTTAAAAAAAGTCTTCAGTCTACATACTGTCATGGACCATCTAATATCAGGGAATAAAATAAAAAGATCTGTTTTTTGTTTTTAACAGATCACTTGAATATTCTGAATTCCAAGGACTTAGAATAGACTCTATAAGCATCACTCTTGGGGATTTGTGGAGGTGGCCAAAGGCACCTAAAAAAGAAATAGAATGGCTTAGACTTCTTTGGGACCATGTTAAGATGATGTGATACCTTTCTATGATATCAGTGTTCTGAGAGAAAAATGACTGTGATCAAAGATTTTTATACTTCACTGAACAAAGATACCATTAGACATGCAAGGGACACAAAGCTAGAGTACTCATTTGCTCTTTCTGAAAGAAGTCCTAGGAAAGGTACTAGAAGTACTGGAAGACAACTGTGAAATAAATAAAAATAATGGCACCATGTGGCACAGACGAAGTAGAGGTGATCAATGAAAGCAGTAAGCAGGTGCAAAATGATTCTTAGTAATAAGCTTATGAAACTTAATGCAAATGCCAAAGTACTCTTAAAAAAGAATATTTACAATATTAAAAAATGACTTATTAAAAATCTCAGATAATTTCAACCATACTTGGAAGGCCTGAGGGAAGAAATAACAATAAATTTCTCTCCTCTCTCAGGAATGAAACTGCTGGAGTATTCTTTTCTTTTTGTTCTTAGAAGAATGAGATTCTTAAACATATTCACCAAAAAATACTTGACCAATAAATATATTTGACTCCAAATTCCTAGCAACTAGATATTCTTAATGAGCAGTCTGAGTAAAGCCCAGAAATCTTTATTCTAAAAAGCTCCCCTAGAAGAAGAAGAGTATCATTAAAACTTTGTGTCAGAGTTTCTCTTTTAAAATATCATTTATTCTTAAATTTTAAAGTATTAAAGTTTTAAATATTTTAAAGTATTAAATTTTAAAGTATAATATATGATTCACTTATATTAGTTTCTTAACTTCCTGCACTACTGCTATTTAGATACTGATATTTGGGCTGGATAACTGCCATGTGGCTGCTTTGTCACGGGGTGTTCCTGGCTATTCAGCAGTATCCCCAGCCTCTATCCACTACATGCCAGTAGTAATTCCCAAGTCATGACAATTAAAAATAACTCCAGACATTACCAAATGTCTCCTGGGTGACAAAATTACTGCTGGTTGAAAGCCACTGTTTTGAAGTACAGAACTTTTAATAATGTGAATGCATGCCTGCTTGCTTGATTTATGTCCATGCCATGTGGCATGTGGCATCTTAGTTCCCTGACAAGGGATTGAACCTGTGTCCCTTGCAGTGGAAGCACAGACTCTTTTAACCAGTGAATCACAGGGAAGTTCCTGTGAATGCCTTAATTAAAACACAAAAAACACCACGGTGTGGTTATAAGTAAAATAAAGTCATATTCTAAATAAATGCATAAACAAACAAAAATTTTAAGTGGAACAAAGTCAGCTTCCCAAATGATTTAGCTAGAAGAAAAACCACTCTGGTGTACCTGAGATTTTGAGAGCTTTGTTCAAAATACAAATACCCAGTCCTTAACTGTGCAGAATGTGATTACTATGATTACTGAGGTACTGTATTTTTTTTTTAGTAACAAAGTTCTCAGCAATTTCATTTTTGAAAATATATTGTTCTATAGTTTACTAATGCCTCCATGGAGAGAATAAATCCCTATCTACTTACTCCCAGTATCTCCCCTTCCTTTTCCTAATCCTTCAACCAGCTCACTCTACTTACGGATGTACCGAATAGTTTTGTTACCATATGAACATTATTTAAAACAAAACCATCATTTACGGTAAATCTTTGGCCACTTAATTTTGGAGTGGTATGGATGAAATTGCTTACTCTTTTAAAACATGGAAGGGTGCTAACTCTCTTACTGATCTTTCTGGTATACTGTGAAGTTGCCAAATGACAGAGTTTCCTAATACTTGGAGGATGGGCAGGACCATTCAGATTGATAGTGGCCAGACTATCAGGCTGTTTCTGGACCTGCTGTATCAAATTTTCCATTACGAGTAATGGATATATGACAAACACATTTTAAAAATAAACCATTTAAAAACACCACCTCTAAAAAAAAGTTTCAAAGGTATTTCCTTAACTTGATTGTGCTTACTAGAATATTATCATGTAAGAAAAGCAGCACTCCTATTACTTATAAAAAGGCTTTAAATGGTTGTTATTTACTTACTTGATCACCACGTTTCAGTCCTGCATCAGCAGCTTTGCTACTAGGTTCTACACTTTCAACAAAAATACCAAATCCCTTCTCACTTCCTCCACTTAGGCTGAAATGCAGAGGTGACTCCCGGGAAGCTTTCTGCAGCACAACCTGTCTCCATTTAGCCTTTGCAGCACACGCAATATTCAATAACCGGAGATGACCATTCATTTTCTACAAAGTAGAAAGGGGTAATATATATATATATAAATGTATATTATTTATTTCTATAGGCTTTAAAAAATATAACCTAAAATTATTACAACTAGAGTAAATAAAGAATATTTAAGTATGGGTAAATAAAACCGAAGGAGGGAAACCTTCCACCATAGAGCACTCTCAAGAATAAAGATCCCTTAATATGGTTTTTCAAAATTTCTAGATAATCACAAGTTAGAAAAGATTTCTGAATCTAAGTAATAACACATTCTGTATTACTGTCGTGCTTATCTCCTGCTGCTATGTCGCTTCAGTTGTGCCCGACTGTGCGACCCCATAGACGGCAGCCCACCAGGCTCCCCCGTCCCTGGGATTCTTCAGGCAAGAACACTGGAGTGGGTTGCCATTTCCTTCTCCAATACATGAAAGTGAAAAATCAAAGTGAAGTCGCTCAGTCGTGTCTGACTCTTAGCAACCCCATGGACTGCAGCCTACCAGGCTCCTCCGTCCATGGGGATTCTCCAGGCAAGAGTACTGGAGTGGGGTGCCATTGCCTTCTCCGTATCTCCTAGCTGTTACATAAAACCAGAATATTTTTAAACTTTTATTTAAACCTTAAAGGACTTCAACCACCTTCCCAAACATTGTCTAATACTCAGACACATGCAAGTCTCCATCTCTTTCAGAAATATTCTTATAATTTAGATCTTCATTAAACTCAGCAATATTTTAACCTTCAAGTTCTAGTATCAGTTTAATGTATCAGCTGAGAATTCAACTATTCTCAAATAGTGTATTAAATAAATCTCATGTCCATAACAAAAAGCTAAAGTTTTCCTCAGGGTAGAAACCAAATTTTACACCTCTTCTGATCCTATATAACAGCTTGGAGTATACAGCAGAATTCAGTAAATATTTGATGACTGACTCGATAACTGGGGGAAAAACATCCCATGATTGCAATATAGATTCTATTTTTCATAAGTTCCTTGAATATTTACACAGCCAGCAATGGAAGTGCCAAATGATGTTGGTGAGCCTCAATGGGCCTCTTAATCAAGTTCCCTGTTCATTCTCCCTATTTTGCATAGAGCAGATATGCTGCTGAATAGGCTACAGGAACCAAGAGCTAAGGAAAGAGACAAAACAATCTAAAATTTCCCCTATTTTATTCAACTTAATCCACTTGTACTCTGTAATAATAATGGTGCTGTGCCAGGTTTTGTTTGCAAATGCTTATATTCATAGCTCACTATAACCCTCAAGACAATCCCAACAACCTAGAGGCTACTATGTATAAAATAAGACAATGGAGGCATATAAGGTTGGACAATCTTTCCAAGTTCACATATCTACCAAGTGGTAAAGTCTGAATGTTGTTAATTCAGGCAATCTAACTCCTGAGCTGCATTATTATTTATTTCCTAAAAATTCAAGTTGCTTGGAACAGACAACTGAGTTGCAGTTCAAAGTTTTTCTATCTAATACGAAGAATAAATAGATTTATAAATAGCTACCATGAAAGTTAAAAAGACCTTGAGGGTATTATCTGAGGTGTTGTACATTAAAAACAAATGAAATCACATGCAGAAGGGAGATTTAGAAAGTCTAATGTAGGTCTGATAAATATGTGTATTTGAATGCCTAAATGAGTGAAGACTCTGGAAGAAACATGATCTTTGTTTGGGTTGAAGCAGCAGAGGATGAGCCCAAGTTTAGAATACATATTTGAAAGTTCTCAGAAGACAGGAAAAGATGAAAGCTATTCTGAGTTGCAATTCTTCAGCAGGGGGACAGAAAAGACTGGTAAGAATCCCCAAACCCTGAAGAAGATAAAATTCTGAGCCTTACTGTATCTTCCAGATTTTTTTCAAATTCCTCTAGAAATCGAGTCATAGCAGGATCACCTTCAAAATCATTGAAATGATTATTTACCCATAATAATACAATCCGTGTTACCTGTGGAAACATGGAAGAAGCAGCATACGATTATGTGACAGGAATTCTTCCTGCAAAAATAAAGTCCTAAAAGCAAGTCCTAAACTGAGGAACAACTGAGCTTTATGGCTAAGCCTTTTGTCCACCCTCTCACACATGAAAGGGCTCATTCTAACAGAGAGGAACATTTTAGTTTGAGCTTTTGCTTCCTTATACAACAGAGAGAACCAAGCCTCTGCTTTCACTGAGAAGACAAGCCTGTATACTAACATGTAAGAAGTACATGGGAAGTGAATTTTGAACAGTATCTTAAAATGCAAACTTCTAAGGGAAGGCCAATGTCAAGTATTTCTTTAGCTGAGACCATTTCACCGAAATTATAACAAAACTCTGAAATCTCCTTCGTAAGCACTGTAATTTTCAAAGTTGTGAATTAATTACTTTGTTAACCTCTGCTACAGATTAACAAAAAAGTTAAAAGCAAACAAATGGATGTTCAATTAAATAATGTGCCTACAGTGAACTCTACTCAATGCTCTGTGGTGAACTAATATTGGAAAGAAATCCAAAAAAGGGGGAGATATATGTATACTTATGTCTGACTCACTGTGCTGAATCAGTATAGCAGAAACTAATACAACACTATAAAGCAACTATAGTCCAATAAACATAAAAAAATTAATATTAAGAAACATTCTGAACATTAAGAAAACACACAGGAGCCAAGATAAATCTAAAGAAATAAACCAGTGATTTTTCGAAAATCTAAATTAAAAAAAGTGCGTAACAATACAAATAAGTCGTATACTTTTTAAACTGTGGTAAAATAACACATAAAATTCACTATTTTAACTATTTTAACGTGTACAAGCCAGTGGCATTTAGCCCATTCTCAGTCATGTACAGTTGTCCCCAAGCTACCTAGTTCCAGAGCACTATCACTACCACAAAAGAAAAATCCCATTCCCAATAAGCAGCCACCTACCATTCTGCCCTCTTTCCAGCCCAGAACAGCTTCTATTTGCTTTCCTGCCTCTCTGATTTGTCATTCAATATGTGATCTTTCACGATTGGCTTGACTGTACATTTTCAAGGCTTGTAACATGTTGCAGCATGTATCAATGTTTCATATTTTTTAATGGTGGTGGTTTAGTTGCTCTGTGTCCAACTCTTGTGACCCCATGGACTGTAGCCTGCCACGCTCCTCTGTCCATGGGAATTTTCCAGGCAAAAATACTAGAGTGGGTTGCCATGTCATTCTCCAGGGAATCTTCCCGACTCAGGGACTGAACCCAGGTCTCCTGCACTGCCAGTTCTTTATCAACTTTTTTATAGCTGAATAATATTTCATTGAACACTTGTTTACAAACTTTTGTTTGCACACCTATTACCTATTTTGGCTATATACTTCAGGAGTAGAACTATTGGATTACACCACAATTCTATGTTTAACTTTTGGAAGAACTGCTGAGCTGTTTTCCATAGCAGCTATATCATTTTACATTACTACAAGCAATGTATGGGAATTTCATTTCCTCCACATCAACATCCTCGAAATCCTTGGTATTTCGTCTTTTAAGTCATCTTAGTAGGTATGAAGCAGAATATCACTGTGGTTTTGATTTGCATTTCCCATGACTAATGACACTGAACACCTATTGCATGTGATTGCTGGCCATTCATATCTCTTCTTGGGAGAAATACCTATTTGAGTCCTTTGTCTATTTTTAAATCATATTGTCTTTTTGTTGTTGAGCTGTAAGAGTTTTTTTTATACATTCTGAACACTAGATCCTTGTCAGACATACGATTTACAAACATATTCTCCTATTCCATGTGTTGCTATGCTTTTCCTGATAGTTCTTTTCATGTGAAAATGTTTTAATTTTGATGAAATTCTATATATCCATCGCTTAAGTCTGTGCTTTGCACTAAAAAAAACTATCGCTTAATCCAAAGTCTTTTTTCTACTCCTTCTTTTCTTTGAAGAATATTATAGTTTTAGCTCTTACATTAAGTCTCTGATCCATTTTGAGCTAACACTGAATATGGTGTACGGTAAAGGTCAAACTTCGTCCTTTTACACATGAATATCGAGCTATCCCTAAGTCATATTTCTGTTCATTCTCTAGCATGCCTTTATTTCCTCAGCAATCTAAGTAACTTTATATAATTTCAAAAACAAGGGAAAGGCAAGCCTGTAGTTTTGGACACTTACTGTATCTAACTTATTTCCTTTAAAGTATAACTCAGAGCTTCCCAGGTGGTGCTAGTGGTAAAGAACTCACCTGCCAATGCAGGATACCAAAGAGATTAGGGTTTGACCCCTAGGTTGGGAAGATTCCCTGGAGGAGGGCATGGCAACCCATTCTAGTATTCTTGCTTGGAGAATCCCATGGACAGAGGAGCCTGGGAGGCTACTGTCCACAGGGTTGCATGGAGTTGGACAAGACTAAAGCGATTTAGCACAAACTAGAACTCAGAAAGATATGCCAGGCAACTACGGCTCTACTTTTATTTTTTCTTAAAATAACTAACTTCCTATTACTGAGGTAGTTTATCAGTAGTTATGTGCCAGTAAGCTGAAGTATTACTAGTTTTTCCAAGAAAAGTATAAACACTCCATAAAAATATTTAAGAAAATCTATTTAAATGTTAAATGCAAAAAAAAATCCTCAATGACACAACTGTGTTACAGCAGTAATAAATTAAACTCAAAAAGATAAAATTTTAAAATGATTATAAAGTCTTTTAACTCAGAAAAAATCAATGTTTTTCTATTTAGATTGTTTCTAAGCCCGCCTGAAAAAATGTAGTTGGTGAATATTCTTTCTAAACTTTTAAATGTTTTACTGATCTCTGAAACAAAGAAGTATTTTGATTAAGTACAAGATTGCTGCTGCTGCTAAGTTACTTCAGTCATGTCTGACTCTGTACGACCCCATAGATGGCAGCCTACCAGGCTCCTCCATCCCTGGGATTCTCCAGGCAAGAACACTGGAGTGGGTTGCCATTTCCTTCTCCAATGCATGGAAGTGAAAAGTGAAAGTGAAGTTGCTCAGTCGTATCCGACTCTTCGCGACTCCATGGACTGCAGCCTACCAGGCTTCTCCATCCAGGGGATTTTCTAGGCAAGAGTACTGGAGTGGGTTGCCACTGCCTTCTCTAAAAGTGCAAGACTACTATCCTGCATCTTCTGAATTTATACTACACCACAGCCTGATTTCAGTTTCTGCCTTTTAGAAGGCAAAATAATCCACTTTTTACAAGCTATTTTGTCATAAAAATAACCAGATATGTCTACTGATTCACTATTTTTTTAGGTGAATTGAATCTTATCAAAATAAGCATTTAATTTGTCAACTGCAAAAGGTTTTGGGGGAATATAAAAGTTAAAATCACTTTCATGCCCTTTATAATACTAACCTTATCCCTTAAGCTGTCAATTTTAAACCATTCCAACAGTTTGGTCCCAACATCCAAAGGACTTGCAAGAAATGTTCTATAAGTTAATAGAAAATCTTCTATATAAGTTGGGTCCACAATGGAATGCTCTTCTATTAAATGCATGATGAGACGCTCAGGCGTTCCCTAAAAATCAAAACAAAGAAAGAATTACAGAATAAAAAAGTAGCTCAAGAACCAAATAACTCCTATTGATTACTTCCCTTTGTAGCTCCTCGATTATAAAGTCCTCAAAGTAAAGTTTCATCTTTAAAACTCTCAGCACTGGAAGTAGGTAGTGTCTCTAGGTTGTAGACCATCATCATAGAGAAGTTTAGAGAGAAATAAGGCAGAGGAATAAACATGCACAACAGCATTACCTTGGCTGTAGCTGTTTTATCCGTATTTCACTACAGCTATGGGGGGATAATATAATAACTATCTTGAGTAAAGAGAAGGAAGAGGGGCTCCCCTGGTGGTCCAGGGATTAAGAATTCGCCTTGCAAAGCAAGGGAAACTGGTTCAATCCCTGGTCTAGGAAGATCCCACATGCCATGTTGCAACTAAGCCTGTGCACCACAACTACTAGCCGTGCTCTAGAGCCTGAGAGCCTTAACTACTGAACCCACGCACAGCAACCGCTGAAACCCGTGCACCTATAGCCTGTGTTCCACAACAAAAGAAGTCACCACATAACAATAAGAAGCCTGCAGGGAACAATGAAGAGTAGTCCCCTACTTCCACAACTAGAGAAAGCCCCCGTGCATCAACAAAGATCCTCCACAGACAAAAAAATGAAATAAATAAGAGAAGAAAGAGGTGAGAGTTAAAGAAAATAAATAAACAAAGCTGTCTTCTGAATTTAATCATCCTTAAATTCCATTCTGTTCCAAGTTATGGGAACAACATAGTTCAAGATAGCTTGTTTTATTACTGTCACTTCTTGAACAGAGGTTTCCTCTTCTGTGGTTTCTCCATTCCCGTTTGCCAGAGGAACCAGAAGTTCTACAGACACTTTTTACATGCACTCAGAGTTTAACTGCTTGCCTGTTTCTCAATTTATAAAAAGGAATGAAAGTAAAATTTATCTATTGCTCCTCTTTNACAACATAGTTCAAGATAGCTTGTTTTATTACTGTCACTTCTTGAACAGAGGTTTCCTCTTCTGTGGTTTCTCCATTCCCGTTTGCCAGAGGAACCAGAAGTTCTACAGACACTTTTTACATGCACTCAGAGTTTAACTGCTTGCCTGTTTCTCAATTTATAAAAAGGAATGAAAGTAAAATTTATCTATTGCTCCTCTTTGAATTCCTGAATCACTATTAAAATTTATTACCCTAGCAGCATCTTAAAAAATGGGTACGCAGAACAAATACAGAAATAAACCAGGTATTAAGCCAAACATAAAAACCAATTGTTGTCCATACTGTCAGATTTCAATTTGGTGCATTCATCATAACAACTTCATTGGCCAGAACTACTACATGACAAATACACATTAATACTAACAATGTTCTTGTTTAAAAATTTATTACAAGATTAAAAAAGGGTACCCACTGCTAATCAGGTACATAAATCATTTCTCTAGAAGGAAGTAAAAGGAAAGGCTCTTCAAGTTACCTATTTGAGGGACAAGACAATCAGAGGTCATTCCTATTCTCCCACCTTCAAAAACATTCTAAGAATTCCAAATTAGGTCTGTCATTCAGGCAAATCACAATTTGATGTCACTCAAATCTGGTTCTCAGATCAAACATAGTTATGTCAGTGGTGAAAATGATTGACATATTAAAGAGAAGCTGTTATTCTGATTAGGTGAATCACTGAGGAGGGATATCTGTGGAGATTAGGCTGTATTTTAAAAAGCAGTATTTAATGCCAAGTTCCATAATCATGCAGAGGCACCTACTAAACTGCTCACTAGCATCCAATAAGGTGGGATGCTGGGAGACAGGTATGCCGAGTGGCAGGTGAAGGAGATGGCTAGCTGGTAGAGTCTGGTTACAATGAGCAAGCAAGTAAATATACAGAGCATAACAAGAGCCACTGTTAGATAAGGTTATTTACAGAGAGGGAAAGGAAAAGGCTACAAAACTAACTCTGTGGTACAGTACTAGAACTGGGAGTCCTGGTATAAGCTCATGACTGAGACAGACAAATATATAAAGGTACAGGTGTGCATGAATTTACAGTAATTCAATACATATTCCTACCTCTCTGAGGAAAAGCTCTAGAAGTGATGATACCACAGTAGCAGTGAACAGAGTGAGTGCCCCGATTTGGGTTTTTAAATGCTATTATCTACTAGGAGGATCCAGAGCTCTTTGGAGCAATGTCTGATTTCAAAGCAAGGGCAGGAAAAGTAAAAGATGACCCTGGAACATCTTGTAACAAAGAAGCTCTCAAAAATGATGGGAACATATCAGAGGAATATAGGAATCAACAACCTTAAGAGGGTCCCACCAGCTAAATCTGGGACAATCAGAACAATGCTGATGGTAAAGAAATATGAAAAGTTATGACCAACCTAGATAATATATTCAAAAGCAGAGACATTACTTTGCCGACTAAGGTCCGTCTAGTCAAGGCTATGGTTTTTCCTGTGGTCATGTATGGATGTGAGAATTGGGACTGTGAAGAAGGCAGAGCGCCGAAGAATTGATGCTTCTGAACTGTGGTGTTGGAGAAGACTCTTGAGAGACCCTTGGACTGCAAGGAGATCCAACCAATCCATTCTGAAGGAGATAGCCCTGGGATTTCTTTGGAAGGAATGATGCTAAAGCTGAAACTCCAGTACTTTGGCCACTTCATGCGAAGAGTTGACTCATTGGAAAAGACTCTGATGCTGGGAGGGATTGGGGGCAGAAGGAGAAGGGGACGACAGAGGATGAGATGTCTGGCATCACTGACTCAATGGACGTGAGTGTGAGTGAACTCCAGGAATTGGTGATGGACAGGGAGGCCTGGTGTGCTGCGATTCAAGGGGTTGCAAAGAGTTGGACACGACTGAGAGACTGAACTGAACTGAATATAATCAAAGAGGAGAGAATGCCCATTCTTAGAGCAGAATGACAATAAAATAATGGAAACAGAAAATCACCATTTCAGGCAGGAGTAGTCAATCTAAGAAAGACTGGTGGATAGAGGTCTGCAAGACATACTGACACTATCCTAGAACATCAATGCTTCAAATGCTTATCAATTACAATGGGTAAAATGGTGATTTCAAAGTAAAGAAACTTGACAGACACCAACAGGACCAGGTGATTAAGACTGACTTCACTAGTGGTGGCAGGGGTGGACACTGTGTGCTCCCTGATGAGATGTACTGAGAAGAAGAGGACGTTATTTCTGCGGGGTTCAAGCCAGGAAAGTATAACTTTAGTCTGGGCATGAGAAAACACTGGACAGATCTAGTCTAGGGGTCATACTGTACACTATAGGGTCTATATTCATCAAAATTGCTGAGAATGTGAAAAGGGAATAACTATTCCTGGAGTAGACTTAAGTGACATGACAACTAAATGCAACTGTGTGCCTGGATGAGACTGAGCCAAAAATGAAAAAAAGCCATTTTGGGGAGAATTGGTGAAAATCTAAATGCAGTCTGTGGGCTGAATGGCTTTACTTTATCAATGTTCATTTCCTAACCTGAAGGGTTCCATGGTGTTTATGTAGGAGATTGTTCTTATTTTTAGGAAGTAGACAATGAAATATTTTGCAGTAATGACACATCACATTTGCAGATTGCTCTCAAAAGATTGAAAAAAAACTGATGAAAATGGAGAAAATGCAGGGAAATGTTAACAGTAGGGGACTCTGAGTCAGGATACTCTATACTGTTCTTGCAACTTTTCTGTAAGTTTGAAATTATTAAAAAAAAAAAAAAGAGGGGGCCTCAACATGAGCCTTCATAAAGAGACAGCCTGTGACAATCCACACATATATTCGAAATTTTTCCTACACAGAAAGCTTACACTCATCAGATTAGGAAAAGAAAAGGAGTGTTTAGAAATAGTCTGACTCTTAAGGAATATCTGATCTGACCAACCAGTCCCTCTTATTGTTAAATAAATGGCTGCACTTACAATGAAAAATAAGACAGTTATTTTGCAACCAAGACTATCTTGAAAAGAAAAAAAAGGTCAAGCATTTATTTCCTCTCTTCCAACTATAACTGCTCTATTTTACATCTGTGTGTGCTCAGTCATGTCTGACTCTTTGTGATCCATGGACTGTAGCCCGCTAGGCTCCTCTGTCCATGGGATTTTCAAGGCAAGAATACTGGAGTGGGTTCCCATTTCCTTCTTGAGATTCAGATGCCATTAAGACAGGCAGACGGGAAAGTGGAAGGCAAGGGGGCAAGGATCAGAGGGGAGAGGGAATCAGAGAAGGGAAAATAATATGGGTATTAATACTTAAGACTCTACAGCATGCTAAGGCTTTTGATTTGCCACATTTAGCCCTAATAAAGACCTGCCATAGCATCTCCATTTTCAGATAAGAAAACTGAGGTTCAGAGAGGCTAATGTCTGTTTCAGTGACACAGAGATCCCATAAGCACTCTCCATCTTCATCTAGGATTCTTGTACGCTGATGGTTGCTCCTTTCAATTTCTGTTTTGTTTCTAAATATTGCTATCTTTGATAGAATTAACTCCCATTATTGATGAATCATAAATTTGAGCAGGAAAGTTTTGACTGGTATATTCTAATATCCTTTCATACTGATATTACATGGCAGTGCCTTCCTTACCCAATAAAATACTGTTCAAGACCAACTAAGAAAAAGTCAAAAGTACCCATTTATATACACTAGATCTCAAGGTTAGTGAATTATCTTGCACTACTTAATAAGCACTTCAAAGTCTTTTTTTTTTCCCCCCCAAAGTCTTTTAAACAAGATGAAGGTTTTATTCTATCATTAAGAATAATAAGTAAACACACCCACCTTTATTACAATATGTCCTTTTCTGGTTCCACTTCGATCCAGTTCACGATGCTCATGTACCATAACAATTTCTCCCTCTTCCTCAACTTTATGGGTATTTTTTTCAACATGATTTAAAATTCTCCAATAATCTTGCTGGGCTATGCAGACAAACTGTCCAAGAACAACATGGGGACAGTTAATAAACCTATAATACATAAATATATCACTGTGCACCAAGGCAGAGCACAAAGGTAAGAACTCAAGTGACATTAGTACTTTTTTATTTAGCCCCTTTACTCCTTAACAAAAATCAAGGTTAAAAAAAATAAATCACGCACAAAGAGACCAAAGAAGTTAAATCCGTGTGAATTCTGTTCTAAAAGGAGAAGTACGCATACACTTCTTTCAAAACTGACACTATGCAAAGAAAACATGAAGCAGGAGTAAGTTAGAAACAAACAACTCAGAAGTTCCTATTTCTTCCTCTATTGGAAAAAAAAAAAAAGGAGACTGAGCTGGCTAATATCACATAGATATTTAACAAATAAACATTTACTGGGTATACTCTCTTTAAAATATGCATAGTTTAATTCCACAAATATTTGCATCAGATATAAAATCTACTTTCCTTTATTAACTGAGTTTTTCAAAGTTCTAATTCTCAAATCAAGCTATTTTATTTTGAGGAAGGAAAAAGGCTCAGCCATTTAAAATCAAGAAACAGGAGAACCAAAACAAAAAAACAAAAACACCCAGAAACAAAAGAACATACACTGCTATATTTAAAATGGATAAGCAACAAGGACCTGCCGTACAGCACAGGGAACTTGGCTCAATGTTATGTGGCAGCCAAAGTGGGAGTGCAGTTTGAGGGAGAGTAGATACAACATTTATGTGCAACTGAAACTATCCTTCGCTGTATACCTGAAACTATCCTAAATAATCCATTCTACTCCAATATAAAATAAAAAAAAATTTTTTTTTAATAAACAAGAGAACATGACCAGAGATACGCTTACCTGACAGTCATCTACTTTAGTCCTAACAACTCCATGCATGTACTGTTTATCCAGACTGGGTGTGATTCCAAAACTATTTCCCATAAAGAGATTGTCAACTTTTCCATCTGGATGACTGATTTCCACAGTGCCATTTAAAATAACATACCATGAATCAAGCTACAGAGAAGACGACAGGTTTTAAGAATCTTTGAGAAAAGATGATTTTATGTTAACTTTGAAAAATAACCAATACATAGAACTCGTAAAATTTATAAAAGATTTCATTATATTATTGAATATTCCATCAGATCAGAATATATTACTAAATAACACCCTGTTTCTGTTAAGCAAATAACTACAGTTTATTTTACTCTTTCTTCTTTTAGTCATCAAATGAAATCAGGGACCCTCATAACTGACCAAAATACTCTAAGACAAAATAACATTATGGCTAAGACCACAGTTTAGTCACTTAGTCTTGTCCAACTCTTTGAGACCCCATGGACTGCAGCATGCAAGGCTTCCCTGTCCATCACCAACTTCCGAGCTTGCTCAAACCCACGAGCAAGTTCATGAGCAAGCTCATCACCATTGAGTTGGTGATGCCATCCAGCCATGTCATCCTCTGTCGTCCCCTTCTCCTCCTGCCCCCAATCCCTCCCAGCATCAGAGTCTTTTCCAATGAGTCAACTCTTCACATGAGGTGGCCAAAGTATTGGGGTTTGAGCTTCAGCATCAGTCCTTCCAATGAATATTCAGGACTGATTTCCGTTAGGACTGACTAGTTTGATCTCCTTGCAGTCTCAAGAGTCTTCTCCAACACCACAGTTCAAAAGCATCAATTCTTGGTGCTCAGCTTTCTTTATAGTCCAACTCTCATATCCATAAATGACCACCGGAAAAACCATAGCCTTGACTAGACGGAACTTTCTTGGCAAAGTAACGTCTCTGCCTTTTAACATGCTGTCTAGGTTGGTCATAGCTTTTCTTTGAAGGAGCAAGAGTCTTAATTTCATGGCTGCAGTCACCATCTGTTAGCGATTTTGAAAATCACCAAGAAAATAAATTCTGCCACTGTTGCCATTGTTTCTCCATCTATTTGTGATGGACCGGATGCCATGATCTTAATTTTTTGAATGTTGAGCTTTAAGCCAGCTTTTTCATTCTCCTCTTTCACTTTCATCAAGAGGCACTTTAATCTCTCTTCACTTTCTGTTATTAGGGAAGTATCATTTGCATATCTGAAGTTATTGATACTTCTCCCAGAAATCTTGATTCCAGCTTGTGCTTCATCCAGCCCAGCATTTCATAAGATGTACTCTGCATATAAGTTAAATAAGCAGGGTGACAATATGCAGCCTTGACATACTCGTTTCCATTTTGGAACCAGTCTGCTATTCCATGTTCAATTCTAACTTGCTTCTTGACCTGCATACAGATTTCTCTGGAGGCAGGGAAGATGGTCTGGTATTCCCATTTCTTAAAGAATTTTTCTCAATTTGTTGTGATCTACACAGTCAAAGGCTTTGGCATAATCAATAAAGCAGAAGTACATGTTTTTCTGGGAACTCTCTTGCATTTTCAATGATCCAACAGATGTTGGCCATTTGATCTCTGGTTCCTCTGCCTTTTCTAAACACAGCTTAAACATCTGGAAGTTCATGGTTCAAGAACTGTTGAAGCCTGGCTTGGAAAATTTTGGCATTACTTTACTAGCATGTAAGATGAGTGCTATCGTGCAGTAGTTTGAACATTCTTTGGCATTGCCCTTTTTTGGGACTGGAATGAAAACTGACCTTTTCCAGTTCTGCGGCCACTGCTGAGTTTTCCAGATTTGCTGGCATACTGAGTGCAGCACTTTCACAGCATCATCTTTTAGGATTTGAAATAGCTCAACTGGAATTCCATCACCTCCACTAGCTTCGTTCATGGTGATGCTTCCTAAGGCCCACTTGACTTCACATTCCAGGATGTCTGGTCCCAGGTGAGTGAGCACACCATCGTGGTTATCTGGGACATCAAAATCATTTTTTGTCTAGTTCATCTGTGTATTCTTGCCACCACTTGTTAATATCTTCTGCTTCTGTTAGGCCCATACCATTTCTGTCCTTTATTGTACCCATCTTTGCATGAGATGTTCCCACGGTATCTCTAGTTTTCTTGAAGAGATCTCTGTTCTTTCCCATTCTACTGTTTTCCTCTACATTTTTGCATTGATTATTTAGGAAGGTTTTCTTATCTCTCCTTGTTTCTGGAACTCTGCATTCAAATGGTATATCTTTCCTTTTCTCCTCTGCCTTTAGCTTCTCTTGATGTACTCCTCTGGAATGAAGAAAGGCCACAAACTCTCGGAATTTGAATCCACTGACCAGCTGAATGAGTCTGGGAAAGTTGCTTCAGTTTCTCTACTGCTATAATGGGTGTAACAATATCACTTATCACAGAATATTTGTGTCAAATAAAAATTAGTTTATTACAAATCAAGTAATAAATAGCAATAAAATCCAGACTGGAATAATGTCTGGCACACAGCAAACAATGGGGAAAAAAGAAAGGTAGCTACTGATTAAGAAAAACTATTAAAAACCTGAATTTTAAGGTATACCTAAAAATATATCAAAAATTTCTAATGTTAAGAAAATACTGCTCTCAATTTATACCAAAGTATTTAATGCTCTAAAGAAACATATTGTAATGCCTACTGCATATCCATGAAAGATTACTTGTTCTCATTTAATATCCCTTTTATTAGTCTAAACTTTCAACAATTTTAATGTGATTTAAGGAAAATCTGGATTATCAATTCTTAAGAAGAATCAGTGGCAATAAGAAATATTTTTTCAAAACTGTGGGGTTTTGTTATTTCAAATATAAAATATAATTATTATGAAGTTTTACAATTATACAAATTACTTGAGGACAGGGGCCGTGTTGGGTTTTCCATCACTATCCTCACATTGTTTAGAATAGTAACTGGCAAAAGCAGGCACACAACAAAGTTTTGCTGACAGAACTATAAAAAATTAAAAGATAAAATTTGTGGAAAAGTTATTTAAAATCCTACTGTTTGTATAGTTGTCATTAAAAGTTTAGTATTTTCCTCCCATGTTTATTTTATCTCATACTATTGAACTATTTATTCTATGCTTTGAAAAAATTTAATACTATATTCATTTGTTCAAACTTTTTTTTTTAGTATATCCCATGTGCTTAAATGTTTTCTAGGATACGGGGAGAAAGCATGTAAATGAAGCTAGAGGTAAGGCCCCACCTTCAAAGATTTCTATCACATCAAAGATTTCTATTGCAATAACTTGAAAATCTACATGATATTATAACCTGGGGCCATATACTCATTTAGTTAACCACTGCTTATTTGGGGGATGTATTTTGGTTAGTTTCAATTTTAATATTATACATATGTATGTCACAATGAATACCTTTTGCCATAACTCTGAGTTTTATATTGTCTGGAGGAGAGACATTCAGAAGGGTAATAATAGATCAGAGACTGTTAAAAGCCCATGTTAAAAATTGCTAAATGATTTTCCAGAAATACTGCATATATTCCTATTAACAGTATATATGACAATGTTCACTGACTGATATCTCACTATCAATTTTTATCAGTTCAATAAGAAAACCAGTGAAGTGCTACCTAATAACGGTAACACATTTCAATTCCTCTGAATCCCTCCCTCCACCCATCCACAAGTTGCCATCCAAGCATTTTTGAAAACAAAACTGCCACATAAATGCCTCAATTGCCAACAGTTCACTAGGAGCCACAGGAATGAATACACTTCCTTCGTTTAAAAAGAAAATGGGTAATATAAAAAAGGGATAAGGAGATTAAATACTTGATAAACATTTAATAATATTATAAATATACTAATAAACAAATTTGGTCTAATGAATTACTGAACATCTATTTTGTGTAAGGTCCATGGCCAGGAAATCAAAATTAAGACAAAATCAAACAAAATGAAACTTATCTCTTCAGATATTGTAACTACCCCCAAATCAGCCTTCATTTAAAAAACTGTATAACTTTTAACTCAAGATTTATACAAGTTTATGGAAACTAAACATTCTAAAAATTAGCTCCCACAACCAAGTAATGTGTACCAGTTATTTGCTAACCTACCTCTTGCCCATCTTCAAGAATAATAGCTCCAGCCTGCTCTACCACTTCAAAAATCATCACTGAGCAGAGTTCTCTCCTTACAGACATAGTCATATTTGCAAAAGCAGGGAGCTGGTGCATAAATTCCAGCAATTGTTCTGTTAAAAAACAGAAATTCTAGTTTAGTGCTCATCAAGGATTACAGTTTAAAGATACAATAAAATCTAGAATCCAATACCCAATTTCCCAATCAACCTAGGAATTTATGATGCTTAACTAGAGAAGCCAAGATGCAAGATGACTGTTGCTTAAAAAAAATCTGGTTAATGGATACACTCTGACTCACAAAAATGCAGGCATGATGGAAGACACCAGAATTCACAATCTCCAGAGAAAACCTGGAAACTACAGGTTCAAATGAGGCTGGAGAGTTTAGCTAATTTTCCTTGCAGGAGATGCTATTTCATGGTGGTTAGGTTTAGTGATGCCCTTGAGCTAATAAATTACTGAAAACAGCTTTTGTCTGTTTCTTATGGGCTAGAGTTTTAAGTAGTTATTAATAAATATCAGTAAGTAACTAAATTAGGGATAACAAATATGACTACTACTTTAAGATTTGTCCAAGCAAATACAAGGTAACTGTCTAATTTAACCAAGAAATGTTTGAGTGCCTCAGTCCCTTCCCTTGCATAGATACGTGAGCAATAAAGACAAATATAAAGAAAAAAAATACATTTAAGCAGTCAGCTAAAGCTGAAATAGAGGAAAATGATAAAGTTATCAACCCACAAATAACTGTAAGTTAATTATCTTTCATTTTTTAAATAAACCTTGTAAAAAGTGCATAGTGTACAATTCTTTATGACCACTGAAAATGCAATTACAGTTTCTGTCCAGAAAGCATTCACAACATGAGTCTCAGCTGTAGGCTGCATAACTATACTATATGTTATTACCATGATAAGGAATGTTTAAACATATTGATCTTTACTCCCAGACTATAATTATTACTAGCAGTATTTCCTGATTTGAATCACAGCAATATAACTCTTTTAAAAGAGAAATCTAGGATAAAATCTTAAATGAATCATAATATATAATGATACTAAGTAATCTTTGTCCTTAAAGATGACATTAGCATCTTTAGTATTATTCAACCTCTAATGTAAAGTAAGAGAAATTAAAGAAAAATTCATAAAATTTGAATCAAAAGCAGGAGAGACAAAACTATGTTTTCTTTTTTTTTAATAACATTTGAAATCTTTTAAAATTCACAGACACCGGACACTGATGTCCTGTGTTATAAATGTCTTATGGACATGAAAGGGAAAACCACTTTAATGCAATCAAAGCTTTTGTTTTATAAACTGGGGCAAACAGAATGTGAGGCCTCTCATCACCCAAAGATCATCAGGGTTGATTCAGTTGATCTGGTTGTCCAGGCAAGTGTCCCTTTCCTCCCTCACCGCTTCAAGCATGTGTCCCTCCTGAAGTTGTACACTTAGTCAAGCTGACCCGACAAAGGGGAACCATCCTTTGGTTAAGGTATAAGAGGAGCTGTGTTCCATAGCTATTACCTCCAAATAAGCTCTCCTATCAGGGCAGCTAGCCTCAAAGATGTCCCTAAACAAATCTGGCCTCTTGATGGTCCTGTCTGGATGCAGTTCCCTTCCTAACTGCATGAGGGTTGCTTTGTGTGACAATCATCGTTGGGAAGAAGCAACAACGTGTCATTCCTCAGGCCAGATCAAAAAAGACACTGTGGCATCTGCCTTATTCTCCCCTGAATTATTGGCTTTGGGAGAAACCAACTGCCACGTTGTGAGAATCTGTAAGCCATCCCTGGAGGGGCCTGTGTAGAGAGGAACTGAAGTTCTATGACCAAAGCCACAGGAGCAGCCACCCTGGAAGTAGATCCTCTCGCTCAGCCCAGTGATGCTTCAGATGACTGTAATCCCTTCCACATTCTGACTACAACCATATGAGAGAGAATGAGCCAGAATCACTCAGCTAGGCTGCTCCTGCCCACAAAAAATTTTTGGCGATAATATGGCATGTACCAACAGGTAACTATATAATTTAAACTATAAAATTCCTATTGTGAACAGATGTATTTCTTACCAATGTCATCATCAGTTTTATCTGCAGGTTCTTTTTCAAGACATTCTCGGACAAGATCCCGCCCCTGCAGGGGATCTGTTCGATCAATGTCTTCATCTTCCTCTTCTTCATCTTCAGAATCAACAGGTCCTTCTGGAAGACGTGTTAAATCGACATCTCCTACCTCACTTTCGGTAGCCTATAGGAAGAAATCTTGATTACTTATCACTTCATGTTATAAAAATTATGTACTACAATCTGAATGAAATAAAACTATCCCTTCCACTAAATATCATCAAGAATTAGGCAACACTGTATGTTGTATCAAAAACAAAATGATACTTATTAATAAATAGTTCTCTGCCCAAAATACAGGCCATCATTTCAGTGTGACATCTAAATTGATAAGTCTAAGCCAGTAAGTATAAAATGGTCAAGAGATTAAAACATCACTAAATGTATTAATACTTTTTTCCAAAAAACACTTATATTCCTTAAAATTACATTTCTTAAAATATGAAGTGTAAGAAAAAGACAGTTTACTAACAATCATTTTAGGAGTACCTTGTTAGTTTATGTTGGCTATTTTAAATAAGGTTATTATTCTTTCACCACAGGTTTAAAGTCTAGTAGAGTAGGGAGTCACATAAATTAAGAAATAAGTATAAAACAGGTAAATAACAGTACTGAAAACTGCTAAAATGCAACAACTCTGAACAAATATTTATCTCTTTCCAATACCTTATTATGCAATCTAACAATAAGTGAAGAAAATCCAAGGTTACTCTAGACAATCTTGAAGAAAATAAACTTATACAAACAATCTGAACTTTGCAAATATACTAGTCTCAGATATTTGTAAAAGAATTACCAGATTTTTTACAAACTGTAAATTTAAATGTCACTCATAGAAAACAATGAGAATGTATTCTGGGAAATAAAACTCTGCTGAAGTGGACTATTTGGCAATATTTCTAAACATTATACTCACCTGATTCATATTATAAATGAAAAAGCATGAATACTGAAGCAGATATGAAAAAAGTGAGTAGAACATACAGGAATTTTCATAACAAATAAGCACTCATATATGAGTATTAACAATTAAAAGACGCTTACTCCTTGGAAGAAAAGTTATGACCAACCTAGATAGCATATTCAAAAGCAGTGACATTACTTTGCCAACAAAGGTCCATCTAGTCAAGGCTATGGTTTTTCCAGCAGTCATGTATGGATGTGAGAGTTGGACTGTGAAGAAGGCTGAGTGCCGAAGAATTGATGCTTTTGAACTGTGGTGTTGGAGAAGACTCTTGAGAGTCCCTTGGACTGCAAGGAGATCCAACCAGTCCATTTTGAAGGAGATCAGCCCTGGGATTTCTTTGGAAGGAACGATGCTAAAGCTGAAAATCCAGTCATTTGGCCACCTCATGGGAAGAGTTGACTCACTGGAAAAGACTCTGATGCTGGGAGGGATTGGGGGCAGGAGGAGAAGGGGACGACAGAGGATGAGATGACCGGATGGCATCACGGACTGGATGGACGTGAGTCTGAGTGAACTCCGGGAGCTGGTGATGGACAGGGAGGCCTGGCGTGCTGCGATTCATGGGGTCGCAAAGAGTCGGACGCGACTGAACTGAACTGAACAGAACCTTCATTCAAATATTTAAGTCTCATCTCCTGTGTCAAACATTCACTCATTTGTTCCTCTCCAACTTAACCCACATATTTCAAAAGGAAACAGTGCCCTGTTTCCGGCTAGGTAAGCTAAGGGAGAAAGTCCTTTCCTATGGATTTTTGTAACTGGAGCTGGAGAGTATAGCATCTTTTCTTTCCTGGTTGATGAACTGGAAGAATGTGAGGCAGGGCAGCCCACAGCCACATGGGAATGCCTTTCTGTGGTGGGAGAAAATGGAATCAGCTGGCAGAGAAAGGGGTAGAGGAATGCAGAGGAAGAACATTGAACAAAAGAGCAGACAAAAAAGAGATCAAGACAGACACAAAGCAACAAAAATAAGAAACAAAAAATGTGTCACGCAGGACAGAGATGGAAAGAGTAGATCATGTGCAGCAAAGATGACCTCTGACAGAGAGTGTCACAGAGGGCAAGGGAGGAAGAGCAATCAAGCTTCCGGGAGTGAAACGACTAGACAGACAGGGGCAGACACACTTGCAAGTATCTAGGTTCCTTGAGGTCGGAGCTGCCTCCGTTTTCTCTGAGGATCAATAAATTATCCTTTCTGGCTTTTGTTAATACAAGTTAAGGCTCTGATACCTCCAACTGAAAGAGTTCTGATTTGTTTTATAAGACCATGTTCTATACTTCCTATGGATTTCTGCACAGCTTTCAGTAAAAGTTTTAATGAATAGTTAAACTAGATTAAATACTTAACTTGAAATCTTTAAGATTAGACAAGCTGGCTCTTAAGGATCATAGAGGGGCAATCCAGTCTTACATGACTAGCATGCTCTCTTAAGTCATTTGACTATGAAATGTTAGTATTTAAGTGAAATGCATTTCTAAATGATGTATCTTTGGAACTAAAAACTTGCTAGCAAGTTACAACCTCTTTTCAAAAATAAGTAGTTTTAATTTAAATGTGTAGATACTAAAATGCCTTTTCCAAAACCCAATCTATTTACAAACACTGATTTTAACCTAAGAAATGAGTGTTAGAAAAACACTAAAGTAATATTTTTCAAACAAATTTTTCAGAATTTAGACATTCACCTCTGGTATAACAGTCTTTTTCTCTTCTATCAAGTTTTAAGGATAATCTATCTTAAATTTGAGTTCTTAACTACCTTGTCTTCAACTCAAGCTCAGGTTTTCATCCTCTGATACAGATTATTTCAACCTCATCTCATTCTTACCTTTTAGATTTTTTCTGATAAAAAGATGGATAACTCACAATATTAATAAAGGCAAGATGCAACTCAGTTATGTGGACAATAAGAAAGTCACTTGCATCACTTGCATGAAAAATAAAGGTACTAAAGAAAATACTTTTTAGGGAGAATGAAAATCATGGGTAGGGATTGGGAGAAGGCTACGAAGATAACTCTTAGGAACTTTTTAAAACCATCTGAAAAGGAAAGAATAAAATTATTTTTATCATGTTTTCTTTTACTCGAACATTTTTCAAAAGAAAAAGAATAAATGAAATTAGTTAAGAGAATGTACTCAACTGCTAAACATTCAGAGCCTATAAAAGGGATGATGTGGTAAAATAAGAAGAATAAAAAATATCAAAGAGTGACCAGAAAAAATGCTAGAAAATTAAAAAGGTTTTCATAATTAAAAAATAAGTAAACAAAAAATTCGATGTAGAGTCCAAGGTCTTATCCCTAAACAAAGAGAAGCCAAATCTTTAAGGTAAAGGTAGGTATGATGACCATCAAGACTGGAAGTCACTATATGATGCTGCTCAAAATGCAGTTCCTAGGAATGAAGTTTCTTTAATAATTAAATAAGATTTTTTTAAACTGTAGTATCCACAGTGTCCAGCATACAATAGAAAATTATTACACAGATCAAGAAGCTAGAAAATGTGACCATAACCTGGAGAAAAACTAATATAAAAATATCCAGGAATGACGAAATTAGGAGACATGAATTTTTGACATTTAAGTAAATTCAGGGATTTAAGGTTTGGCCTTTGAACTATTTTATCCCAGCAGCTGGGATACAGCAGACCCTCAGAAAGATGATGATAAGTGGATTAAGCTCGGGGTGGGGGAGGGAGTATATTGGTCAAAGGGCTAAAAAGTATTACATGTTTTGTGTTTTTCTTTTTTCACAGTATGAATGTGTCTTTGTGTATATGTATAATTTGGCGAGGTAGACAGTCTGAGATGGTTTTCTCTTGACTTGGCCTTCTGCAAATAAACCACCAGAGGATATTCTTTTTCTGTCTGCATCTACATAAACATCAAGCTACTATGAGAAGAACAGATTAGAACGACAAGTTACACAAATTACAGAAGCCACATTTTCAAATTTAGAGCAAAGATTAAGCAGAACCTGAGATTTTCAGTGCTTATCTTGACTGAATTCCCATTTTCAATGTTTCATTCAACCTTTTTCATGGATCATTTACTCCTTAACTTTCCTCTTAGTCTTTCTAGTCAGGGCAACATGAGATTAATCCTTCACAGTAATGCATTCTAGGCTGGCCCAGTCCAGTATCTCTACAACAGGGCAGGTAGAAAGGCAAGGTCTCCTTTGTTCTGGATTATCAATCAGTTAGTAGTATCCTATGCATTTTCCCTGGAAACAATATTGATTTCTATTTTCAAATGTAATTCAACTAAAAACATTTCTAGACAGGTTCTTAACTGCCAACACTGTGCTTAACTCAGCAAAAGATACAAAAGGAAGAAAATGCACACTAAAATTATGATGATGAAAAGATCAAGCTTACAGGTAACTACACTAAAAAGCTACACTAGAAAGTTTCATATAGTCAAAGCTATGGTTTTTCCAGTAGATATGGACAGATGTGAAAGTTGGACCATAAAGACCGAGTGCCAAAGAAAGAGAGTCCCTTGGACTGCAAGGAGAGTAAACCAGTCAATCTTAAGGGAAATCAACCCTGAATATCCACTGGAAGGACTGATGCTGAAGTTCCAATACTCTGACCACCTGAGGTAAAGAGCTAACTCATTGGAAAAGACCCTGATGCTGGAAAAGAACTGAAGGCAGTAGGAGAAGGGGATGACAGAGGATGAGATGGTTGGATGGCATCACCAACTCAATGGATACGAGACTGAACAAACCCCAAGAGATGGTGATGGATGCCAGGGAAGCTTGGTGTGCTGCAGTCCCTGGTGTCGCCAAGAAATCAGACTCAACTTAGTGAAAGAACAACATCAACAACAGCAGCACAACATAAAAAAGCAGAGTGAAAAAAGTGATAAGACCCACAGAAAAACTGCTGTGGGTTCCAACCTGTGAGAGGCAATACAAAAATGTCATCTATGTGGAGCTGCAGGAAGAACAAAATTAGGAAAGTAAGACTAGTTAAAGATAAACTCATTCGGGGAATAGCATATGTATTTGTCATGGTCTAGAATCTAGAATGTGTTAAATGGGAAAGAGTGGAATATAAAACCAGATTTGCAGATTGTGGCTAGAAATTTCAGGAACTGGAATTGAGGCTTGTGATTTGAATAAAAATTTGAAATGAAGAGTGTAAATTAGATAATGGTGAAGCAATGAAGATTTTTAAGTAGAGAAGGAAAGTCATATTCTTCTTACAATGAAAGTGGAAGTTTAAGAAATGGAAATAGGCAAAGGTAACTGAGACTTTGACACAGATAATATTCTTAATAGAAATATTAAAGACAAGTGGAAGAAAACATGTAGCAACTCAAAGCTAGTTAAGTATCAAAGGCACTTCCTGGCAGAAATGTGGCACCAGAGTTTTGGAGAGATTGGCAGCAGAACTCTGAGTTAAGGAATCATGCTGCCATGAAGTGGGATTTTTAGCATCACATTTCCTTTCTACATCAAAATCAAAAAGCTAAGTGGGGGATGTATGTGTACCTCAAGTTATTTAAAAATAGATTGATGAAAAGTGGTTTAGTTCAATAATTAACTTTTATATTCATCCAGCTCTTGGAAAAGGAATCCAGAAAGCAACACTCCTTATTTCCCCCTCAGTATTCTTTTAAGATACATAAAATATTCTATCCAAGAACATTCTAACATCTTAATGCATCCTCTTAGCTAAATTTTAAGTTAATCTGATTAAAAACATATTCATACTGACCAATTACTTGCATTTTTTCCAAACTGTGATAAATGCTTTATTTTGAACTTTGAGATCTACAAGCATTTTATTTTTAAACAAGAAAACATGAAAGCTCTCAAGGAGGAAATGCACAGGTGCACAGTCACTCATTCAGTTCAGTCGCTCAGTCGTGTCCAACTCTTTGTGACGCCATGAATCGCAGCACACCAGGGCTCCCTGTCCATCACCAACTCCCGGAGTTTACCCAAACTCATGTCCATCAAGTTGGTGATGCCATCCAGCCATCTCATCCTCTGTTGTCCCCTTCTCCTTCTGCCCCCAATCCCTCCCAGCATCAGAGTCTTTTCCAATGAGTCAGCTCTTCTCATGAGGTGGCCAAAGTATTGGGGTTTCAGCTTCAGCATCAGTCCTTCCAGTGAACACCCAGGACTGATCTCCTTGCAGTCCAAGGGACTCTCAAGAGTCTTCTCCAACACCACAGTTCAAAAGCATCAATTCTTCGGTGCTCAGCCTTCTTCACAGTCCAACTCTCACATCCATACATGACCACTGGAAAAACCATAGCTTTGACTAGGCGGACCTTTGTTGGCAAAGTAATGTCTCTGCTTTTTAATATGCCATCTAGGTTGGTCATAACTTTCCTTCCAAGGAATAAGCATCTTTTAATTTCATGGCTGCAATCACCATCTACAGTGATTTTGGAGCCAAGAAAAATAAAGTCTGACACTGTTTCCACTGTTTCCCCATCTATTCACACATTAGGTCATAGAAAATGGTGTAAATGATGTTCCTGTTAAGAACTGTTCTTAGGAAGTATCTCTCTTTCCCTCATTCCTCCAAATTAAAAATACAGCTGACTCTTGAAACAAGATTGGTATTAATAGCACCAATCCCCCCACCCCAAATTGAAAATCTACATATTACTTTACACTCCATCCTCTATATCTGCGGTTCAGTACATGTAGAATCTATTTACTGAAAGAAAAAAAAATCCACTTATAAGTGGACATGTGTAGTTCAAACCTATTTTGTTCGAGGGGTAAATGTACCTGCACATTTTGTAAGGCTCTGCTAGACTGTTACAAGCCATGACAGATAAGAGTAACTCACTTTTAAAATCTCTCAAATGCTGAAATTTGGATAACCAGGAAAACTACTTCACATGATGCTCGCCAAGTATATCATACAAAATTCTGGGCTAGATGAATCACAAGCTGGAATCAAGACTGCCGGGAGAAATATCAACCTCAGATATGCAGATGACACCATTCTAATGGCAGAAAGTGAAAAGGAGCTAAAGAACCTCTTGATGAGAATGAAAGAAGAGAGTGAAAAAGCTGTCTTAAAACTCAACTTTCAAAAACTAATATGGTATCCAGTCCCATCACATCACAGCAAATAGATGGGGAAACAATGGAAACAGAGGCAGACTTTCTTTTCTTGGGTTCCAAAAGCACTGCAGATGATGACTGTAGCCACGAAATTAAAAGATGCTTGCTCTTTGGAAAGAAAGCTATGACAAACCTAAACAGCACATTAAAGCAAAAATACCACTTTGTTAACAAAGGTCCATCTAGTCAAAGCTATGGTTTTTCCAGTATCCATGTCCGGATACGAGGATTAGACCAAAAAGAAGGCTAAGTGCCAAAGAACTGATGCTTTCAAACTGTGTTGATGTAGAAGGCTCTTGAGAGTCCCTTGGACTGCAAGGAGATCAAACCAGTCAATCCTAAAGGAAAGCAACCCTGAATATTTACTGGAAGAACTGATGCTGAAGCTCCAATACTTTGGCTACCTGATGCGAAGAGCTGACTCGCTGGAAAAGACTGAAGACAAAAGGAGAAGAGGGTGGCAGAGGATGAGATGGTTAGATAGCCTCACTGACTCAATGAACATGAATCTGAAAAACTCCGAGAGAGTGAAGGACAGGGAAGCCTGGTATGTTGCAATCCATGGGGTTGCAAAGAGCTGGACATGACTTAGTAACTGAAAAGCAACTATAATTCCACAATTTTACTCAACCTTTATTTTTAACTATATACTCTATGCCCTCCTTAAAAATTTTTAAATGTAGAAATAATAAAGTCTATTGAGAAAAATACAAGAAAATCTCAAGAAACATACTAAAAACTACCCACAAACCTACCATCAGCAGAAAACAGGTATCATTTGGTAACACATCTCTTGAATTCATATTTGCATTCCATGTATGTAAGACAAATATGTATATACTTAAGATTCTGATTTCTTTTCCTTCTGTTTTTATTTTTGTACATTTGTTTAGTTTTAACCTTTACACTGTTTCTAGCCTTTGGCTACTATTCTGTGCTTATTTTCTTTGGCTACACTTCAAAGAGTTTATCTTACATTTTTGCATATCTTACTAGTAGTATAGTTTTCTTCTTTAAAATTTCTGAATTGCTGGTTTGGTTCTTGACTTTCATTATTTTGGCTCATCTGTTTACTCTCCCTAAATTATTAAAACTTATTTTATCTTATTGGTTACTTTCTATGTTTCCAATACCATCTTTTAGCTATGTTTTCATTTATGTGACCTTCTAGAAAATGTTAAACTAAAAGGGAAGAATACAGATTGATGGCTGCCAGCGCTGAGGGATCAGGAGAAGGAACTGAGTAAAAAGGAGAATACAAAATATTTCTTCAGGTGATAGAAATATTGTATGTCTTCATGTAGGGTATATTACAGAGAGTAAATTTTGTTATTTGTAAATTATATCACAGCATCAATCATATATACAAACACACTGATGCAAGAATAAGTGATATGACCTAATGGTGAATTATGATGATCAGGGGATGAGGCTAATGCTAACTTTCAGGTTTCTGGGGACATGAAACAGTATCTTCTTCATTTTTGTAACGAAGGGACTTCTTGGCTGTGCAGGAAAGCTGGCAAAGGTATCTGTCCACATTTTATGCTATGTTAAAATGAATCACTTTAAAGATAGAATGAACTGTGGAAAGTACTACTGAGGAAGGAAAACAAACAAAAGGTTGAAGTAGGGCAGCCATACTCATGGTCAGGGTCCTACAGGAGAAGCCTCCAACCACACCAGCAGACAGGCTCTAGCCCCAGCCTCAGGTGGGCCATTCTGTAGGTGAACATCCTACAGACGCTAAAGTAAGCACAATTTTTCAGGGGCTCCTCCAAAATCTTGGCAACAATATAGCATCCCATTGTGTACAGCCCATCTTTTATTAATAGTTCAGGGTAAAGAACTTGTCTTTCCAAGTGACCTTGAACTTCAATTTGGTGCACTATCCTTTTGTCCCTTTTCTCATAACCATCGAGGGCTCTGCTCCTTGCTCCAAAAAGGGGATCACACCTGGTCAGAGATGGATATACCAGTGAGATCAGGTATCATTAACACTACATCTCTGCTTTACGGTCTCTTTTTGCAAGGTCCAGACATTCTCACTAATCTTGAGAAAAATCTTAACTTCATTAACCCAGGGTCAATCTTTCCTAGGGTTCCTTCTCTAGGAAAAGCAGAGTCCAGAGAAGCACAACTCTACTCTGACTTTTAGGTATGCAACAATTCTAACTTAATCCACAAGATAAGTCTTTTTGGGAGAAGGTGGGAAATGCACGAAGCCCAACAACTCCATGAACGCAGTAAGTGGCCCCTGAACCACCACACTGTCTTTAACATAACTTTTAAAAAATTCCCTGTTTTATCACAATAAAATGCTGAAGAAGGAGAATTCCTTGTTCTACTAATAAAGGGCCAAACAATGGAACGTAGATGGCAAGACCACAACAATAATCTTTGTAGAGAAAAGCCTCACACGAATCAAACAGAGGCTTTTTTCCATTTTGCACCTGCCTGAAAACCTCCCTTATCAGAGGAATGCAAATTTTCAAAACAAAAACAGCTAAATTCTTGTAACTGAACAGAACCACAGTCTAAAATAAAATGTTTTCGTTAGATAGCAAAGCTTGTATTTCAAAAGATCAGTACTATATGGTAATCACTAGTCACACGTGGTGCTTGAAACGTGCTTTATCTGAACTGAGACATGCTGTATGTCAATATCCTTTGCCTTTTGAAGACTTAGTTTGAAAAAATAAAGTATTGCATTCATAATTCTTAAAAACCGATTACACATTGAAATAATAGTATCCAAATATACTATGCTAAAAATATATATTACTCAAATCAATTTTATTTGTTTTAAACTGTGGCTACTGCAAAATTTAACAGTCTCTACAATACAAAGGCAACTCTAATTTTCTTCATGACTTTACTTACTGAAGACTTAAATAATCAACTATCATAAAAATCAGTCTTTTTATAAGTTCAGTCGTCTCAAGAACCATTTTCTAATGAAAGCAAATATTTATTAATATAGATTCACCTGGGTAGAAATTAAGAACACTATATTCACATACTGTTGTACCATATTTAATTACTCTCAAAAGATAGATCACCTCTTTCATTAGGCTTGTAAATCTGAAAAGTAAATAAAGCACATTTTCTCAAATACTTTATGTCTGAATTTCACAACCTAATTAAAAGATATACGAACACCTAAGGCATAAGCACAAGGTATTTGGCAGAATTAAAAAAACATAAGCATAGCATACAAACTCCTAAAGTATTACCTGATAGATATCAGATAAACTGCTGCTTCCAGAGTCACTGGCGATGCTACAACCAGACTGACTAGAAGATACATGAGTCACCTGTGGATGAGGGTTGTCTGCAATGTGCATCTTGGTAAGATCGGCTGGAAGCTGAAGACGAAGAAAAATAGTTTACAATAACCTAAATATCAAACATTAGCATTAGAGAGTTCTTGATACACTGTGTAACTTCTGCAACAAAATTATATGTTCTCCATTTTTAGAAAAATCTCAAAAAATAAGAACCAAATTAGTATTCTATTCAGCAAGCCTACAGTGGAAGCTCACTGATCAGTTTTCAAAAGAGATTACCATAAATAAGGTTATTTTAGAGGGGAAAAACTGCCCTTTCCTTTTCCTCAAATAAAAATAATTGGCTGTTGCTACTTACAGTATATGAATACTATCCCCTCCCCACCCATAAGCACATACACCCCTAATACAAAATGGCTGAAATACCAGAATAAAATAGCAATATCTTGGATTAAAGTACAGCATCTAGCATCAAGACTTCAGAAAAGCAAGCATTCAATATTCCAAAATTTTAGTAAGCCTTTTTTTCATTTATTATATTAGCATAATTGGCCCTTAAAAAAATTTGTTAGTAATCATAATGATGTAATGAATGTCTGTGCTAGGTATATGGCTACAGAGACACAGAAGTCAATGCTTAATCCCTCCATCTCATCTTTCATATGATTATGCTTTTATCAGGGATGAAAGTTGTATAATTCACACCATAAAACTTTAATAAAAAATTTTACAAAATAAATGCTATAGGAATTGAGACAAGATACAAACCACTGTGCTCCAAAGCAGTGAGAGTTTTACATTGCTATTTGATGACATATTTTCCAAATAATTTCTCTGCAACTTGCTATTCAGGACCATTGAGAGAAATCTACATTTTAGAGCAAGATTTCTCACTGCTTTATTATACAAAAATGTTAAAGAAACACGTGAATGATAGTGGAAGCTAAATATACTCTAAAGAAGAAAATGTCCAAACCTATGGTCAAATACTAAAAATTACACACAAAAAAACTACATCACTAACATCCCCTGCTGGGACAGGTGATACAGATGAATCCTGTAAGGCTTTGGATCTGGACCCCAGGCAGTATTTGTTGCTGTTGTTTAGTCGCCATGTCGTGTCCAACTCTTTTGTGACCCCATGGACTGTAGCCAGGATTCACTGTCCATGGGATTTCCATGGGGTGGGTTGTCATTTCCTTCTCCAGGGGCTCTTCCAGAACCAGGGATCAAATCTGAGTCTCCTGCACTGGCAGGCAGATTCTCTATCACTCTATCACTCAGAAAGTATGTTATACCCTATCTGGAATCAAGATTGCTAGGAGAAATATCATCCATCTCAGATATACAGATGACATGACCCTTATGGCAGAAAGCGAAGAGGAATTAAAGAGCCTTCTAATGAGGGTCAAAGAGGAGAATGAAAAAGTTGGCTTAAAACTAAACATTCAAAAAACTAAGATTATGGCATTTGGTTCTATCACTTCATGGCAAATGGATGGGAAAAAAATGGAAACAGTAACATTTTTTTATTGGGCTTTATTTTCTTGGGCTCCCTGCTGTTCATGACTACAATCACAAAATTAAAAGACATTTGTTTGCTCCTTGGAAGAAAAGCTATGATAAACCTAGACAGCATATTAAAAAGTAGACATCTCTTTGCTGACAAGGTCTGTATATTCAAAGCTACGGTTTTCCCAGTAGTCACGTATGGATATGAGAGTTGGACCGTAAAGAAGGCTGCATGCCGAAGAAGTGATGCTTTCAAACTCTAGTGCTGAAGGAGATTCTTTAGAGTCTCTTGAACTGGAGATCAAACCAGTCAATCTCACAGGAAATCAACCCTGAATATTCATTAGAAGGACTGATGCTGAAACCGAAGCTCTGATCCTTTGGCTACCTGATGTGAAGAGCCAACTCACTGGAAAAGACCCCGATGTTGGGAAAGACTGAGGGCAAGAGAAGGGGGAAACAAAGAATGAGACAGTTAGATAGCACCACCAATTCAATGAACATGAGTCTGAGCAAGTCACAGGAGATAGTAAATCATAGGGAAGCCTGGTGTGCTTTAGTCCATGCGGTTGCAAAGAGTTGGACATGACTTAGTGACGGTACAACAACAAAATAAGTGTGATCCAAAAGTAAACTGATGCTCAATTTAAAATCATCTCAATCCCTGATTTTGGATTAAAGTTACATAGGATTAATAGTGCTTCGAGTTAGCTAATGAAAGCAAACACAAAACTTCACTGTAGGGAAAAAAAAAATCTGGGCATCAAGATAACAGGACTGCCTGGTGGCTCAGTTCCTCCAATGCAGGAGGTACTGGTTTCATCCCTGGGTTGGGAGATCCCCTAGAGAAGGAAAAGGCAACCCACTCCAGTACTGTCTAGAAAATCCTATGGACAGAGAAGCCTGGTAGGTTACAGACCCTGGAGTTGCAAAAGAGTAGGACACGACTTAACAACTAAACAACAGGCCTCAGATTACTTTAAAAAAAAAAATTCATGCACAATATCCATTGCTCAAATAAAACCAGGCACATTAAGAGACAAGATGGCATTCATACAAACTAAGTAATAAAATCTACAAATCATGAAGAAAAAACTTTCAAATAATAGAATTATCAGATAGATTCTAAAACAACTGTATTTAATAACAGATATCAGGGGTAGACGGTAAAAGCATCTGCTAGCAATGCGGGAGAGCCGGGTTCAATCCGTGGGTCAGGAAGATGCCCTGGAAATGGAAATGGCAAATCCAGGCAGTTTTCCACTACTCTTGCCTGGGAAGTTCCATGGATGGAGGAGCCTTATAAGTTACTGTCCATGGGGGTCACAAAGAGTAGGACATGACATGAGCAACTTCACTTTCACCTTCACCAGGGGTTGGCAAACATTGTCTTTAGAGACTTAAGAGTATGCATTTTAGGTTTTTGTAGGCCACATAACATTTCTGTGGCATTAATTCTTCTGACATTTTTTTAAAAAAAGAAATCAGCAAAATGAAATTCCAATTTACTGTTGGACAACATTGTTTAATACACACATCAAACAGGCCAAAAAAATAAAAAGCAACTTCAGAGACAAAAAAAAAAAAAACTTTTTACCTTTGGCCTTTCTAGCCATCTCAGACAACCAACTACTTATTCTACAGCTAAGTACATACACAAAATGCTCAGAATAAAATTGTTTTGTTGTTGCTGTTTTTGCTTTTTTCCCAAGATTATTTTCTCCTCTGAGATCATAATGAACATGATCGCACCACAAGTGAAGTCAGAGGTAGGACAGAGACTGCTCCTAAGGCTGGTTTGGTCATGTAGAGTCNTAAGTACATACACAAAATGCTCAGAATAAAATTGTTTTGTTGTTGCTGTTTTTGCTTTTTTCCCAAGATTATTTTCTCCTCTGAGATCATAATGAACATGATCGCACCACAAGTGAAGTCAGAGGTAGGACAGAGACTGCTCCTAAGGCTGGTTTGGTCATGTAGAGTCATTAAAAATGACTCACTCCTAACATGTACAAAAATATAAAATGTAAATAAAAACACAAATTTTCCTTTAAAAAGTACTTTAAGAAGAAAAGCAGGGCCTTGGAAATTTGGGTTCTTTTTTCCTTCCCTGCTGCAGATTCATGTTATGGTTTTGGCCTGGTGGGAGAGAACGTGTGTCACTTGCAGGTGGTGCTGGCATGGCAAGAGGGCAGGCTGGCAGGATGCTCCTGGAAGAGGACCATGTTCAGACTGAGACGGGAAGTGGAGGGTGAACAGGTAGGTGATGGTGGCCTTTCTGTTTCTTTACAAGTTTTTTTTTTAATGTGGACCATTTTAAACGTTCTTTTTTTTTTTTTCTTTTTAATTGAATTTGTTACAACCTTACTTCTGTTGTTTATGTTCCAGGTTTCTGCCCTGAAGCATGTGGGATCTTAGCCCCTCAACCAAGGATTGAACTCATACCCCCTGCATTGGAATGGAGAGTCTTAACCACTGGACCATGAGGGAAGTCCCATGGGTAAGTTTAACTTTTCCTTTTTTTTTTGCTGTCTAGTCATCCTCATCAGTCTTGGTGTCAACACCATCCTCCTCCTCATCTTCAGCTTCCCCTTTGACCTTAGCTGCTTCAGTCTCCTCACCTTCATCTCCTTCCTCTTCCCCACCGTCACTTTCCTCCTCCTGCTCTCCCCTCCACACCTTCTTCCTCTTTTTCATTTACCTCTGCCAACCTCTTGCTCCCCACTCTGCTCATTAGCAGGTGCCTCTCCCCCATTCTCTGCCTCCTCCACAGCTCCCCTCTTCTCCTTTGAGTCCCTGGTGTTACATCGAAGCTGCTGTCCACAGCCACGGCTGACATGATGGGGCAGGCCAGTGATCCTATGCAGTGGTTTAAGAGGAAAGAAAGCAAGAGTCTGAGGAGGCTCTCCAGAAAGCTGCTGGAGGCCAAGGCAGAGGTGGCTAAAGCACATGTGAAATCAGACAAGGGAACAATGTAAAGATGGCATTTCAAAGCAGCCAGTGGGGCAACATATTTTTTTTTAACAAATTTTTTTTTTTTAACTTGGCTGTGCCATGCAGCATGTGGGATCTTAGTTCCCTGACGAGGAATTGAACTTGTGACCCCTGAATTGGAAGAGAGAAATCTTAAGCACTGACCCACCAGGAAAGTTTCATAAACAACCTTTTAAAAACGTAAAAACTGGGCTTCCCTGATGGCCAGTGTTCAGGAGTCTGCCTGCTCGTGTAGCAGTTCAGTTCAGTTGCTCACTCGTGTCCGACTCTTTGCGACCCCATGAATCGCAGCACACCAGGCCTACCTGTCCATCACCAACTCCCGGAGTTCACTCAGACTCACATCCATCGAGTCAGTGATGCCATGTTGCCATCCAGCCATCTCATCCTCAGTCGTCCCCTTTTCCTCCTGCCCCCAATCCCTCNATAAGTTAAATAAGCAGGGTGACAATATACAGCCTTGACGTACTCCTTTTCCTATTTGGAACCAGTTGTGCAGCAGACATAGGTTCAATCCCTGGTCCAAGAAGATCCCACATGCTGAGAGGCAGTTAAGCCCATGTGCCACGACTACTGAGCCCATGCACAGTAACTGCTGAGCCTGTCTGCTGCGACTACTGGGCCTGTGTGCCTAGAACCCACGCTCTGCAATCTGAGAAGTCACCGTACTGCAACGAAGAGCAGATCCCATTCAGAGCAACTACAGAAATCCCATACACAGCAACGAAGAACTAGCAGAGCCATTAGTTAATTAATTTAGATGGGCACTGTTCTTTAAAAACATAAAACTAAATAAAAACATAAGTCATTCTTAGCTCAAAAGTAATTAACAGCTCACTGGCAATATCTGGCCTAGGTTAACAATTGGGACATACATAAATAAACATAGATCTAAGAACTTTAGCAAAGAAAAAAAACTAACAAAGAATGAAATGAAAGTTCTGGAATTCAGAAATACAATTATGTAAGTTTTAAAAGTCAACAGATTCAGTAACAAATCTGACAGAGCTAAGAAAAAAAGAAAATAAAGATTGGTCTCAAAAAATGTCCAGTAAGAAACATGAAGAGTAAGAAGAATGAAGTTAGGAAAGAAGGGGCAAGAGCCACAGGAGATACAGTGAGAAAGTAGCATCAGAATAAGCAGAGTCACAGAAACAGAAGAATATTTATTGCATAGAAATGATGGCTGAGCAATCTGCAAAGTTAACAGAAGATACAAAGCCATGGATCAAGTAGCTTTAAAAATTACCAGTAACATACATAAAAGCCAAACCATACTTATATACACCAGGGTAAAAGTGTCGGGGAGGGGAGGGGGCCAGTCAGAGAAGAAGTCTTAAAAGTAGTCTACAAAAAAGAGAGATTACTTTGACAAGAACAAAATTAAACTGACAGCTAACTACTCAACAATTTGGAAGCCAGACAATGGAGTGTTATCTTCAAGAGCTAGAATTCTACACCCAGTAAAAACAGTTCTCAAGATAAATAAGATAGTAATTTTCAGAGAAACAAAAATGAAAAGAAATATTCCCACAGTATACCTACAATGAAGAAAATCCACTAGGAGACAGAAAATGATTCTAAATGAAAACTTCTAGATGAAGGAAAGAAGGAAAACCAATGAAAATTGGAAATGTGTGGGTAAATCAACATGAATATTGATTATATTAAACAGTAACACAAACCAAAAGAAAGTTTATGTAGTTTTATTAATGTCAGATAAAGTAGACTTGGAGGCAAAAGAATTAACAGAAACAAAAGAGGACATTTCATAATGATAAAAAGTTTGACACCAAATAGGTATGCACCTAGTGAGTAATAAAGCCTCAAACTGTATTAGGTAAAATAATGATAACAATAAAAGGAGAACTACATGAATCTACAATTATGCCATAAAAACTTTACCATAGATCTCTCAGTAACAGAATAAGTGAACAAAAAAACAAGTAAAGATACAGAAGATATGAACAAAATACACAAACTTAAAGTGTATATATATAAAATGCTGCAATCAAAAACTACATATTTTCTTTTAGGATTCATACATAAACATTCATAAAAATTGACAATAAGGCAGGCTCCAACATAATTCAAAAGGTTAAAATTACGGAGAGACTATCCCATGATTACAGAGCAAGTAAGGCAAAATAATAAAACGATAACTAGAAAATTATTATGCACTGGGAAAGTATAAAACAAACCTCTAAATAGCCTACCTTTGACTGTGTGAATCACAACAAACTGTGGAAAATTCTTAAAGACATGGGAATACCAGACCACCTGAGCTGCCTCCTGAGAAACCTGTACGCAGGTCAGGAATCAACAGTTAAAACTGGACATGGAACAACAGACTGGTTCCAAATTGGGAAAGGAGTAACCATCTCATCATCTGTCGCCCCCTTCTCCTCCCTCCTTCCCGGCATCACCGACTTAATGGACATAAGTTTGAGTATACCCTGGGAGCTGGTGATGGACAGGGAGCCTGGCGTGCTGCAGTCCATGAGGTCGCAGAGAGTCGGACATGACTGAGTGACTAAACTGAATACTGAAACAGCCCACAGGTAACAAAGTCACATCAGAAATCAGAAAATATTTAAACAGAATAAAAATTAAAATGCCATATATCAAAACCTGTAGAATAAGCTACAAGTTATTAATGATGAGAACTAAAAAAAGAAGCAGAAAAACAAAGAGCTGCCGATAACTGGTTTCAATAATAGAGAAAGTCAAAGTGAAGTTGCTCAGTCGTATCCGACTCTGTGCAACCCCAGGGACTGTAGCCCACCAGGCTCCTCCCTCCATGGGATTCTCCAGGCAACAGTACTGGAGTGGGTTGCCCTTTCCCTCTCCAGGGGATCTTCCTGATGCAGGGATAGAACCCGGGTCTCCTGCATTCCAGGCAGACACTTTAACCTCTGAGCCACCAGGGAAGATCCCCAATAATACACAAGACAGGAGTATATCTAAGCTCAAAGATCTTCCTCTACTTAGTTTCTACTGTTTAGATACAAAGAAAAACAATCTCATCTAGTCATGAAATAGATAGAAAGGCAAAGACTGAATATATTAATAGTTTTAAAATGACAAATGACAGGTTGGGGTTTGGGGATAAGGAAGATAGAATTCTATATTCCAAGATTCCTACAGAGGTAAGACCAAGGAGGAGGTCATCCATCAAAGTAACACAGTGAACCAAAGCCACAAGAGCATGTCTACATACTAGCTTGGTAATGATGCTTATACTGTACTGAGTAATGTCATCCTTACTAGATCCTACACCTCAGGATCATCATCATACCTACCTTTCTGATGAGGAACTGAGGCAATCAGATTAAGCAATTTGCCCTGGATCACGCACTCAGGAAAGCTGTGTAGCTGGAATTCAAATCCAAGTTCATCTGATTTTAGTACTCTCCGCTATTCTCTACTTTATGCCAGAACTCTGCTAGTAACATAAAGATGAAAACAGATAGGTCTTATCTTTAAGGAGCTCAGTCTAATAGTGGAGAGAACAAATCGAGTTATATGCTTTCTAATTCATGAAGAAAATGCAGATCTTCATATAGGAATTCCCTTAATCTTGGCTACCCGATGGGAATAATGATGATGGTGAGTAAAGCTAACATTTGAGTGCTTATTATATTTACCAAATATGTAAATTATAGCAATTAAATCCTTCTACATACTTTTTTACCAATCATCTAATCTTAGTAAAGAAGTGAAAGTGAAAGTTAGTCGCTCAGTTGTGTCCGACTCTTCATGACCCCATGGACTAAAGCCCACCAGGCTCCTCTGTTCATGGGATTTCCCAGGCAAGAATATTGGAGTGGGGGAGTGGGTTGCCATTTCCTTCTCCAAGGGATCTTCCTGAACCAGGGACGGAACCTGGGTCTCCTGCTTTGCAGGCGACTGTTTACTAAGCCACCAGTAAGGGTTATTGCAAATTCAAGCAGAGTGAGTAAAACAAGAATGATAAATGTGATAAATGAATAAATGTGAAAAATGAAGGCTGTAGTAATGCTTATAAAGGCTAGGGTTGCCCAGGTAAATGTTATTATTTTACCCAACTTACAGAATAAGAAACCAACACCCAGAGAAGTTTATAAAGGTTGTCCATCACCACATAGCTAGGAAGCAGGAGTATTAAAATCTGAAACTCAGCCTCCTGACTATAAATCTGTTGCTCTTTCCGATCAGGTTGTTTCCTGATATTAAGTTGAAAGTTCGTAACACCCAGAACTTACTATTTTCTTTATAATAAAAAAAAACCACAAAGGAAAAAGTTTTCTTCCCATAGAAGTTCTTGATTTCTTAAATCTTCTCCACTGTCTTTCAGCTCATCTGCCCTCTTTCCTTTCCTGACTGCAGCGAGGACTTAATAGCTGACTTCTCATCAGCAACCTCAACTCACTTACCCCATCATTTTCCAGCCTTCCATGTCTGGCAAAATTTCCTATTTTTCCACACACATTTTCTATACCTGAGCTTCTGAGCTCTGTTGGAGCTCACTAATCCATGAAGACTAGTGTCAAAGTTTTGTTTGGAGGTTGAAAAGGCAGCTTAGCTAATGGCTTAAATACGGACACAGATTATGAAAGTACATAGTGTTTTGAAGGGAAATGCTTATTACATGAAAAGAGAAAGAGATGTATCAAGAAGAGGCTAAGAGGCAGAACATAATAAAAAATGTCAAGCTATGTATTCTGAAATTCATTTCTATAGCCAACAGAGAACTACTGCAATTTCTGTGAAAGGCAGTGGATGTAAGATCTACATAGTATGTCTCTGACATGCTTAACTCAGCAAAGTGTATTATTCTGCCGACTCAAAATACCCTATATATCCAAGAAATTCTCTGGGCAACTGTTTCACATACAGATACTCAGACATCCAGGCTACTTTGGTTTCTTGGCTCTGCCATCTTAACATGGGGTCACTTAAGTAATCACAACAGAAGAAAAAAAAGCTAGAAAAGACTCAACACTGCCATCAATCACAGAAATAAAAATTAATACAAATAACCTTTTCAAATAAGAGTGGCCAAGAGGGAATGTACCAAGACATTCATTACAATGTCTGTAATAGTTCAAAAAAAGAGAAAAATATCACAGGAAGAACAGCTAAATTACTATATAGCTCATTACGGAATACAAAGCAATAGCTCAAGGTATAAAATAGATCTATATGGTCAAACCTGGATAGTTCTCCATTGAAAAACCGAGATTCATGATAAATGTAGACAATATGACTAGTTTTTTAAAAATCATAAACACAGTATCATGTATTTTCTGGATGTATACTTATCTAGGTTTAGGGGAAAAGATTTGGAGGAAAGTATACTAGATAGAGCAACAGGAGCACTCTATAGTGAAGGTGGAAGATTGGGGCTGGTGGTCTAAAAGGAATTTTAGTTTTATTTGCAAAATCTAGCTGAGATGTTATTACTTCCATATGGAGAAAAAACTTCCCTATTAATTTCTAAAAATAAACCATTTGAAAAATTTCAGAACTGAAAACAAATATATACAAGTGAGTACAATAATTTCCCACCTTACCATTTAAAAGTGTCCACAAACACTGGAATGTGCTGAAATTCTGTAACCCTTAGCAACTAGGGGTTGCTATACCTACAGTATACATTTTTTATAAATGTTGAAATATTAAGATCCAAAGATGAGTTTTATCAGAATGTCTTGTGAGAACATGATAAATACTGATATACTGAAACTAGAGCCCAGAATGAACATTGAACTTAAAAGCACTGGAAACAAAATAGAAAGCGATATAAAATTAGATTTACAACACAAACTCCCAACATAAGGACTTGAATGTGAAGCTGAGAAATGAAGTGAAATAACTCGACGTTTTCACTTCACTCCTTTGAATGCAGCACTCACTCTATATATTCCTATTATATATCACATGTATAAACAGTAACATATTGTTATACATTTATATTTCACTTTTACTACCTAATGAAAGCCTACCATAGTGACGCCTACCCGACATATATCACCTGCTCACTGAGTATCTGTAGAAGAACTGAGTGAATATTTGACTTCTAAATACTGTCACTATTGCTCAGATGGTTTCCATGGATATCTGAATAGATAAAAAGTCTTAGCACATACACATTCAGAATTTCAGGGTGAGTAGCATTTCCTAAACTGTGTACTGAGTTTTCTGGATCTATTGGAGAGGTGGGGGAAGGGCAGGGTTTGATGGCTGAATAAATCAGCAAATAATAGTATAATGGTATACTCAGCTCTTTAGAGCAAGCATAATCGTATTTATGGAGGGTCAAAAAGTTCGTTACTTTGCCGACAAAGGCCCATTTAGTCAAAGCTATGGTTTTTCCATTAGTCATGTATGGATGTGAGAGTTGGACTATAAAAAAAGCTGAGGGCCAAAGAACTNTGGTATACTCAGCTCTTTAGAGCAAGCATAATCGTATTTATGGAGGGTCAAAAAGTTCGTTACTTTGCCGACAAAGGCCCATTTAGTCAAAGCTATGGTTTTTCCATTAGTCATGTATGGATGTGAGAGTTGGACTATAAAAAAAGCTGAGGGCCAAAGAACTGATGTTTTTGAACTGTGGTGTTGGAGAAGATTCTTGAGAGTCCCTTGGACTGCAAGGAGATCCAACTAGTTCATCCTAAAGGAAATCAGTCCTGAATATTCATTGGAAGGACTGATGCTGAAGCTGAAACTCTAACACTTTGGCCACCTGATGCAAAAAACTGACTCATCTAAAAAAAGACCCTGATGCTGGGAAAGACTGAAGGTGGGAAAAGGGGACGAGAGAGGATGAGATGGTTAGATGGCATCACCAACTCGATGGACATGAGTTTGAGCAAGCTTTGGGAGTTGGTGATGGACAGGGAGACCTAGCATGCTGCAGTCCATGGGGTTGCAAAGAGTTGGACACAACTGAGTGACTGAACTGAAAGAAGTCTGACAAAGTAGAAATTTGTTTCACCCAGCATTTTCAAAACTTCTTTTCCCCCAATATTCATCTTATCAACATTCTGTCAATATAAGAAATCATGCTATGGGCCAATACAATCTATCTATCCAAGAAACATTTATAGGGCAATTAGTTTGGGGAGCAATGGCAGAGATCTACTTGAACTTAGACTGGCATGAATGCATGTATAAGTATAGCATAATATTACACAAATGAACACAGTATATATATATCCATCCATCTGTCTATCTATATACTGTATACTTGCCAAAACTCAAGTACCTGGCAAGTATTACACAAATGTTCAAGACTGTACTACATATACTAAAACTTGGTCTGTAGGAATAACCTGCCACAGCTAACTATCACAGTAGGGAAAATGTACCCTTTAACAAACTGCTATCTGAAACATTTTGCCCCTTATAATTCATACCCAAGAGTTATTTCATTTGGAGAAGGGCATTCAAAGGGCTTTATTAATTACAAAATAATATTTATTATTAACTCTAAAAGTAATGTTTAAAAAGTATACAATTCCCCAACAGAACATTATTCCTCAAAAGTTACTATTAAATTCCAAACTGCATTGTTATTTCTTTCTTTTCAAAGTGTAGCTACATGTTACAGAGGAACTGTGCCTATCCTGAAACCACTTATCCATTAACTTTAAAACTAGAACAAAGGACAAAGATGATTTGTGGGCACACTGAAGACTTTAAGTTCCTTGTGCTACTCACAGTAAGACATTTTAGAACCACATACTCATTTACTGAATATATAAATAAATTTCTAACAAGCTTGGTGGTCTAATTTCCTAAATAAACAGCACTTTGTGTATATCTAATGCTAGTCATAACATTAGTTGGTATCATGGGTTTGGGGAGACTTTAAGAAACAATTAAAATACTTAAATAACAAATGCAACTTAGAAAGACCTCATTCTCACTGAAGGTAAAGAGCGGGTTAAATGTACTTAAGAGTCCTGACAATGACCCAGAATCACAACGTTCATCGTGGTAGCCCTAGTCAAACAGGGCTAAGTGAAGTGTGACTAGTCAAACTGAGACATCTTCTAAGTATAAAATGCAAATTTGGATTTACTAAACACAAACAAAAAGTAAAATCTCATTAATAATTACTTTATTATATATTTTAAAAACTCAAATTTCACCTTAAAGTTATTTTAGAAAATAAGGCAACCAGAAAGTTTAAAATTACTTATGTATTCCACATTAGGCCAGGAAACAGTACCCAAATCGGTATAGCTCAGGTAGAGATGTATACTACAGGAGCATACAGGAGATGAAGGGCCAGACACAGTATTTTGGGGTGCTTGGATTCCCGGTACTAGAAAAGAGCTACTGCAGAGTGTAAAGTAAAAAAAAAATGACTAGAAGAAATATACCTTTAGAACACATTACTCTGGAAGCATAGACTATGAAACGGAAGAAAATCATACATATAGGAGACAAGAAAATTAGTCAAGGCACAAGAAGATGGAATTCTTACAGAGTTAAAAAGCAAGACACCAGAATTATACAGTACTAGACGAGAGTATCAAGTGTCAGTGAGAGACAGAGTTAAAAACAGATCCTAAGGCTCCCAAAGCAGTCTGGAGCCTGTTTTACGGAAACAGAAGTGTAAACTTCTCAAAAGCCCTGAAGGAAATGGCCATAACTAATCACAGCAGCCTGGTGTATATACAGCAGTACTGTGCCTGAGGCATGTAAAATTGCATTTCTAACTCATTTTTACTGAAAGATGAGGATGGGGGGTATCACTGTTAAATAACAATAAATATTAGTTTTTCAAAATTTGAGACACATTTCTCCCCACTTTTTAACATTTTTAAAACCACAGAATTCAATCAATATTTGAAGTTAACAGTGGGTTTGTTTAAAGGGCAAATACAATTTTTGTGAAAATAAGAAATCAGTTTAAGAGTACCTGGCAAGTTTAGGGAGACACAAGGAAACTGACGTAGTTGGAGTGAACAAGGAGGAGTGTAGGGGAAGATGAAGGGAAGAAGAGATCACATACTGTCTGGCAAGTCATGGTTGATTTCTACTCAAAAGAAGGAGTGTCAAGGAGGAGGAAGTCATCAACTGTTCAAATGCTGCTGATAGGTAAAATAAGGGAAGGGTCAAGAAACAACCTATAGAAAAAAAAAAAAAAGAAACAGCATATGGATTTAGCGGTGTATAAAAGTGAAAATGGCAGCACTTTCTCAACCAGTGATGGCAGGCACCCCTAAAGAAAGAGGATGGAAGCCAAGGTAGCAATGCCCGCTCATCCAGCAGTCAGTCACCTGGGGCAAGCAACAGTAACAGAGCAGACGGTGAGCTCTTAACTAGCAATCAATCAAGAAAGGTCAACCTCAGGAAAGAAAAACAAAGAAACTCAACTAAGAGAAAACTTGAAGAAAGAGCTAGTAGACAATCAGGAAAAAAGAACAGCATCCATAAAATGAAAACAAGTTATTAAACAAAGGTGGTTATAATGAAGCATCACTAAGATATTTCAGAAATGAATAACACAATTATTAAATTTATAAACTTAAAAAATACAAGGCAGGACAGAAACTGATCACAAGTGGAGGATAAGTTAATGAGCTAGAATATCAAACTAGGAACACACAGAATGAGAAAAAGTATGAAACAAACGTTGAGAGACATTATGGACAGTCCAGAGTTCCAACAGAGTGACAAGAGAAAAAAAAAGTTGCTGCTTTCAAAAAAATAACATAGTTCCCACAACAGAAGACAAATGGGAATCTTCAGTGTGAGAGAGACTTCCAAATGTCAAGAAGGAAAAAGAAAACAAAAAATTAGATAATCCATAATAAAACTTTATGGCATCAAAGATAAAAAAAACTAAGCAAAACACAACTAACAACCAACAAGGAAAAAAGCAGATTACACACAGGAACAAGAATTACAAAGATCTCAGACTTCTCATCTCTAGTCCTGGATGCCAGAACACAGTGCATTAACTTTTTCAAAGCGCTAAAGGGAAAAGACTTTAGATTTATTATTTCACACACAAATAAGCAACTGTTTGAAGGGTAAATATAAAAGATGGCATTTGAACTGCCATTTAGCATTACTGCTAAAACTATTTACTGATCAAGACAATAAATCAATTCAGAAGTAATGAATCTGAGTACCACAGTGGGCAAAATACATGAATTAATGAACAAAATATATTAGAAAACCAAAAGCAACAAGTATGAAAAATTAATCACAAGTTTAATTAATCACAATCCAGAGTTAAAATTCCATCAACAGTGAAATGAGAGTTGGGGGCAGGAGTAAGAGACATGTACTTTATCCTAAATACTTAATTTACTCAATAAAGTAACAATCACAAAATCCAGCTCAGATAATATCTGCTGTCATTTAATGCAATCTTAGAATTTAATGTTTAAAATCCTCTTTGGGTCTTCTATACTTGTTCAATCTTAAATCAAATGTGGCTTATCAGTATCTCAAAAGGCAATTTCTTGTTAGTATTCTAAAGAATAACCCCAATAGCTCATTCTTTTGTTTGAATCCTTTTCACCTGGTTTCCTCCATTTCCTTTCTATGTGTCATTTTAAGCCTCAGTGCCAAGTAGCAGCTATGCATGGGCCCCACAGGTGGCATCTGCACTGAAAAGATCATCCAGATAATAGTACAAATGAAGTGTGAACCTAGGTATCTTTCTATTCTTCACATTTCAGTCAGCTGTTTGACAAATGGACAATGAATTTAAATGTCCTTCCAGAAGCTGCCTTTGAGAGAGACACCCAATGAGCTATCTTTCAGATGAAACAGTACACCATGATGCTATCATAGTATTTCTTCCTTAGTCACCATCAATAGGACAACCTTTAAACAAAGACATGATTTCAGAACATCCTAAGAGATGCTTCCATTGTGTCTGTCTCTATCCAACAGAACCATAAAGCAATATTAACATAGTTACTGTTACAATTAAAGTGTTTTCTAAAACACTTGGTTTTATACAAAACTAAAAATTTAGATTTTACTGTTTTTGTTTTGAAATTTATATAACAGGAAAGATAACTTGAGTGGCATCAAATTCCAGATCTATATTAATAACCACTGTGAATACAATTTATTAAATACAGTGTATACTTTCCTAAAACCTAGCAAATCCTTCTGTGTAGCAATTTTGCTTTTTTGTGAGTTAACATGCTTGCTTTAAAATGACAAGTATAATAGACAGTCCTGAACAATTCCAAACTAATGGTTCATTTACTACTATTTTGAAAATAATTAAGATCATTATTAAAAGATTTTCATATAATTACTCTTCATAATGAGTACTCTTCATACCATTTGGCTGCATATGAATTATTATCCAGTGTTTATAAAATAATACAATTCAACAATGTATACAATTCCAACCATATTACTGGAAAATGTTGTATAACACAGACTAAAGATTAGACTAACATAGCTAAATACATCAACCCTTGAAGAAAATGAGGAAATACAGTATATTCAAGTTAGAGTATGATCAGAGATATACAGAAATAGGCATAAACAAATGATCGTTCAGTCTGAAAACAGTATTCTTCAAATGCACTACACATTTTGAGTCTACAGATTAATAATTAAGAAAGTATTTTCAAATCCTCTTAGGGGTACATGAAAATATTTAAGAGATTCTTACAAACTGAAAAACAAAAATGGCCACGAGAATGAGTTTTTTAAACTGCTATGCAGTTCTTAAAGTTTAAAAAAACGTAACAGTATAATACAGCTCATTTAAAATTCAAAATAGAATTTAAATGTAATAGTGAGATTATATCACTCTCAAAGAAAATAATAATTACTTACTTTGGAAGCCCATGGCTGAAGACAATTGGCATAACAGCGAACAAGAAAAGCCATTTCCTGAGCTGCAAAGGATAGTTTCCTTTTCAAACCAGAGCCACACCGACGAGTATGTTGACAAAATTCTGTTAAGTTTCCTTTTTATAAATCATACACCATTTACAGTGTAAACTGCAGTGTAAAGACAGCTTCTCCAAATCCCTTTCAAACTGAAATCAGGAGCTTTCTGTACCTTAGAACTGAGCTTCTAAATTACTGGAGCAGTTTTCATCAAAATGTTCACTTTTAACAAGCAAGTCACAGTAAATCAAGATGTTTGCATTTCTGGCTCAGAACACAGAGACATACACATGCTTCCTCAGGCACCTGGCACAGACATGCACAGTGGTAACACAACAGTTAATACTGTATCAATCAAAGCAAATAAGGCAACATGCACCAAATCTGTGTTGCTAGATTCTGAGAAACCTTTCCAAAGACAGCTTTGTCTTTTCTTCAATTTAGTTCATTCTGTAGAGCAAGCACTGCAGTAATTCTTCTGCCTCAGAAGCAAACCAGAACACTGTATCCTTAAGATGAAAGTTTCTTCTTTATATTGTTAACCATCAGAGGTTAAAGAAAAAAAAAACTCAACCACTGAGCAAGCCGTAGTTAGAAGATGTATGTTCTAACAGGTTTGTCCCAAAGAATGCCTGAGAATCTTCAAAATTAAAAATTTCTCTATGCATAAGCACTATTTACAGCTCTGCAGCATTGCTCCTTGTTCTAATGCATCAGTAAGACAGTACTGTGGATCTAAGTCTGACGTTCTGGTTGAAATTTTATATATGATAGGGTACAAAAACGCTACATCGTCTGCTAAAGCAAGACTATATGTTAGCGTCTTAATTCCTACTGTCCTTGCCTGTTTCACAGCAGCTCCCTAAGGAGAAGCTCCTATTGATTCTATGCTCTGCAGTAAGATGAAATATCTAATAAGAAGGAAAGAGAGTGGGAGGAGAATAGAGCTAAAAGGATGACATCACCTGTATAGAAAGCCTTCAGAAACTGCATTAGATCAATTGGCTACTGTATCTGCAGATGTAGCCCAAAGAGCAGTTTATTGAAAACACACACACACCCTTCTATGAGACTTGTCAACAAGCTAAATTATATAAGAAAAAAATTGGCTCAAGCATCTGTTTCCTTTTTAAAATTCATTTTTATTTTAAATTCTGTTTACTGATGCACAGCTTTATTTGGGAAGCCATATTTCCTAATATTACTATTCAAATTTAACATAGGCTTATCCTCCCAAGAGAAAACAATCAGCTCTAGATACTCTTGCACTGCAAATACAGAAGGCAGCCTAGTTCTCAGATGTCACATATGTATTCTGCTTGTAAAACTTCCTATTTATCAAGTAACTATTCTGAAAGGTGTAACCTTCAAGATTATTCTAAATTAACATTAAAAACATCAAAACTGGCATGAAGATTTATATGTAAATAATAAATTTAACTGGAAACAACAGAATTTCATTGTGCAAAGGGAAACTGGAAAAAAAAATCACAAGCAAAACAGCTGACATGTAGCATTTACCAATTCCCTCTGAGGAAAAATCATCTATGCAATATGGTACTTTCCTACAGCCCAATGCTAGATTCCTAGAAAGAAACAAGCAGCAAGTAAAATTCAGAAACAATCAGAAAAGAAAATGATTCAACCTGCTTCCAAATTGAGCTTGGACTAAAAGGAAGCATCATTTTTCTATAAAAATTATAGGAAAAAATGAATTCTTGTCACACCCTCTCCAATCTGAAAACAAAATTCCGCTACTACCCACCCTACTCTTCAAGATTCTGTCACAAGGCATCTAAATGCAAGTACTACCACAAAGAGTTTCCACTAAGCTATAATGGTGCTTTCCAGTAGCCAAAGTAAAACATAGTTTCCAGTGGTTAAAAAAAAAAAAAAAAGGTACTACCCCTCCAGGCATTAAAATTATAAGAATAACATCAATAAATAACTCAAAGTAATAGAACTACCTTCCTTTATTGACCTAACACCATTTTAAGGGGAAGAGTATGTGCAACATAACAGAAATTATTACCTGAGAGTCAAGTGTTATTACAAAGGACTCTACTGTCAAAGGGATAAATACCTCATTATTAGCCAAAAAGAAACAGGCAAAGTAACAAAAGATTTCCAATACCCCTGGGCAAAGTATAAGTCACTTTCTGAACAACACTTTGCTGCCAATCTGAATTATGTTGCTACTTCCAAGAATAGAAGTGACTTTAATAAAACTGTTATTCTGAACAAAATCATATTTTCACAATAAGTGATTATAAACGAATCTGGGTTTCCATAAAACTTAAGAATTACTTGTTTTCTGAAAAGATTTCAAAAGGACATACAAAATTTACACATAAACATACAACTAAATCTAGGAAATAAACATGACTCTAGCTTTCAAAACCCAAAACGCAGAAAACATTTACAGGCCGATTTTCCAGCACCAGTATATTCTTTCAATCCAATTAATTTAAATAAACTACAATGAGTTGGAATTTCAACAAAAAGTTAATTATTCATGAATAAATTAACTAAAATCTAATTTTAACATCATTTTTAAAAACATGATAGAAGGTACTTTGTATGTAAATGAAGCTGAACATTTTCTAAAGATAAATTTCTAAAAGATATTTTGTATATTAACATTAATGCCACTGAACAACATTTTAGTTTCAATGTGAGCTAATAATTATACTCATGTATAGAACCAACAGGATAAATTACAACCAAATCAAAAAGCAAAATCCTAAAGGGTACCTTTCCCCCTTTTTATAAATCATGATAGTGCACAAAGAAGGACCTCAAGCTGAGCGAGAGAGAGAGCCCTCTCTTAGCTGCTTTAAAAAACACCCTGCCCTGTGTATGAAATGCAATCCACTAATGCCATATGTTAGAATTACTGTAGTAAACACTGGCTCAATAAAGGAGCAACTCTCTTTTCCTTTAGTTTGGCCTGGAAGTGAAGATGACATCATCCTTTTCCTTGTTCTACCAATCGTCTCACAGTATCTGCCATTCTAGGGAACTGTACGGTGAGCCTAGCATGAAAAATCTCCCTGTGCAAGAATACTATGAAAGAAACAGGTCAAATTATGTATTTAGCATGTGAACCCACCGCCCCTCTGATGATACACTTTACCACAGTTTCTTCAGAAATAATGACTTACTCTCTTAACTACTGATCAAAAATATAAGCATCCTTTAAAAAGTCAGGAATTTATCAAATAACTAAAATATATGATTAGGTGAATAAATGACTTTTCACTTTCATTACTTAAAAATTTTTATCATGGAGCTCATTCCTTTACCTCATCAATTCAAATAACTGAAGGAACTCAAGCAAGGGAGAATGCCCTGATATACACATTGTCTAGGAATCATCAACATAGGATAAACTATTTAAAAACACACTTTCCCTGCACGTGAAATGCCATAATGATGCTAAGCCAAACTGGTGAAACCTTTAGCTTTAAAAAGATCTTTAAAACTACTACCAAATAAAGCAATCAATGTATGCATCTGCAAAGCTTCAAACCATTTAAAATAGTTTTATAAAAATGTAAATGCTATATAGTTAATAATTATATTCATATTATAAATCACACTGTGTAAACTAATTAAAATATATTACCTAAACCATTTCTAAACAAAAATACAAAGCAGAAAATTTGAAATCATATTGTATAGAAAGCCAAATATGAGGTTCTAATAGTTATTAAACTATAAATATAGCTTTTATTTCAATAAGTAACAACACAAAAAAGGAATAGAAAAAAGGTAATCATGGAAAAATTTATCAGAAAATTAAAAATGAGAATAAGTTATCATTTTGAGACATTATGGAAAACAAAAACCCAACATTAATAAAAACCAGGTTTACCGTAATCTCAGACACAGTCATACATACACTTTATTCCTTATCTGCACAGTGACATATTATAACCAGAGTTTAGAGAAGTCAAACTCAAAAGGAGATGAAGATTAAAAGAAAAACTATATAGTTTTACAAAATAAAACACACAGGCCACTCAGTTCCGTATTTTAGTTGTAAGCATTTGGCCTTTAAAACATAAACTGTTAAATGTGTTTATATATATAGTAAAAAATACTTTAATCCTTTTGAAAAATGAGTGAATAGATGACACTATCATAATGTCTGAGGCAACATACAAGCCCTTTTAAAGGATCACAGTAAGCTTTCCTACTCCCCACCCAGCTCCTGTCCCTTGCTTAACTTCAACATTTGAAATGAATTTTTGTAGTTATCAGACATGGTTAACTCTAATTACTAGTGCCCCTCAGGAATTCCTGCTTTGAAACTGCATCCCCTCTGTTCCTCAGCCGGTCTGGAGACAGGAAAGCCACAGTGGCAACCCTCTTCTTCTATTCTGTAAGGAACAGTGTGCTGCAGCATCCTGTCATCTACGCCCACTAAACGATCAGCACCACGCTGCCGAAAGCCCTGTCAGAGCCACCAGCAGGACACGCATACACTATGAAATATCATCCTCCCTTCGGGAGTGATGGAGGAAGAAAAACCAAAGTGGGAGAGGGAAGCCTTCATCATCAACTAAGGTGATGTAAGCTTCTATAATTAGAATCAGTGAAACCGAAGGAACAATAAAAAGGCACCACTAAGCTTCTATTTCCACTACAGAGTGCAGTCGTAGCAAACATTTTTTTTCACTCACATACAAACAAAATACACTATGCATTTTTAGTAATCAGTCAAGTATGCTATATACTGTATGCAAAGTTAATGCAAAGTTTTAATCAAATGTATTGTTTTCTACAAAAAATAAGACCTGCCCAACAGTGTAAATAGATACCTGTATCTATAAACATGAATGAAAAAAGAAATCTCAGTAAACAAATTACTATTACTATTACAAACTATTGAGAATATTCTGTCCATCTATAAATTCCTGGAATATATTAGAGACTACTTTTGTTATCACTTCTGTAATTTTAAATACTGCATTTTCTGATATTATAAAAGCTAAATGTTAAACAGTACAGTTACTGAATAGATAAATCAAATTAAAAGGCAGTAACAGTCAACATTATTAATCTATTTGCAATGTCTGAGTAGTTATTTCCCTTGGAATGCTCTAAAAAATCATTATCTTAGGCCATTGGTATACATGTATTAGTATCAGAATTGCTTCAAACAATCTTTCAAAGAGCTTTCTGTAAAGTGTTTCATGTGTGATAAATATCTTTCCGATTCTGGTTCCCTGGGCAGATCCACAGGAATCAGTGTCATCTTAACAAAAGAGAGAACTGTCTCAGAAAACCAGAGGGGCATGCCCCTGCCCTCCTCCCAATGCTCCTGAAGCTCATACAGGGTGAATGATAAATTAAAAAAAAAAAAACTACTACTACTTAGACGTTAGCAATACGTATGTAAAGCATTAAAAATAACTTTCATACCCATATCAAAAGTAATTTTCATACACTGTGAATCAATCATAAGGGGAAAATAAATCAGTCACAGATATAATTCATATAAGTTGTAGTAGGAGGGAAATGAAACTGCATGAGAGTACTCTGTTGTAATATTAATATTAAAAATAATGTTCAAGGAAAAATTTAATTCCTTGAGACATAGAAAGGCAGGATAACTAAATATTCAGCATTATCTAATTTAGTCAAAAAGATATTGATGATTTAATTCAATTGATGATTTGTGAGACACAAATTTTAAAATCTGATTTAGGCAGGCATTTGTCCTACTTAGTTTGATTACAATAACACCCCTTTGCTTTTTCTCTGTCCATGTCTGAATTCATGACCCTGTAACTAGGTACAAAAACCTCCTATTGAGAATTCTACATTGTTTCGCACAAGACAACTGAGAAAAATTCTCCTAGGAGATGCTAGATGCCCATGAATAAAAAGAGAAAAATCCTGTTCTTTTTTTAAGGTATAAAGCACCATAAAGAATTTATCTGTCCAGAGCACTTTGGCTTGCAAATAGGGTGAAAAGCAATACTGGAAAGCTGCAGATTCTCAGAGGTTGGACTCCAAATTTCTCAGTAGTACCCTGGTCAACACTCACTGTATTATACACAAGTCAGACTGGCAAAGGCTCCAGATATACAATCTTCTTTACTTCAGAAGTGATAGAAGATTGTTTACTCACTTATCCTTTCATTCTACAAGTATTTACCAAATACAAAATATTTAATTAAGAACAATCAGGATCCATCAAGCATACAAATAACTGTTGGACAGTTTCTTTATCAATCAGTGACTATGACTTTAGCAGATCAAGCTTGAAATTAAAATAATATATGCAATAAGAGTGTATATAGTTGCTCCATTTTGACTTGAATAAATGACTAAACTACTTGTTCACTGGTGTTCTGTTATGGTCTAAAGGCCTGCATCTCACTCCCACCCGTCTTCCTGACCCCTCTACGTCCTTCTGCAAATTCCAGTGTTAAAATCTAATCTCCAAAATCATGGCATTAGGAGGTGGGGCCTTTGGGAGGTGATTAGGCCATGAGAGGTCTGGAACTAGGATTGCATATAAGTGCTAAGTCACTTCAGTCATGTCCAACTCTTTGTGACTCCTTGGACTGTAACCCACCAGGCTCCTCTGTCCATAGGATTCTCCAGGCAAGAATACTGGAGTGGGTTGCCAAGCCCTACTTCAGGGGATCATCCAGACCCAGGGATTGAACCTGTGTCTCCTGAAGCTCCTGTACTGCAGGCAGATTCTTTACCACTGAGCCACTGGGGAAGCTGGAGCTGGGATTAGTGCCGTATAAAAAATGTCAGAGAGCTTCCTAGCTCTGTTCTACCACGTGGACACAGAAAGGGGTTGGCAGTCCACAGTTAAAAGGGACTTGGTAGCTAGTTCAATCCTATACATGATGCAGGGACTGGGGGTCTTAAAAACATTGAAAATTAGCACTTGAAATAGAAAAGGAATTCATATCATCTGATTCCTAGTTTAACATCTATTATATCATATTAAACTGAAGGATCTGGCTCTTATAAACCTGTCCATTTCAAGGATGTGACTTATTTGAAAGTCCAAATGGGTGGTCCTGAGACAAATACTGAGATGCCCCTATGAAGGTCTGTGTTCCTGCATAATTCACATACTTAAATTCTAATTCTCAAGATGATGGTATAAGGAGCTGGGGTCTATAGAAGGTGATCAGATTATAAGGAAAGAGCCCTCACGACTAGGGTTAGTGCCCTTAAAAAGGAGGCTCCACAAAGCTCCCTAGCTCTTTCCACCATGTGAGCAGAAAGCAAGAGGTAAGCAGTCTACTATCCAGAAGAGGGCCTTTACCAGAACTTGAACATAATGACTGCTAGTACCATGATCTTGGTCTTCTTAGCCTCCGTAACTGTGAGAAATAAAGTTCTGTCATTTTTTAAGTCACTCAGTCTGCTACTGTGTTATAGTAGCCTAAACAGACGAAGACTCATTCCATGAGGTGACACTCGAACTGTTATTCAGGAGCACTGACAAATGTCTTAAATCTCTCGGTACACTATAAATCCAAACAAAACAAGCAGCACTGCAGGAGAGCAAGAAACATAAGGCACAATTACATTAGCAGCAAATGAGAAAGAAACACTTGTTGCATTACCAATTTGTGAGCCTAAAATGAAACCCTAAAGACTCCACCAGAAAGTTACTAGAGCTAATCAATGAATATAGTAAAGCTGCAGGATATAAAATCAACACACAGAAATCCCTTGCATTGCTATCTACTAATAATGAGAAAATAGAAAGAGAAATTAAGGAAACAATTCCATTCACCATTGCAACAAAAAGAATAAAATACTTAGGAATATATCTACCTAAAGAAACTAAAGACCTATATACAGAAAACTATAAAACACTGGTGAAAGAAATCAAAGAGGACACTAATAGATGGAGAAATATACCATGTTCATGGATCAGAAGAATCAATATAGTGAAAATGAGTATACTACCCAAAGCAATCTATAGATTCACTGCAATCCCTATCAAGCTACTAATGTTATTTTTCACAGAGCTAGAACAAATAATTTCACAATTTGTATGGAAATTAAAAAAACCTTGATAGGCAAACCAATCTTGAGAAAGAAGAATGGAACTGGAGGAATCAACCTGCCTGACTTCAACCTGCGTGACTTCAGGCTCTACTACAAAGCCACAGTCGTTAAGACAGTATGGTACTGGCACAAAGACAGAAATATAGATCAATGGAAAAAAATAGAAAGGCCCAGAGATACATCCTCACACCTATGGACACCTTACCTTTGACAAAGGAGGCAAGAATATACAATGGAGAAAAGACAATCTCTTTAACAAGTGGTGCTGGGAAAACTGGTCAACCACTTGTAAAAGAATGAAACTAGAACACTTTCTAACATCGTACACAAAAATAAACACAAAATGATTAAAGATCTAAATGTCAGACAAGAAACTATAAAACTCCTAGAGGAGAACATAGGAAAAACACTCTCTGACATAAATCACAGCAGGATCCTCTATAACTCATCTCCTAGAATATTGGAAATAAGAGCAAAAATAAACAAGTGGGACCTAATTAAAATTAAAAGCTTCTGCACAACAAAGGAAACTATAAGCAATGTGAAAATACAACCTTCAGAATGGGAGAAAATAATAGCAAATGAAGTAATTGACAAAGAATTAATCTCAAAAATATACAAGCAGCTCCAAAGAAGCCATACAGATGGCTAACAAACACATGAAAATATGCTCAATAACACTCATTATCAGGGAAATGCAAATCAAAAGCACAACAAGGTACCATTTCACACCAGTCAGAATGGCTGCAATCCAAATGTCTACAAGCAATAAATGCTGGAGAGGTTGTGGAGAAAAGGGAACCCTCTTACACTGTTGATGGGAATGCAAACTAGTACAGCCACTATGGAAAACAGTGTGGAGATTTCTTAAAAAATTGGAAATAAAACTGCCTTATGACCCAGTAATCCCACTGCTGGGTATACACACCAAGGAAACCAGAATTGAAAGAGACACATGTACCCCAATGTTCATTGCAGCACTGTTTATAATAGCCAGGACATGGAAGCAACCTAGATGTCCATCAGCAGACGAATGGATGAGAAAGCTGTGGTACATATACACAAGGAAGTATTACTCAGCCATTAAAAAGAATACATTTGAATCAGTTCTACTGAGGTGGATGAAACTGGAGCCTATTATACAGAGTGAAGTAAGCCAGAAAGAAAAACACCAATACATATACTAATGCATATATATGGAATTTAGAAAGATGGTGACAACCCTGTATGTGAAACAGAAAAAAGAGACACAGATATATAAAACTTTTTGACTTTGGACTCTGAGGGAGAGGGAGATGGTGGGATGATTTGGGAGAATGGCATTGAAACATGTACAATATTGTATATTAAACGAATCACCAGTCCAGGTTCGATTAATGATACAGGATGCTTGGGGCTGGTGCACTGGTGCTGCGGTCCAGCCCCAGTGGATCCAGGGTAATTCTAAGCATGGACAGAGTCGGCTTCCTAGGAAAGAACTTATTTAATTACAGATATACAGAGAGATTAGAAAAGGGTAGTGTAGTAGGAAAATTTAGTGGAGAAATAGAGGCTGAATAACTTGGTTTACATGGAATACCAATAAAACCTCAAGACAAGAGGTCTGCACCACCTACATAGGCCACAGGCATCCTCCCATTTTTTTGAAGGAGAGGAGACACTAAGGCCTCCCCGGTCAGATCTTAAAAGCCCAGGCATAATTAGCAGGCTTGACGGGCATCCACACTCCAGATGGGAATTCAGCCAGAAAAACGGAGAACAAGAAAGAACGACATGGAGGAATCAGTCTTTCCAGGAACTGATCCAATTTTTTTAATTTCCAGGTTTGATTATATACTTTTTGTTTACATAGAGATAGAATACAAAGTCACGCAGAGTCAGCAGACCTGACCTTTATCAAAATCAGGTGCTTCATATAAATGTATACAAAGGTCTTAGGGGTTTTACATCATCCTCTTGCCAGGGGGGCCTGCTAACATTTTATGACCCTTTCTTTTTAATAACGATCAGTCAACCAAGTCAACCAGAAAACTTATTTTCCAGGGGTGATTTTTCTTAAACCAGGTGCCACCCTCCAAAGGCACCAGATAAAGTTGCATTCCTATAGGGTGAAGGTGCAGTGGGTTACAATTAAGAAAGGAATTTACTTAGCCTAAGGTCTAACATGATTAATATCAAAGGTTAATACTTATTTCTCCTATATGCTAGTTATATTCATTATAAGGGCAGGGAATATGGAGATTTAGCAACAAATATTGGCTCAACAAATGAAAACCCCTTCACCAATGATTTCTAACCAACCCACTAATACTATACTAATAATTGCTAACTTTTCAAAAGAATCTGTATTTAGAAAGTTAAAACATCTCGTGCCTCTCACGGTTGGGAGGCTGTGAACAATTACATGTGGCTAGACAAACCTGTCAGGCAAGCTACAGAACTTTCAGAGGAGTTTATAAGTTGAAACACTCTTGTCACGCCCAGGAATCTATTAACTGGAGCTCTAAGTTAACTCCTTCTCAGAGAGAAATAGTAGGGGACAGCCCCCTGTAAAGTCAGAGGTGTAGGTGAGAGCATAAAGCAGTAAAGTAGCTAGACTCTGGTTTTGGGGGTAGATGCTCAGGAACAGGGGGTCTCCTGAGGCTCGATCCTGCCTTTACATATGCCAAGCCTCATGACCTTTGCCATAGGCAGAGTTCCTTACGCTGGCTCCTGGCACACTGGGATGACCCAGAGGGATGGTATGGGGAGGAAGGTGGGAGGGGAGTTCAGGATGGGGGACACATGTACACCTGTGGCAGATTCATGTTGATGTATGGCAAAACCAATACAATATTGTAAATTAATTAGCCTTCAATTAAAATAAATTTATATTTTAAAAATATTTTTAAAATAAAATAAAAATTCTTATGAAGAAATTTAAAATAATAATAATAATGAGCCATAAGCTTATATAATTTGGATTGCTCCCTTTAAGGAAAATAGTCCAACATTTTTGGGCTTCTCCCAGGGCCTTAGAAGGAGCCTATGCAAATGAGGAATATCAAAACTTGAGGTGCATTAGCTTTGTATAAAATGCAAATCTGACCAAATGTAACAGGTAAATCTTATTCAGACCTTCATTTAAATAAACTAGCATTTGTTGGGCAAAATGTACAAAGGTTTTTAATACAGTCAGGAAATTTTGAGTATAGATTAGGTTTAGCTACAAAACAAATTTTGGTAAAAATTTAAGAAAAATCCTAAATATTTCTGTACATTAATATAAAACTAGAGTTTCTAATTTGTTTACTAAAAAGGACAAGCAGTTTTCCTATAATTTTAGTTCTCAGGACAGGTAAGTGGTAGACTTGAAACTATGGACTTCTGTTGTAGGAAACTGTATTTATTACATTATTAGAATAGAAAACAGGGAATTTGCACTTAAAATTATTGTTCCTACAGTTTCCTAGGTGGCTCAGCTGGTAAAGAACCAGCCTACAATGGAAGAGAACTGGGTTTGATCCCTGGGTTGGGAAGATCCACTGGAGAAGGAATAGGCTACCACTCCTGTATTCTTGCCTGAAGAATCACAANTTACATTATTAGAATAGAAAACAGGGAATTTGCACTTAAAATTATTGTTCCTACAGTTTCCTAGGTGGCTCAGCTGGTAAAGAACCAGCCTACAATGGAAGAGAACTGGGTTTGATCCCTGGGTTGGGAAGATCCACTGGAGAAGGAATAGGCTACCACTCCTGTATTCTTGCCTGAAGAATCACAAGGACTGTATAGTCCATGGGGTCACAAAGAGTTGGACACAGCTGAGAAATGTTCACTTCATTTCTTCACAGCTGAAAAATAGGTTTTTTACCTACCAGTCTTGTGAAAATTAACCAACTGATTATGAATTCACTGTCATGTTTTCCTTGATGCAGCTGGTAAAAAAGCACTATTCAGATTCTTCTCCTAAAATTAGGAACACAGCTACCAGGCATCTGCCTTGGAAAATAACTTGAAAAACCCCACAAAATGATAAAAAGGAGCAGCAGTGGGTGATTTATATTCGTTCTTTTAAACTCCATCAAGGAATTTGTCCTTTTAACCTAAAGATATGAGAATGCTATCAGAATATTAAGCCAGGAAGTTATAGGATCAGACTGAACATTAAAAAGACCATTAATTTTTTAATTTAAATGTGGTACTTTGAACACATATGTTTATTTCTGTTTTTCCCAATGTGTAAATAAAACTCCAATAGTGATATCTTAAAATAATCCCCAAGGAGGATTCGGAGAAGATGGCAGAGGAATAGGACGGGGAGACCACTTTCTCCCCAGCAAATTCATCCAAAGAACATTTCAACGCGGAGGAAAATCTACAAAACAACTTCTGAATGCTGGCAGAGGTTGGCAGGCATCCAGAATAGCAGAACATTGTCTCCAAAAACAGGNTACAATATTGTAAAGTAATTAGCCTCCAATTAAAATAAATAAATTTATATTTTAAAAAATAAATAAAATGAAACAGTAGATTCTAGAGTATCACACCATGCTTACCACCTGCCATACTATGCTAAAACAATGAATTGAGTGGTAGAAAACATGTAAAGGAGGGTGAGCAAAACAGCAGAAGATGCAATGGTTAGACAGCGTCACTGACTCAATGTACATGAATTTGAGCAAACTCCAAGACACACGAAGGAAAGGGAAGCCTGGCGTGCTGCAGTCCATGGGGTCTCAAAGAATTGGATATGACTTAGTGACTGAACAACAATTAAAAATTCAACTCATTACCTATGAAAAACGTTCAACATTGTAGGTTATTTAAAACACAGTAGTCAACTTTCTATAACATACACATACACTTAAGAAATTCTTAAGTAAGTTGTGGTGGCTGAGATGGTAAAGAATCCGCCTGCAATGGACGTGACCTGGGTTCGATCCCTGGGTTGGGAAGATCTACTGGCAAAGGGAACAGCTACCCTCTCCAATATTCTTGCCTGTAGAATTCCATGAATAGAGGAGGCTGGCAGGCTATAGCCCATGGGGTCGCAAAGCATAGGACGTGACTGATCGACTTTCACTACTCTATCTTCAGAAGAGAACGTAATTCTGAGCAAATGCATGTAAGTATGTATATCATCTTATAGGTTCTACTTCAATCAGAAGAAGCACAGTCTAGGAACATGGAAGTGTTAGGGAAGGCTTCTCTAAAGAGTTCATGGATGACTGGAGTTGTAGGAGCTGAGCAGGACTTCGTCATGAGGACATGGTAGAGACCATTCTGTATAAAAGGAGCAAATAGCACACTAAGATTCAAACTGAATCATCAAAGGACAGAATTACATTAACAGAGAAGACTGTAAGAAACTTCCAGGGTGAGAGAAGAACCAAAGGAAGGAATAACCTACAAAATAATGGGGCCAGAAGGCTGAAAAGGCAGGCTGGGGGCAGATGAGAAAGGGATTTACATATCAATTAATCTCAGTACTTTAAAAATTAAATATTTCTGAGCTATATTTCTAAGATATATAATGTATTTATAAATTAATACATGTATTACCAATATATAATTTATTTATTAACATAATACACATATTCTAAAATATATAATCTATTTATGATACATGTAAAAACATGGTTAATAAATGTATTTATAAATTAATATATGTGAATTTATACATGTGTCAATTAATACATGTAGTATCAGCAAAAATGCTTTGTGTTCATTGTAAATAAATAGAAAAAAATACACAAAATCTTAAGAGGATTACAGTACACATAAACTCTATTTTCTTCCCATGTCCCATTTGGCAAACTACATTTTAATGACCTTAATTACTAAAAGAAAAAAGGTCTTCAAGTCAATAATTCCAAAACCAGTCATCACTTTCCAGCAGATATCCTTTGTCATCATTTAATTGGCTTCTAGTCATTTATTATTATGTGTAGTAAGGCAATTAATTCAGTGACTTTCATATACATTTATATAAGCACTCTACCTTGTAGGGTTGAAAAAATAAATTATTTAAAGTGAACCACAGCAAGTATAGGCTACGATAAAATTGTGAAAGGCATAGGTGGCTGATTGCTGCCTGCCTGATTTTATATTTCCTACCTTTTTTCTCCCTTTGATACTTTATCTTACATTTTTCAGTTATCTTTACATTTATACATATTTTGGTAAACATGTTTTATAGCCAGGAATCAATAAATAATAAAATTAATTTGTTAGTAACCAGAACAAACATATTTTTTTGAGTATTTTAAATAACAGTAAACAGAAACAGGAATTGTTGACATTACTGCATGTTTTTCAATGCACAAGACACTGAGCAGAGCCCCTTATACATAAAAAATCACAAAGAAGGATATACAACTTGTCCAAAGTTACACAAGAAACCTCAACAAGCTTATAAAAACAGGCACTCTATTTTCTTTAACAGGCAATATGCTCTGAGGAATATAAGCATGATGGTCCACATTTTCAAAGCATGTACACTCTGATAGGAGAAACAGACATTTGAATAAAAAAAAGTAAAATGTAGTATAATAAATGGTAACAGCTATATACATGGGATACTATAGCAGTGTAGATATGTATACTTAATCCTACCAAGAAAAAATCATGGACTCCTCCCATGAGATGATATAAAGTATTTAAATTAAAAATTTTAATTTTACATTAAAATTCTCAGTCATACCAGCCACATTTTAAATGCTCAAAAGCCATATGTGGCTGGTTACTATCAGTTTGAAAACCACAGATATAAAACATCTACATCATTGCAGAAAGTTCTATTAGACAGAACTGGTTTAGACTACATGCCAGATATATATTCTAGATCATTAGACTTTCTAATAGGTGGTAGTAGGCCATAAAAAGACTTAGGAGTTTAAAAGAAATAACACTGTTAAAAGATTCCTTTAGGATTGATAAAAGTAAAATGAATGAATTATTTGGTAGCAGGGGATAGTGGAGTACATAAAGAATAGGGCTAGGAGTACACACCAGGAAGAAGAGAAAAACAGAATTTTAAATAAACAATATGATTAAGTGATATTTTAAAATGCCAAAATTATCTAATACTTTTCAATTAAAAAAATTCTCCTAAGTGCTTAAAATGAAAAATTATTGCTTTTACAATAAAGGTTGTTGAGGGTGGGTGTTCCTGGGAGATGCTACTACAACATTTCTAAAAAAGAATGACAGTGAACACTAAGGCAATGACATGGGGAAACTGAGATAAGGGCACAAACATCTGAGAGAAAGAACCTAGTAATATCATTAACTGATTAAACCTCGAGTGTGCACATATATTCTATCAGATCATGATGCAAGACAGGCAAACTCAATACTGTCATCCTCATTTTTAGAGGCAAAGCAACAAAAGCATTAACAGTTCAGGTAAAATGCCCCAACCGCATAATAAATGAAAGAATAATTCAGAGAGATGGCTCATCTAAATAAAAGACTATTTTTACTTGTCTTAATTACCCATCCTATTCACTGAATATTGCTCCCAATCACCTCTATGCTATTTTCAAATATCAAGTACATCCTCTCCAAAGATTAAAGTTCTAAAATCACCAAGAATATTTGAAGATATTTAAATGTGTTGTGAGCTCTGAGAGCAATACCCAAAGGAGTTTCAATAACGTTATTACTGTTATAGAAGTGCTCTTTTAACACTAAAAAAAAAAAAAAAAAAAAAAAACTTTTCAAGTTTAGAGTGTGCCTTCTCATCTTTATACAAAGCAATTTACATGAACAGATTTAAAATATTTCATAAAAAGAAATCATTTTTTTCAATCAGTCTAGGCATTCACTTAGAAAGTATCTTTCAAACACATGGAAAATTTTTAATGCTCATAAAATCTGATGTACAGGTTTGGAAAACGACACTTAAGAAAACTACCGTAACAAAATATTCCATACATCTTTAATAATTTTTGACCTTCAGCACTCTAGCAAGAAAAAGTTGATGGTTCACAAGTGCAAAAACAAACTGTCAAATTTCCACCACTATCTTAAATAATGATTCTGGGACTTACATGGTGGTCCAGTGGCTAAAAACTCCATGCAAGGGGCCCAAGTTCAATCCCTGGTGGAGTAACTAGACCCCACATGCCACAAGTTAAGACTGAACATGCATGTGCCTCAACTAAGACTTGGTGTAGTCAAATAAATAAATTAAGTATTTAAAAAAAAAATGATTCCTCCTGATCTCTCTGAACTGCTGATAATACCCACAAAAGAAATAAAGATCCTATGGTAGTCATAAAACCAATTATCTACTGTATCAACACTGATTAAGATTTTTGCTATTAAAACTTATACCCATCCTTATCTAACTATTCTAAAATAGGAGGAGGAACACTGCCAAATTCACTGTAGTAAGCCACAATCACACTGCCATCAAAACCAGCCAAATACACTATAAGAAAAGAAAATTAACAGGCCAATATCTTTGATGAATACAGATGTTAAAACCCTCAAAAAATATTAGCAAATCAAATCCAAAAATACATAAAAAGGATCATATAGAACGATGAAGCTGGATTCATTTCAGGGTTTCAAGGATGGTTCAACATACACGAATCAATCACTGTGATATACCATACTAAACAAAAGGAGAGAAAAAAAAAGATGAAAAAAACAAAGCATTTGACAAAATTCAACATCCTTTCATGCAAAAACTCTCACCAAAGAAGGTACAGAGAGAACATAGCTCAACATAACAAGAGTCATTTATGACAAATCCATCACACTTATCAGTGAAAAGCTGAAAATCTTCCCACTAAATTCAGGAATAATATGAGGATGCCCACTCACCACTTCTGGACAACATACTATTGGAAGTCCCAGTCATAGAAATAAGACAAGAAAAAAAATAAAAGGTATCCAAACTGGAAGGGAAGAGGTAAAACTGTTACTATTTTCAGATGATGTGATACTCTCTATAAAGAGCCCTAAATTTTCCACACACAAACCCTTTTAGAACTAATAAATATATCTGGCAAGGTAGTAGTATACAAGATTAAAATACAGATATTGGTTTCATTTCTTAATATTAGTAATGAAATATCAAAGAAAAAGGAAAAAAAATTCCTGTTTAATATGTTAAAAAAGCAAAATATCTAAGAATAAATTTAACCAAGGAAGTGAATGATCTATACACTGATAACTATAAAACACTGATAAAGGAAAATGAAGATGATGCAAAGAAGTGGAAAGATAGCTCATGCTCTTAGACTGCAAGAATTAATATTGTTAAAATGGCCACACTATCCAAAGCAATCTACAGATTTAATGCAATCTCTATCAAAATACATAGGAAATTCTTCATAGAATTAGGGGAAAAAAATCCTAAAATTCATATGGAACCACAAAAGACCCAGAAAGTTCTATCCAAGAATATACAAAACGTCATTAGTAGTTCCATAAGCGAGTGATGGATGGGACTAATCAATTTTTAATTTTTCAAAAATAGACAAGAATCATTTGTGTAATAAGTCCAAACTTAATTAAAACTTGAATTAGCTAAAATTAATTAGTGATAGGGAAAGTTACTATATAAAAAGTGGGAACTCCCTGGCAGTCCAGTGGTTAAGACTCAACACTTTCACTGCCATGGTCCCAAGTTCAATCCCTGATGTGCAAACTAAATGGTACAGCCAAAAAACAAAACGAAAAAATCATTAAATAATAAAAACAGGAAATGAACTTTATGTAATAAAAAATTTGAGGATGACTTCATATGTTACTGCTTGTTGTCAGAATGTGTTCAATCAAAGAAATTAGGCAAATAATGTCTAAACCCTTCAGTTCAGTTGCTCAGTTGTGTCTGACTCTTTGTGACTCCATGAATCGCAGCACACCAGGCCTCCCTGTCCATCACCAACTCCCAGAATTCACTCAAACTCATATCCATCGAGTCGGTGATGCCATCCAGCCATCTTCATCCTCTGTCGTCCCCTTCTCCTCCTGCCTCGAATCCCTCCCAGCATCAGATCCTTACAGCTGCTCAAATTTAACACNGAATCGCAGCACACCAGGCCTCCCTGTCCATCACCAACTCCCAGAATTCACTCAAACTCATATCCATCGAGTCGGTGATGCCATCCAGCCATCTTCATCCTCTGTCGTCCCCTTCTCCTCCTGCCTCGAATCCCTCCCAGCATCAGATCCTTACAGCTGCTCAAATTTAACACTCTAACACAAGCAACTCCCTAAATAATCCTCTTTATTCCTAAAATGGAATGAATTTCTGTTTCTGACAACTAAAAGAACATATACCTTTGGGAATTTTGACACCCTAAATCTCTAGGCTGTTTTTATATTTTGGGGGATCAAGTGTCCTTTGAAAACGTATAGAACACACCTGGATTTATTCTTTCTTAAATTATCCTTATTCCTTGATTCAACTACTGGGTCATTCAAAAAGTTTGTTCAAGTTTTTCCCATAAGATCATATGGGAAATCCTGAAAAAACCTTTTGGCCAACCCAATACTTTTCAATCTGAAAAGCAGCATTTATCATTACAATATTAGAGACTTAAAAAGATTTTCTGGTTTTATGGAAGTTGTTTATTTCATCATCATCTTTCAGTGTTTGCTTGTGAAAACATACCTTTAACACTTGTAGATATATTTCTGCACTAGCATACAGTATCATATCTGTCCCACACCTGAAGGGAAGAACTGACATTTTTTTTTTATTTCTTTGGTATGCCCTAGTGCATAAAAGAATAAAAGCTCCCAAATGAGTCTATTTTCTGAGTTCTCTGGGCACACATACACTCAGGGCACACCGTTCCGCAACAGCAAGTAAGAAAATCCACAAGCATGTCTAAAAAGATACATTAAAAAAAATTCTTTTACACCATTTAAACAAAAACAAATACCCCACTGGTAAGACTATTTCTATCAAAACCAGCACAACAGAAACATTTTTAAAAATTATACAGATATCTTTACATGCCCCAAACTTTTATCTGTAGTGCCCCAAGTATTGATATTATCAAAAATATATGCTGATATTACCAAAAATATGTTCATACTGTATATGAACATTAAGGAATATCAATGAAATGTTCGTAAATATACTCACAGAAAGATAGTTGTTAATATCCACATCATCAGTAATAGTCTGGCGTTCTCCTTTACAATTAATTTTCCGAAACCTTCTTCGAGACTGTCTGGCAGGAATTTCTCTTTGTAAAATACTATCTTCATTATCTTTGGAATTCTCTACCTGAAACACATGTTCACATTCCTGATTAAACATCCAATTTTTCCATATAACTGACAGTCTGTGGAGTTTTAGGCTCATAAGGAGGCTTCATTTACTTCAAGCAAGAAACTGCCTCAAGAAAACAGTCTGTATAGGACAATGCGCATGAGTACAAAAAGATTAAAGGTGACATTATAAAGATCTGGAGACCACAATTTCCTCCCAGGAAATAGTCTCTCTTGCTTACATGAGCATACATCCTCCTAAGTAAAGTCACTTACCAGAAATGAAGGTTGTTAACGACACCTACACATTCAATAATCACAACATCTGAGTTAGTCTAATTACAAACTGCCTCATTATACACACATTTTATTTAGCAAACAATCATGGTTATGCCTTCAGTGAACTGCTAAACAATGAAATAAAAATGCTTTATGTGTTATTCTTTGATGTCCATCTTAATGTGTGAAAACAGTCAAGAGTAACTATGGCTGGCATCTTCTAAGGAGGAAGTGAAAACTAACATTTACTGAGGGCTTTAGGCCAGCATGCATATACATTATATTATAGTTTACACAACAGCCCTGTAATCAGATATTCAGTTCAGTTCAGTTACTCAGTCGTGTCCAACTCTTTGCAACCCCATGAATTGCAGCATGCCAGGCCTCCCTGTCCATCACCAACTCCCAGAGTTCACTCAGACTCACACCCATCGAGTCAATGATGCCATTCAGCCATCTCATCCTCTGTCGTCCCCTTCTCCTCCTNTCCAGTCCAGCATTTCTCATGATGCACTCTGCATATAAGTTAAATAAGCAGGGTGACAATATACAGCCTGGACATACTCAGGTATTACTATTTCCAATTTAAAGGTGAACAAGGGAAAATCCAAAAAGATCAGTGACTTCCAAGTCTCATAACAATGATACTTATTAAAGGTGATCTAGAATATAAGCCTGTTTCCAAAACTTATGCCACTAATACAAGACTACATTGCCAAGGGAGGGGAGGAGGGGAAGGATAGAAATAGCTGAGGGATATTAACAGGTACAAACATCTAGCTGTAAAATAAATGACTCATGGATATGAATTGCACAGGGTGAAGAATATAGTCAATAAATATGTAATAACATTGTATGGTGACAGATGGTAATAGGACTTGTGGTGATTATTTTGAAATGTATAGAAATACCAAATCACTACTTTGGGTAAGAGGAACTAACCTAACACTTAACTTAGTTCAACCTAAGTGTTCTGGGTTGATTTTACTTCACAAACAAACAGACTCACAGTAAAAGAGATCAGATTTGTGGTTCCTAGAGATGAGGGCTGAGGGGAGAAGAATAGAACTGAAGGAATCAACCTTCCCAAATTCAGACTATACTACAAAGCTACAGTCAACAAAACAGTATGGTACTGGCACAAAAATAGAAAAATAGATCAATGGAACAAAACAGAAGGCCTGGAGATAAATCCTTGCACCTATGGACACCTTAACTTTGACAAAAGAGGCAAAAATATACAATGGAGAAAAGACAGTTTCTTCAACAAGCGGTGTGGGAAAACTGGTGAACTACATGTAAAAGAATGAAATTAGAACACTTTCTAATACTGTACACAAAAATAAACTCTAAATGGGTTAAAGGCCTAAATGTAAGACTAGAAGCTATAAAACTCTTAGAGGAAAATATAGGCGGAACATTCTCTGACATAAATCACAGCAAGATCCTCTATGACCCACAACCCAGAGTAATGGAAATAAAACCAAACAAAAGAGACCTAATTAAGCTTAACAGATTTTACACAACAAAGGAAACCATAAGCAAGGTGAAAAGATGGCACTCAGAATGGGAAAAAAATAATAACAATGGAAACTCCTGCAAAGAATTAATCTCCAAAATATGCAAGCAGCTTATGCAGCTTAATACCAGAAAAACAAGCCAGTCAAAAAAGTGGGCAGAAGACCTAAACAGATGACATACAGATGGCCAATAAACACATGAAAAGATCCTCAACATCGCTTATTATGAGAGAAATGCAAATCAAAACCACAGTGAGGAATCATCTCACACTAGTCAGAATGGCCATTATCAAAAAGTCTACAAACAATAAATGCTGGAGGGGTTATAGAAAAAAGGGAAGGCTCTTATACTGCTGGTGGGAATGCAAACTGATAAAACCACTATGCAGAATAGTATGAAGTGTTCTTAAAAAAAACTAGGAATAAAAACCTACCACACAACTCAGCAATCCCACTACTGGGCATATATCCTGCTGCTGCTAAGTCGCTTCAGTCGTGTCCAACTCTGTGCGACTCCACTGACAGTAGCCCACCAGGCTCCCCCATCCCTGGGATTCTCCACGCAAGAACACTGGAGTGGGTTCCATTTCCTTGTCCAATGCATGAAAGTGAGAAGTGAAAGTGAAGTTGCTCAGTCGTGTCCGACTCTTAGCGACCCCATGGACTGCAGCCTACCAGGTTCCTCTGTCCGTGGGATTTTCCAGACAAGAGTACTGGAGTGGGGTGCCATTGCCTTCTCCAGGGCATATACCCTGAGGAAACCAGAATTGGAAAAGACACATCTCATGTATCCCAATGTTCACTGCAGCACTATTTACAATAGCTAGGACATGGAAGCAACCTAGATGTCTACTAGCAGATAAATGGGTAAGGAAGTTGTCATACATATACAAAATGGAATATTACTCAAATGGATGAGAATGCAAAAGGAATATTACTCAAAAGCTATAAAAAGGAACACATTTTAGTCAGTTTTAATGAGGCAGATGAATCTAGAGACTATTAAACAAAGTGAAGCAAGTCAGAAAGAGAAAGACAAATACTGTAAATTAATGTATGCATATGGAATCTAGAAAGATGGTACCAGTGATCCTACCTGCAAAGAAGTAAAGGAAACACAGATTATAGAGAATAGACCTTTGGACTCCGTGGGAGAAGGAGAAGGTGGGATGATTTGAGAGAATAGCACTGAGACATATATGCTATCATATGTAAAACAGATAACCAGTGTGAGTTTGATGTATGATGCAGGGCACCCAAAGCCAGTGCTCTGTCACAACCTGGAGGGATGGGGTGGAGGGAGGTAGAAGGGACACATGTATAACTGTGGTTGATTCATACTGATGTATGACAAAACCCATCACTATATTTTAAAAAGAAAAAAAAGCAGGAACTTTCAGTTACAAGGCAAATAAGTACTAGGGATGTGATGTCAACACGATAAATAAACACTATTGTATACAACTCAGTGACACACGTTACATATGAAAGCTGTTGAGAGTAAATCCTAAGCATTCTCATCACAAGAAAAACTTTTTTTTCTATTTAACTTTCTATCTACATGAGATGATGGTCAGTCATTAAATTTATTGTGCTTTATCACTTCATGATGTAAGTCAAAACATTATGCCTTAAATTTATGCAGTTGTATATGTATAAATTTACATATATAATAAATAAAACTGGAAGGATAATAAATATTATTATCCCTCAATATAACTGGAAGGAAAGAAAAAGACTACCCTGCCTATCTACTAAAAATTACAAATTACATCATAATTTTAAAAAATCACTTTTGCAAAGGTATACTGACATGTTCTAAAGTAGACTTATAATTTAACGTCACATTCAATAAATAAACAAACAACAATTTCAGCTTTTTCCCACAACTACTTCTCCTGCTAATACCGTTATCACTTGCTGATATCAAAAATTTCCTAGTCATCCAAGAATGAAATTTCAACATTTCCAATTCCTCTGCTTGACTTCCAAATCTTATCTTCAATCATTTCTTCAAAACTGTCAAATGGTTTTTTAGAAATCCCTTTCATGATGCCTTTTTTTTCATTCCCACTATCACCATTCCTTAGTCAAGTCTTCATCACTTCAGTCCTAAACTTACTGCTTGTATCATGATCTTCTCCAATTCCATCTGGCACGGTCAGGTAAATCACCTAGATAAAATAGTATGTTGTTCCCTGTTCAAAATGCTACAATGGACCTCTAATGGAAACCAAATAAATTTTAAACTATTACATTTCATATCCCAAGCCATATTTGCTCCACTGCCGAAATATTTTTAGCACTTTATCTTACATAAGGAAGTCTGGAGAAACTGCTCCCACATCCTCCTCCCCACAAAAAATCCTCTCACATAAAAGCTCCAATGAGATATGCAAAACTTCCTGATGATTTCTCAGAAAGAATCAATGTCGAAACTGTTCTGTTTCCAATGTGAGTGTTCAGGAGTAAGTAGCAGTCAAACCACTGTGACTATTCATGGTTCCCTACCTTGGTCACCTGATGTGAAAAACTGATTCATTTGAAAAGACCCTGATGCTGGGAAAGACTGAAGGCGGGAGAAGGGGATGACAGAGGATGAGATGGTTGCATGGCATCACCGACTTGATGGACTTGAGTTTGAATAAATCCCGGGAGTTGGTGACAGAGACGGAGGCCTGGCATGCTGCAGTCCATGGGGTGGCAAAGAGTTAGACACGACTGAGCAACTGAACTGAAACATAAATAAGTTACATTCTGCTAAGCAACTTTACCTATTTCAATTTCTGTTATCCCAACTGCCAAATCTCTTCAATAACCACGAGACATTCCTTTGACTGGTTTATTATGTGTCCCCGACCCAGAGTTCTCATAAATAGGACTGCTTTCAGGCCTTTGCATTCATTTGTATTATTTCTGCCTAAAACTCATTCCTCCTCTGCTAAAATCTTGGCAAGCTATATATACCTCATAACCCTGATCAACTAACCCTACCTCTGCCCCAAGAAGGTACCACCCCTTCTACAGCACTAAGTATATTAGCCGTAATTATTAGATAAGCCCACCTCACTACAAGTTCTCTAGTATAAGAACTGCATTATATTTATATTCATCTTTGCTCACTTATTAAAAATGTTTGCCAAAATGGGCATTACATTAAATTTTTTCTTTCTCCTTATAGATTTTAAGCCCTTTCGAGTATGCATAAGATACTCAACAAATACACAGGCAGGCAGAATAACTTACTGAATATTGTTTTTCTCAAAGGTAAAATCCAGAAGACACAGAGGTTGACAGTCTAATTCAAAACTACAGAATTTTGTACAGGTAGCAAATATATGTCACCTCTTTGAGATTAAATTTCCTCTTTTAAAAAATGATCTTATTTACTAAATCACTACACTAGGCCAAGTATCAGAAACTGTAAGTTATATCCTTTAAGGCTCACAACAAAGCTACTCTTTCTGTTAACAGATGCTATGGAGCCTCATAAAGCTTTTTATTTCACACAAATGAATGAGTAACAATTCAAAAATTAAGTGTGACCTAAAAGTTCACTGCCTTCATACCATCCTATCCCACAGGATATGCTAGATTATTTAGGTGAAATTCCAGTATAATGATTCTTAGATCTTTTCATATCTACCATTTATCTAGTAAAAACTAATTTAAATGATAAAGAATTTTCAGGATAGAAATAGTAGTAAATTAAAATTAGGAGTTTCTAGGCCTCAAAAATGTGGGTGAAAGTACCAAATGAAAAGAAAAAAGCAAGCAATGTATAAATGATTAAACTCTCACTGAATACAACTGAAATGTGAGATTAGATTTAAAAAGTGAAATCTCATAAACACATACTGAAATGGCACAAAAGAAGGAATCCTAATGCAAAGAATGAAGTGAAGGCAAAACACCAGGAAGTAGGCTAGCCACAAAGACCCAATCTACCAGATGATTTCTCAACTTTACAGGCAAGACTTTCCACTTTGATGGTTAGAGGATCCACCAAAGACAGGGAATGCATAAGGGACTCATTCATCTCAAAGAGCTACATCCTCACTGCAAGGTTTAAGTCTATTCTGAAGAAGGGAGAGGAAGAAAAACTGCTTGGCACTGAGAAAAGACCTGCTGAGGGTGGGGGAAATTCAGGACAGAGGCCATCCTTAATGCAGGTCTATAGTTTTAATTCATTATACTTTAAGTGTATAAGAAAACTCAAAAAATTTTAGGACAAAAAAAATACATACATGTAAGAGACAAAAACAAACCTAAAACCTCTTTGCAAGAATGTAACTTTAACCCAAACCTCAAAGAATCTCCACACCTAAAAGTTCAAGACACATCAAGTCACAAATAACTGACCCCCTCAAAAACCCCAAAACTAAAAACAGAAAGGAAAAAAAAAAAAAAAAAGCCCACAACCTCAACTACAACAAAACCTAAGAGACATGATGAACAACTATGGACAGAAAAGGCAGCAGAATCACATCTGCAAATATTCCAATATATTGGAAGTATCAGAAAATATAAAGCTATGATAAAGAAAAAAACAACTTAAACAAACAAACAAAAACTTGAAAATGAGCCAGAGATTATAAACAGCAACCAGATAAAGACCAGAAGAAAAAAATCCTCCCCAAGTGCCCTCCCTCCCCACCACCAGGCTAGCAAATAGTGAGTAACAAGAAATAGCTGTCTACATTAGAAAGAAGGATGAGAACATGGAGCTATATCCTGTCTGAGACACAAGGGCACAGAGAAGGCCTAAAAGTGAGGATAGAACAGGAACACTCAGAAAAATTTTTCAAAAATCCAGTCTCAGCCCTGAACACAAAAGTAACAGTAGAGAAAATTGAAACTATTGATCTAGCTCAACTCTATCAGAAAAGATGTGTTCCTCTCCAGGCCTAAACACTATCTACCTTCTGTTTTTACTGCCCTAACACACAATATTTAGTATCAAATACAAAACAGTAACTCACATAAAAATAAAAACAATTTTTAAAAAACTACTCAATCCACTGCCAAGAGACAAAGCAATCAACAGAGCAATCGATGAAAATTAAGAAAGACCCAGATTAATATCAGACAGAATTGAAAACCATAATTAATATGATAATGGTTGAGCAGAATATGTGGACAATGTAACTAGACAGATGGAGCAGACATAAGAAAGGTATTAGAGCAAAATGAAAATATCAGAAACAAAACCATGGTACTAAAGAGGAATGCCTTTGATCACTAGACCTGATGCAATCAGGTCAACAGAAATTACCCAAAGTGAGAGAGAGAAAGTAAAAAAGAAAAATGAAGCAGAATAGGTCTTTAGATAGTCAGATACTTAGAGCAGCCAATTTTATGAGCCCAATTCTTATATCTCAAATCCAGAAAAACAATAACATCCTTCACGAGGAGCTTCAGACTAGCTCCTCTAGCAGACTACAGGAGCCAGTCTGCTCCTCATGACTAGCAGAAAGCTTCTGCATAAAAACACATGCTTGATTGCATGTATTATCCCTTCACCCAAATCACAAACATACTGACCTTCCTCCCTGCCTCTTTGGAGCAGTTTCTCAGAGCTATCTGAGGTGCTGTCTCCTGGGTTATAGTCCTCATTTTGCCCAAATAAAACTTAACTCGAAACCCTCACATTGTACACTTTTTAAGTCGACATTAAGAAGTAACTAAACAGAGAATTAGTGAATTAGGAAAACAGTGCTAAAAAACAGCAGTATGGAGTACAAAGTCAGAATGAGATGAAAAAGAAGAAAAAAAAAATCTTAAGAAATACAGAGAATTAGCTGAAAATATTTAACATATTTAAACAAAGATCCAGAAGGTGATAATAGAAAAATGAAGATGTCCAAAGAGAATTGAGATTATTTTTACCAAGCTATTCTAGAATGTCCATGAAAGGGACTTCCCTGGTGGTTCAGTGGTTGAGAATCCACCTTCAAGCACAGGGTATGTGGGTTTAGTCACTGGTTAGGGAATTAAGATCACACGCTCTGGGGTAACTAAGACCTCATACTCTAGAGCCAGCTCCATAATTACAGAAGCCCCTGGGCCACGACAATGACCTAGCACAGCCAAAGTAAAAAACAAAACAGCTCAAAACTCTCCAACAAATCTGAAGCAGTGTACTTATGTTAGGTAGTTAGAATAGGAAACAGGAGTCCAAAATGGAGGATCGGAATGAGGACCTCAGGTAGAACAAACAGCACTCCTGGCTAGCCCAATTTATATACAGCAGGCCCAGGGGAAGGAAAAAACATATAAAGAGAGGAGCCAAAGGACTCTCGCTCTCTCTCCCACGTGCGCTGGTTCACGTCTTTGGGTTGGCATGCCCTCACGCCTGGAGGATGGATTCACTTGCTATTTTCTAAATAAAACAGAGCTGTAACATGGAGCTGTAACATTGATTTGTCTAAGAGCTATAACACGGTCTGTTCGAGACCTGAGAGCTATAACACAGTCTGTCCAAGACCTAAGAGGTATGACGTGCTGAGGGCTTTAATGTCCATCACTTCAAATCTTTGTTGTGACAAGACAGAACCAAGGAGAATACACTCCCCTGACACTTAGAAACTACAACTGCAAATTCACACAAAAAAGATATACAGATTTTCAGTGCACCAGAAGAAAAATAAAGATCAGCTATAAAGGAAGGGCAATTAAAATAATAACTTCTCAAAAAACAATGGATACCAGAAAACAGAATACATTGACTGCTGATAAAAAAAAAAAAAGAGTTTTCTTCTAAAAGTGCATTCATAGCAAAATAATCCTTTATACAAAATAAAGGTATTTTCAGGCAAAAGAAAGAAAAAGAAAAAAATATATACCCAACTGAAATGTTTACCAACAAAACCCCTTTATTAAAGAAAAATTTAAAAGGATGTGCCTCAAGATGTAACACAAATGGTACCATAAGTAAGGTCTCAAATCCAAGAAATAACTAAAAGCAAAGAAACGTTAAATACATGGTTAAACAGAGCAAACAAAGGCTGCATAAAATAATACTATCAGACAAAATTTGTGAAATCAGTAAGTATTACTAAAATACTGGTCAAAATCAGTTATATTTTGTTAATAGTCACCAGTAATAACCTTTTATCAACTTTGTTAACTTATTAACTTTAGTTATTTTTAAGTAGCCTAGAATTAGCATGAAAAGAATAGACCAAATACACTGTATCTAAAGGAGTACTGGGGGAGGGAATTGAGAGTGAAAGAAAGAACACACTATCTTATATAGAGAACAAAAATAATAAGAGAGAAAAAAAAAAATAGAATATATACAAATGACATAATGTGTTAAAAGTAAACCTAAACCTGTCAGCCATCACAATGGATGTAAATGGAAGAATCTTTTCAGGTAAAAAAAATAAATCTTCCACCAAATGCAGAAAAAGAGTTAACAGCCTTCAAGTACTAAGGCCAACAGAAACTTGTTTAGTTGCTAAGACGTGTCCCAACTCTATGCAACCCATGGACTGTAGCTCTCCAGGCTCCTCTGGTCCATGGGGTTTTCCAGATAAGAATACTACAGTGTGTTGCCATTTTTTTTCTCCAGGATATCTTCCTGACCAAGGGATCAAACCAAAGTCTCCTGCATTAGCAGACAGATTCTTTACCACTAAGTCACCTCTGACGCCCCAAGGCCCACAGAATCTGAATACATAAATGAAAGAGTCCTCAAAAGTAAATCACAAGGTAACATCTCACTATGAAATAATGAATGCAAGAATCCTAAACTCAGTTATCAAGTTAAGCCTAGAAGAACAGAAAAAATATAACAAATAGCTCAGGTCAAGCCTTTACTGGGTATGAAGGGGCTTTCCTGGTGGTTCAGTGGTAAAGAATCTGCTTGCCAATGCAGGAGATACAGATTTGACCTCCCAGCTGGCAAAACCCCCTGGAGAGGGAAATGGCAATTCACTTCAGTATTCTTGCCTGGGAACTCCCATGGGCAGAGGAGCCTGGCAGAGTGCAGTCCATGGAATCACAAAGAGTTGGACACGACTTAACAACTAAGCAAGCACATACCCCATCACTAAAAACAGACTACTCAATGTTGAAAATAGTGTTACCATTAATAGTCATGGTCTGTATTATGGGATTTGTGTCTGTTAAATTATACCACAGCCTTTAAGTAGTACAATAACAAAGGGTAGTTTAATATCATAAAAGTCTATTAATGATAATATTAAGAGGTCAAAGGAGAAAAAGGCACAGATCACTGCAACAAACGTAGAAAAAAGGTTTTAATCAATTTTGATACCCTCTCTTGCTAAAAGCTGCCCTGGTGGCTCAGATGGTAAAGAATCTGCCTGCAAAGTGGGAGACTCAGGTTCGATTCCTGGACTGGGAAGATCCCCTGGAGAAGGACATGGCAGCCCATTCCAGTATTCTTGCCTGGAGAATTCTATGGACAGAGGAGCCTGGCCGGCTACAGTCCAAGAAGTCAGAGTCAGACACCACTGAGTGACTAACACTTTCTGCTAAAAAAATTTAACACTATTTTTTGATAGTCAAGCTATCCCTTTTAAGTTATAAACTTCTGACAAATTCTCAATGGTTTTTTGATATTTCTTTGCTTTCTGACAAGAATTGTTAGCCTAATACATTTCCTACTCCAAATGTGATACATAATCTATTATTTCCTTGGTGGCTCAGTTGGTAAAGAATCTGCCTGCAATGTGGGAGACCTGGGTTTGATTCCTGGTTTGGGAAGATCCCCTGGAGAAGGGAAAGGCTACGCATTCCAGTATTCTGGCCTGGAGAATTCCATGGACTGTATAGTCCATGGGGTCGCAAAATCGGACACGACTAAGCGACTTTCTCTCTCACTATATCCTTTTAGTGGGGAAATAATATTTACCGACCATAATCTGGGCTCACTCTTATAGCCACAAAGAATTACTAAAACTACTTCTAAGCTTTTTCAATGAACAGCCCTAAGAAACATACTTTTTTATAAAGTGAACCAACCTGGGAAATAATTTTAAGACAAATGATGATATACTCAAATTTTGCCCTATGGCTTTACTTAGTCATTGGGGAAAAGTGACTCAAAAATCTTGCTGCTGCTGGTAAGTCGTTTCAGTCGTGTCCAACTCTGTGCAACCGCATAGACGGCAGCCCACTAGGCTCCTCTGTCCCTGGGATTCTCCAGGCAAAAATACTGGAGTGGGTTGCCATTTCCTTCTCCAATGCATGAAAGCGAAAAGTGAAAGTGAAGTCATGCCCGACTCTTAGCGACCCCATGGATTGCAGCCTACCAGGCTCCTCCATCTATGGGATTTTCCAGGCAAGAGTACTGGAGTGGGGTGCCATTGCCTTCTCCACTTAAAGATCTTAATACATATATTATTAACTGTATTATATTAATTACAATTTGTAAATTTAATTACATCCAATTAAATGTTATCTTAATGACAATCATTTCTCTTCATACTATACACATGTATATTTACATATATAATAGCTTTAACCATATTAACATTATCATCAATTTCCTGATACTACATAATCTTGGTTCCTAATGATGTATGTATAGATTTATAAATTTATGTATATATTAATTATAATTACATGTGACATATACATATGTAATTATGTGCACTGTGTCTCTACAGACACATATAAAAAAATTCTATAATACTGCCATTACTACTAAAAATTAAACTACTGACTCCTTCTTTCCTCATGGATATCCCATTAAAAAGACATGGACAAAATAGTGGTGTTTTTTAAAGTCTGCAGACTACATCATGCGAAATGACAGGCTGGATAAAGCAAAGCTAGAATCAAGATTGCCAGGAGAAATTTCAATAACCTCAGATATGCAGATGACACCACCCTTACGGCAGAAAGTGAAGAGGAACTAAAAAGCCTTTTGATAAAGGTAAAAGAGGAGTAAAAAGCTGGCTTAAAACCCAACATTCAAAAAACTAAGATCACAGCATCTGGTCCCATCACTTCATGGCAAACAGATGGGAAATAAATGGGAACAGTGACAGACTTTTATTTTCTTGGGCTCCAAAATCACTGCAGCCATGAAATTACAAGACGCTTGCTCCTTGGAAGAAAAACTGTAACAAACCTAGACAGCATCCTAAAAAGCAGAGACATCAATTTGCCCACAAAGGTCCATATATTCAAAGCTATGGTTTTTCCAGTAGTCATGTACAGATGTGAGAATTGGACCATAAAGAAGGCTGAGTGCTGAAGAATTGATGCTTTTGAACTGTGGTGTTGGAGAAGACTCTTGAGAGTCCCTTGGACTGCAAGGAGATCAAACTAGTGAATCCTGAAGGAAATCAAACTGAGTATTCATTGGAAAGACTGAAGCTGAAGCTCCAACATTTTGGCCACCAGACACGAAGAGCCAATCCATTGGAAAAGACTGATGCTGGGAAAGATTGAGGGCAGGATGAGAAAGGGATCACAAGATGAGAGCGCTGGATGGCATCACCGGCTCAATGGACATGAGTCTGAAGAAATTCCAGGAGTTAGTGAAAAAACAGGGAAGCCTGGGATGGTGCAGTCCGTGGGGTCGCAGAGTCAGACATAACGGAGCAACTGAACAACAACAAAGTCACCAGAAATAAAAATTCCCACTAGAATTAAACCAACTATTTTACACATATTAAATTCACTCAGTTTTTTAAAGAGTACATTTTTTTTCTTTTTTTCTGAGTTATTTTAACTATTTTTAAAACTTACTAGGTTCCACAAAAGAGTTCCTCTTTCTCAGGTTTGTTCAAGCTTTTGCTTTTTTATTGTTCCAAATGTGTTAGGCACAAAACCACCACCATTCTGATGGTAGTTTTCACTGGACTCTAATTTATAAGATCATCTAAGGAAAAGAAATACTGCCAGAAGCCAGCATGAGGAATCCCACCTGTGGCAAGGTCGAGTCAGATCTCAGGTTTTCCCCTGGCATTTCCTGAGCATGTACCCCCCCAAAATAAGAATCTGCCTGCTTTTTCCACTCTTCTGACATTCTCTGGAAAAAGTCAACTCAGGGCTTTAGTCTTCTGCATTTGAAAGAGTGGTTCAATTCAAAAACCCCTCTGATGGCTTTCTAGCCTGCCTGCAGGACTCATACAGCTGCATATGTGATTGTTTGAGGCCTCCCAACCGCGGGAGGCACAGGAAGCTTAAAACATCCTAGGAATGCAGGGGCTGCCGAGGAGTCAAAATTATTAGAATAGGACTGATTAAAGGTTTCATTTGTTGAGCCAATACTTACTGCCAAATTTTTATATCTTTTATTTGTAGCATTAGTTGGTATATAGAAAAACAGGTAGTAGACCTGGTATTAGCAATATTAGATCTTTAAGTTAAGTACTTTCTTAGTTATAACCCACTGCACCTTTGTCCTACAAAAATGCAAATTTATTTAGTATTTTGAGGGTAATGCATAGTAAAGAAAAAACACTTCTGGGAAAAGGAGTTTTCCGGTTGATAGACAATTATCCAGGAAGAGAGCCGTAAAAATGTTAACAGGCCTCTTGGCCAGAAGATAATGTAAACCACCTGAGACCTTTTGTATACAGGAGGGTATGCAAAAAGAAAGCCTGATCTCAATGAGGGTCAGGACTGCCGCCCCTGCATAACTCTGCATATTCCACTATGTACAACTTGGGGTATATAAGCTGATTTTGAAAAATAAAGTTTTGGGAGTCTTGCACCGATGCTGGGCTTCCCCCGTGTCTCCTCGTTACTCTAATTTCAGGCTGAATTCCCAATGGGGCGTGGAGGCTCACCATGTCTACTTACTTGTTCCAGCTTTTAAGATCCGTAAGAGAGAGAGTCCAGGGCAGGGCACTCTCCAGTGTTCAAACAGACCCCGGTGGCCTAACGTAGATGGTGCAAGATCCTTGTGTGGAACTTTATTGGCTTTCCACTAAACCAAGTTATTCAGCCTCTTTTCTCCACTTAATTTTCCTACTACACTACTTCTTCCTAATCTAATCCTTTATTTCTAATTAAGTAAATAAGTTTTCCTCGCCTATCCATCTCCCCTTCGAATCACCCTGGATCCACCAGGGCTGGACCCCGGCAAAATACCTTTATGAATGATAAAGGTCCTTCTTATTTGAGGACGTGGCATCTCATTTTTTATTCAAGTTGCATTTTTTGAGAGTATTTAAAAGCAAAGTTTTTGAAAATTTGTTTGGCTTATCCTAAAGTATTATATATGCATGCATGCGTGCGAAGTCGCTGCAGTTGTGTCTGACTCTACGACCCCAAGGACTGTAGCCCACCAGGCTCCTCTGTCCATGAGATTCTACAGGCAAGAATACTGGAGTGGGTTGCCATGCCCCACTCCAAGGTATCTTCCAGACCCAAAGATTAAACCTGTGTCTCTTATCTCCTGCACTGGCAAGCAGGTTCTTTACCACTAGTGCCACCTGGGAACCTCAGTATTAAATACAGTTACTGTAGAAACTATTACCTGACACAAACATTGGGTTGGCCAAAAAGTTTGAGTTTTTCTGTAAGACATTATGGGAAAATGCAGGCAAACTTTTTGGTCAACCCAATTTTATGTCAGGTCAATTTCTTAATCTCCATAAGACAATCTGCTGGGATTTTCATGGGGATTACATTGAATTTTATATCAATATAGAGACAATTTATACTATAAAAATGGATTCTTTCAATTGACTTAGAGCTAAGAGCCCAAATTTTTTTATGGTTTTCTTCAGAGATCTCCTATACTTTTGTTAGATTTATTCTGATGAATACGGATGTTTTGACATAAGTGATTTGCTTACTAAATTCTATTTTTTGAATATTTTATTACTTATAAATACAAATAGAATTGATTTCTGTATATGAACAAGTACTGAAAGACCTTGCTGAAATGATTATTAATTCCTAGAGTTCACATGCAGTTTTTTATCTTCTATATGCAAATCATGGATGGAGGAGCCTAGGCTCCAGTCCATGGGGTCGCGAAGAGTCGGACACGACTGAGTGACTTCACTTTCACTTTTCACTTTCATGCATTGGAGAAGGAAATGGCAACCCCACTCCAGTATTCTTGCCTAGAGAATCCCAGGGACGGGGGAGCCTGGTGGGCTGCCATCTGTGGGGTCGCACAGGGTCGGACATGACTGAAGCGATTTAGCAGCAGCAGCAGCAGCATTTGTGACAGTTTATTTTCATTTCAAATATTTTTCCTCTTGCCTAAGTGCACTCTATAAGGTTTTTAGACATTGGATTTGGAACTGGTGAGCTCTAACATATTCCCAAGTGCCAGGAGAAGGTTTTGAATGTTTACTGTAGGGTTTGTGCGGATACTTTTAATAAGGTTCTGAATGTTTCCCTCTTTTCCTAGACTAAAAGTTTTAAAGTCTTCATGAATAAACTTTGAGTATTATCAAGTGATTGTTTTTCTATCAAGAGGGATGATCATCTCACTTTTCCCCCTAATGATATTAATATAATGAATCACACTGATTTTCAAATACTAAATCAATCCCACAGCTCTGGAAATAAATTCAACTCTGCCGTGATATGTATGAATATATGTATCACTAGGACTTTTCTAATATTTGAAAATTTTAAAATATACTTTCATCAAAAAAAAAAAAATGACCTGTAATACTTTTTTTGAGTAATATTGCTAGGTTTTGCTTTCAAAGTATTTCAATTAAAAGAAATTAAACTGGGCTAAGGAAACATTCAATTTTTCTGTTTTCTGTTAGACTTTATGTGTCATTTCTTCTTTAAATGTTTGTTTAAAAAATTTATCAGTGAAACCATGTGGGTCTGAATTTCTAAATGAGAAGGTCTTTAATTTCAGGTTCATTTTCTTTCTAGATATTGGATTATGCAGATTTTCTATTTGTGTAAGGGTGTGTGCCAGTTTTGTTAAGCTGTGTACTTTGAGCAATTTGACTCTAAAATTTCAAACTTATTTGCTTAAAATATTCATAATATCCTTTATTACTTTTTAAGTTCATTATATCCATAGCACTATATTCTTTTTTACTCCTGACACTGGTTATGTAATATCTGTTTTGTTCTTGACTATTTTTGACAGGGATTTATTAATTTTATTATTCTTTTTGGAGAACCAACTTACACCTTTGCCGATTCTTAAGTCTGCTTGACAGGTCATTGATTTTAATATTTATCTTCATTATTTCTTTGCTTCTCATTTATGTTGGTATAGTTTGTTGCTCTCTAATTTCATGATGTAATGTCATGAAATTACATGAAAACTCATGTAATGTCAGCCTTTAATCCTCATAGCATTAAGGTTTAAATGCTACCTTTCTTGCTCAGCAAGAACGATGTAAGCTGAATTCCACGTTTTGATATGGCATCTTCAATCAGCTAAAAATATTTTCTCATTTTCACAGTGATTCTTCTTTGACAAGTGATTTAATATACACTCCTAAATTTCAAGTTGTACTCTGTTGTAGTTCTGTTTTTGTAATTTTTAAATTAATTCCATGGTGGTCAAAAACTATAAATTGTAAAATTTAAAATCCTTTTTGAGCCTGATGTTCCACCTATGGTCAACTTTTTAAAATATTCCATGTGTACTTGAAAAGCAGATGTATTCTACTATTGATATAGTGTTCTCTACATAACTATTATGCAGAGTGTTGTTTCCCTAAACTTCATGAACCAGCCTCTGATAGCCTCACAAACATATCTTCTGCAGCTTTCTCACTTCTTTTAGCCTTTTAGCTAAAAGAAGAATTCACAGAATTAAAGACAGTTCGGACCTTGCACTAGATTATGTTTTGGCTTAGGGGAATGTCATAGTTGGTTTGATATTCTCTACACACCACTAAATTTTCACCTTATAAGCAATAAGGCAGTTTCATTTTCTTACTGTGCATATGTTCACTGTAAAGATTTTTCATTTCCTTTGAGAACTTGTCCTTTGCTATCACAACTTGGGTTAAGTGTTTGGCACAAGCAGCCTAGCTTTCAGCCTATCTTAAATTCAACATGCCCTCCTCACTAAGCTTAATCATTTCCAGCTTTTGATTTAATGTGAGAGATAGACAACTGTTCCTTTCACTTGAGCAAATAGAGGCCATAGTAGTGTTAACTGACCTAATTTCAATATTGTTGTGTCTTAGGAAAGAGGGAAACCTGGGCATAGAAAGAGAGATGGGGGAACAGTCAGTTTGGTAGAGCAGTCAAAACACAGTATTTACCAACCATCTTATATGGCTGTGGTTCATGGTGCCCCCAAAACAAGCATAATAGTAACATCAAAGATCACTGATCACAGATCACTGTAACAAACATAATAATAAAAAATGGCACCAATGGACTAGCTTGATGTGAGGCTGCTACAAACCTTCAATTAAGAAAAAAAATGATTAGGAATATGGAATTAAAAAAACAAAAGCATACCTGAAGGCAATACACATTTGAAAGCAAAAAGTGTTACTTATTCAGTCATGTCCTGACTCTTTTTGACCCCATGGACTGTAGCCTACCAGGCTCCTCTGTCCGTGAGATTTTCCATGCAAGAATACTGGAGTGGGTTGCTATTTCCTTCTCCACAAGATTTTCCCAACCCAGGGATTGAACCCAGGTCTTCTGCATTGCAGGCAGATTCTGTACTCCCTGAGCTACCAGGGAAGCCCAACACATGTACCCATATATTTATTCTGTCCCCTGTCCTTTGTTCCACATCTCTGTGCTTCCATCTGAGATTCTCTTCTGCCTGAAAAACTTTCTTTTAGTAAAATGAGCTCTGGTCTACTAATCAAACATTTCCTTAGCATCTATGTGAAAATCTTTAAATTCTGTAACTAATGAAGGTAAAATTACTGCTGTATTTTACCACTGCTCTTTTAGAAGTGTTTTTTTTTTTCTTCTGTCTTTCTAGTTTTATGACTTTCTCTTTACTTTTGTTTTCAATAGTTTTACTATGATGTGCTTATGCATAAGCTTGTATTTATCCTGTTAGAGTTTATGTTCATCCTGTAGAGTTTTAAAATCTGTGAGATGACATCTTTTTGGTTTGGGAAAAATCTCTTCCTTATAATAATATGGTTATTCCCTCCTGTCCTCTATGACTCCAATTATATAAGGATATGACCTTTCCACTCTGAGTCTCCCAAGGAATAGAAACAAAAATGAAAACAAACAACTGGGACCTAATCAAACAAGCTTTGGCACAGCAAAAAAAAAAAAACAAAAAAACAAACCATAAACAAAACAAAAAGACAACCTATAGAATGGGAGAAAATATTTGTAAATGATGTGACTGACGAGGGCTTAATTTACAAATTATACAAACAGGTCATACAACTTGACAACAAAACAACCCAACGGAAAAAAGATCTGGAGACATTTCTCCAAAGAAGACATACAGATGGCCAACAAGCATGCGAACAGATGCTCAACGCTACTAATTATTAGAGAAATACAAATCAAAACTATAATGAGGTGTCATCTCAGAATGGCTGAATAAGTCTACAAATAAATGCTGGAGAGGGTGTTGAGAAAAGTGAACCTTCCTACACTATTGCGGAAAACAGTACAGATGTTCCTCAGAAAATTGAAAATAGAATTACTGTATGATCCAGCATTCCCACTCATGGGTATCTAGCCAAACAAAACTATAATTCAAAGGATACATGCATCCCCCTGTGTTCACAGCAATACTATTTTACAATAGCCAAAACATGGAAGCAATCTAAATGTCCATCAATGAATGAATAAAGAAGATGTGGTACATATACACAATGGAATAGTTATGCAGCCATAAAGAGTACAATAATGCCACTTGCAGTAACATGGATACAACTGAAGATTATCATACTAAGTGAAGTCAGTAAGAAAAAGACAAATACCATATGATATCACTTACATATGGAATCTAAAATATGACACAAATAAACCTATCTATGAAACAGAAACAAAATCACAGATAGAGATTAGACTGGTGGTTGCCAAGGGGAAGAGGGGTGAGAGAGGGATTAATTGGGAGTTTGAGATCAGCAGATACAAACTGGTATATGTAGAATGGGTAAACAACAAGGTCCTACTGTATGGCACAGGAACTGTATTTAATATTCTACAATAAAACATAATGGAAAATAATATAAAAAAGAATGTATATATGTATAACTGAGTCATTTTGCTATACAGCACTAACTGTAAAATCAACTATACTTCAATGTTGTAAAAAATTAGTCCAGAAAATAAAATGAGGGGAAAAAAAAAAACCAAAATGACTTTTTCACCTATCACCTATCTTCCATTATATTTTATTTTTCCTTGGATCTGTACAGTTGACCCTTCAGCACTGCGGGGCATAGTAGCACTTGACCCTCCATGCAGTTTAAAATCTGTGTATAACTTTGCAGCTGGTCCTCTGTATCCTTAGCTCTTACATCCACAGATTCAAGCAATTGTGGATCATGTGGTACTGCAGTATGCACAAAATAAAAATATACATGGAAGTGGACCTGCCCAGTTCAAACCACTACTGTTTAAAGAGGTGACTCTTATCTTCTTCCTGCTTATCATTCAATTCCCTAAGTCTTTATTCAGCTAAGTTTTATCTTCTCTTTAACCTAGATGAGATTTTATTTTCAGTTATGTTTCAAGTTGTAAAGTTTGGGATTAAGTTTTTCATTTTATATTTTCTAATCTTCTGCTAAAATGTCTATGTGTTATCTCTAATATTTGGATCTCCTCAGAGTTGGTTCATATTGTCTTCTTTGTATTCCCTTTAGTTTCTGACCATTTTTAGATGTATTCCATAGGTTGATACATAGTATATTTTTACTATGGTTATTTTGCAAATTCTATCAATTCAGTGTGTATTCACTTATCCTTTGACAAAGTTGTTTGATAGGTTTAAAATTTTCAAGGTGTAGCCTTAAGGTGGATTAAGCACATTCACATTTATTGGTATGACTAATCTATTTTCAGTCTCCATTCTGTGATAACATTTTAGGTGTATTTTGTTATACTTATTTCTCTGAGAAACAGGTACTCCTTGCTTTTTAATAAAAAAATATTTTTTGGTGCCTAGGAAGACCTGTATTTTTATTTTAGGATCACTTCTGTACTTAAACCTTTAAAATGTCCTTTGATCCTTGTATTGTTTTCCTTATTTCTCACATTATTTTCTCTGACACTTTTTTCCAGTTTTAAGACTAACAGAACAATGTATAAGCTTAAAGGTGTACAACACTGTTGATACATTTACATATTACAAGATGATTACCACCACAGCTTTAGCTAACAGCTCCATGTCACACAGTTACCATTTTTGTAGTGAGATGGTTTAAGATTTGCTCTCTTAGTGACTTTCAAGTATGTAACAGTATTTCTGACACTTTTACTTTATTCTGTGTGTCATTTTCATTTCTTGACCTTCTTCCATACACCTTATCAAATTTTCATTTGACTTGATTTTCCCTGGGAGAAGCTTACAATTCATTTTTTTCTAAAAGATTTGTTATCCATTCCTTACTAAATTCATACTCTTTTTACTCTTTTTTGGAGGGGGAGGGGAAGCATTTTCTTTTCTTGGTTTTTAAATTTCTGATTCTACATGCTTTTTGTTTTTCAATATCCTCAATTAGTTGACCGAATATATTTCATTCTGTCTGGAGTGCAGCCACACTTTTCATCTGCATGACTAGGATGGGGAGAAACTTTTTCTTAGCTGATATGTAAGAATTATCATTTATAATATTGATACATAGATTTGTCAAGTTTCCTTTTTTACCATTTTGTGATACTAGGGTATCTTCTGAAATCCCTCATTTAATAGCACCTCTTTTGTCAAATAGGCCTCCCTGATAGTTCAGTTGGTAAACAATCTGCCTGCAATGCAGGAGATCCCAGTTCAATTCCTGGGTCGGGAAGATCCCCTGGAGAAGGGATAGGCTATCCATTCCAGTATTCTTGGGCTTTCCTTATGGCTCAGCTGGTAGGGAATCCACCTGCAACACAGAAGACCTAGGTTCCATCCCTGGATTGGGAAGATCCCCTGGAGAAGGGAAAGGCTACCCACTTCCAGTATTCTGGCCTGGAGAATTCCATGGACTGTATAGTCCATGGGGTCACAAAGAGACATGACTGAGTGACTAAGCACACTCCACTTTTGTCAAATACATTGAAGGACAGATGTTTTAAGCTATTTTTTTCCATTTTGCTAGTAGAAGGAAAGGTTGCAAAACCTGATTTTGTGTTCACTTCAGCTTTCAGGAAACTAAAATTTACCCATGTGCTTCTTTACCACTTAAATGCAAAGGGGAGCTTGTTCTCTTTTTTAAACCTTTTGTCTTAATCCTGAACTCTGCATGTAGATGACTATTCTGCAATTACTCATAATTTTAAATAATGTAGTTTCTGTTCTGACATATGCATATGTACACACATATTTTACACTTAGTGTAGAATTAGTCTTCTTGCAGTGTAGGCCAACCATTTCTCCATTTGCTAGCTTCCATTTTCTGGGTTTTCTATAGATCTGGATGGTTGGCCTTTAGTCATCATAAAGTTTTGCTGGAGGGTTGGGAGTAGAGATGAAGTGAGAGAGACAGCGAGATTGTTTCTGGAGGAAATATTTGGAGACAGTTAAGTGTTTACTGCTGTCTTCAGCTGACCAGAAGAAGTAAGACTTAAAAGTTTAATTAAAACAATGAACTGATAAAATTCAATAAAGTAATACAGATTTTAAAACTTCAATAAACCTGTCATCAGAAGGTCTTTCTAGTATGACTTCAAACCAAAAAGTTTTAAGAGTTAAAAAACTCAAAGATTAAAAAAAATAAATTTTAATAGACACAAAATTCACTTTAATTTTTTGAGAGTTATGTTTTACTTGGTAGGAATTTTTTAGGACTTCAAGCCCGGGAGACATAATCTCAAGTAATCCTGAAAGAACCTCTTCAAGGAGCAAAATTCACTTTAGACTAGTTATAAAATGATAAACAACCTCTTATAACAAGTGTTCATTTATATAGTAATAAAAAGTTCTTATGAACACAAATATAGAGTAATCCAAGTAGAAAAACTGGCAAGAGACATGGATAATAAAAATAAGCCTTCCATAAAGCATATGAGAACATGCACAAATTAAAATAAGATTTCATTATTATGTATCAGATTGAGATGATTACCCTATCAGGTAACAAGGAAGGTGTTCGGAAACAGGCATTCCCAATCACCAGCAGTTACTCATGACATTTGTAGAAATATATACATAATAAAACCATTTGATAGAACTTGTCAAAATAGTAAACATGTTACTTATGTATACTCAGACCAAATACATATGTACATACTTATACAAGTACACACTGGGACCAAGCATTTTTATGAACTCTAAATAATTTCACCTAAAAGATACAATGAGGTATCAAAGATCTGTACTGTTACAAAATGTTAAGTACAATTTTGTATTTCAACAGTAGTGAAAAACTAAAAAAAAAAATTAAGATTCATCAAATGGTGGCATGAAAATAAAATCCTCAAAAACTTCAGAAAGAAAAATCTTAATATTATTTTAGATTATTTTCTCCTATTATTCATAATGCATTTTTACCTAGGCTGCTCATCAATATGATAGAGTTATGGAATTAAAAAATTAACTATCATAAATACATACAGTTGATGTGACTTTTTGGGTGATTTTTAAAATTGTATATATGCACATACTTTTTCTTTTTCTGAAACACTGTGTATAAATTGAAGAGAGTGATTCTTGACCCTAAAATGTATCAACATGTATTTCCTTAGAACAAAGACTTTATCTTACACAACCCCCCAAAATAATCAAAAACAGGAAATTCAATAGTGTCTAACCCAGGTACCCCCAACCTCTGGGATCTAATGCCTGATGATCTGAGGTGGAGATGATATAGTAATATTAAGAGAAATAAAGTATACAATAAATGTAATAGTTTGAATAATCTCAAAACCATCACCACCGACCCCAGTGGCTGGAAAAATTGTCACCCATGAAACTGGTGCCAAAAAGGTTGGGGACCACTGACGACAGTCAAATCTCAACTGTGCCAACATCATCATTTATAGCTATGACCCTCTCCTGCCTCCAATATTTAATGCAAGATAAAAAGCATTCTATTTAGTTATATCTTTGTTTCTCCTTTAACATGAAACAGTTTCTCAGTCTTTCTGTGATGTTTCTTGACATTGGGATATTGAAGAATATAAGCCAACAATTTGAAAAATGTCTTTTTGGTCTGATATTTCTTAACGATTAGTTTCAGGCATGCACTTCCAGCAGGCATATTTCTCAGAGATGATGTTCTGTCCTCTTTAGTGCACTGTATCAGGAGTAGTATGGTATCATGTTATGCCTATACTGATAGCAGTAGAAATAATTGTTACAGTGGTATCGTATCCTTCTGTTTCCCTATCAAAAATTTGGTAATTTTTCCCTTCACAAATGATTTGTGGGGAGATAAAATGAGATTATGTAAGTATCTCATTTCTCAGCGAACATTAGTCACAAGTTTTAGCATTCATTAATTATTTTCTAACTTAGTCATTCCTTTAAGACATATTAGTTGGCATTTGACTATCAGGAAGAAATCCTCCTTTTCATTCATTCATAATATTAGAATTTATAAATTTATAATACAGGAGGGTACCATTAATTACTACACATTTTTATTTGGATTCTCATAGTCCCATATTTGGCCAAAGGGAGATCCTTTAATCTAATTCTCCCACTGGCCTTTCTCTGTTCTTCTGCAAGGCCCCTATAATTCTCTGAATATTTCCTTACTTTGTAAGGTAGGTGATGCAAATATTTTATATTTTGATAGAGAGATAGGTTATAAGTGGTATACATTTGCAATATCAATAAATTGTACACTTAAAATAAGTGTATATGTATATGTTAATACTCTAGCTAGTGGTGCTTTCTACACTGTTATGAGCAAGCAATTTTAAAACTGACTTAAGTAAATATTTTGATGATAATAGAGACCAAGTTTCTCACCATTTAGTGAAAGAAGGTACAAATAAAAGAGAATATGAGAATTAACTCTAGGTTTTATAGATAGATATATATATAAAAGAAATAAATACAGATGTGTATATGTAAGTGTGTGTGTATATATATATACACTCAGATGTATATTTTCTAGCTCTGTTCACTGAAAGGCCTTATAAGCACTGAGGCACCTGAAGCAATGAAAACAATCAGCTGCCAGATTCTTGGCTTCTCAATACTGCTTTCCACTAAAAGCAAGGAGATCACCTCACAGAAAAGGTCAACTCCAGACTTGGGGCAAGATAAGTAAATTCTTCCCTTCAATTCAAAATGAAAACTGATAGATATAAATTTAATAATTAACTTAATAAATTGAACTCTACATTTAAAAATGGCTAAGACAGTAAATTTCCTAAGTGTATTTTACCACAATAAAACAAAAGTATGTACAAGGTGTTGCTTAATCCACGTATAACTTAATAGTCTGCCCTCTGTATACATGAATTCAACCAACCACACTGTAGTACTACAGAATTTACTACTGAAAAATACCTGCATAAGTGGACTGAGCAGTTCAAATCCATGTTGTGTAAGGGTCAATTGCATACAAAAACACTATGGCAAAAGCACCATTCTTTTTCCATAAAGCATGGGAAATACATATCACAAATAAATGAGAAAACTCTACTGCCTGAGGCAGTTTTCCTACCATGTCTCTCAATGCACTTATTTAAAAGAAAGAGTTCTGAGGCCTTAATAGATATGCCATGTATACCAACACTTAAAGAAAATAAACATAATACAATACATAATCTAAGCCTTGAACAAACTTGAGAACCAGTAAAATTTACTGAATATTTACTATGTGGGAAGTACTCTGCAATACTATCGAAGACATAAATGGAATAAAAACTGATCTCAGCCTTTTAGGAGCTTAAAATCCAGTTGCTTACATGAAATTTAGGACACTAAGCTCATGACAATGTACATGATCCAATTTGGCAAACAGATCACAGAATCTAGCTGAAGATGTCAATCTGACTATAACACTATGAAATAAAAAAGTAGTTTAGTTTTTAGCCCTCATATTAAAAGGCTATATTAAGAATTCAGTCTCGTTTCTCAATAGTTTAAATCAAATCAGATAACATGATCATCTACATGAGATGCTAGTAGGACAAAGCGTCCATTCAGTATTATCCGTTTTCTAGTAAGGTCATCTCAGAACAAGGTAAAAGAGAGCTTGTTCTGGATTCTTCAAATGGTGAGGGAAAAAAGTCTTATTTTCTAAAGCTAAATCAGTATGCGGTGGGAGGTGGCGGGGGGGGGGTGGTGGTTCAAGATTGGGAACTCATGTATACCTGAGATGGAAAAAAATAAAAAATAAAAAATTTAAAAAAATAAAAAATAAATAAAGAGGGTTCTCAGCCAGGCAGAAGAGTTGACGATGGCTATGGTTGGGNGATCCAGAGGGTTGATAGGGGGGGGGGGGGGGGGGGGGGGTGGTGGTTCAAGATTGGGAACTCATGTACACCTGAGATGGAAAAAAATTTAAAAAAAAATTTTAAATAAAAAATAAAATAAATAAAGTTAAATCAACTACCTAGCTTTCTTGGGAAAAAGAACTAATCCTTAAATACACTCTTAAAATATTAAAATGTAAACCATTTCTTACTTGGATATAATTGTGTCTCTTTTTTTCTATCTCTTTCTCTCAAGTCCAGGGTACAGAACACAGATGCTCAAAGATTATTACCTATATTGAATAGGAAAATCAGGGTTCCCTTTCAGAGCTCTTATGTAAATTTTCTGGTGAATGTAGTAAAGGAATTACCAAATTGGTAATACTTTAGATATAACCGCATCATGTTTCAAATTCTCTCAAGAATCAGAAAAAATATTCAAAGTGGGTGAAAATGCATCAAACTAGGTATATATAAATAAATATGGTTTGATGCTACTTAGTAAAACATTTAAAAAGTCACATTAATGGAACCTTTTTGAGTATTTAAAAGATCACTACATTTAAAGTTGAAAGTCAAGCATAACAAAAAGGAATTCAACATTTTTAAAAGTTCTTACCACAATCATTTCTGAAGGTTCTAATACAAGACAATCACATCCTCTTTTTCCTCCAAACTGCTTACCAAAACTATAAAAACAGAAAAATATTTCTTTAGCAAAGGTTATAAAATGTATCAATACAGAAAAAAACATGAACCAAAAAAACTTAGATGTTAACCAAAAAATTGTGATTCCATCACTTCAAGATTTTCATAAAAACAAACAAAACCCTTCTTTTACTTGCCCAGATATGTGGTCTCAATACACAGTGTGATAAATTATTTTAAAAATTCTGCCTTTAACTAGTCTCTAAAACTGATTATAAAAGATATCTACCTAATCTCAAATTTTGAACATCTATTAGTATGTGTTGAATTAAAGAAAAACCACACTTGCTGCTCCTGCTGAGTCGCTCAGTCATGTCCGATTCTGCAACCCCATGGACCATAGCCCACCAGGGTCCTCTGTCCATGGGGATTCTCCAGGCAAGAACACTGGAGTGGGTTGCCATGCCCTCCTCCAAGGGCTCTTCCCAACCCAGGAACTGAACCTGGGTCTCCTGTATTACAGACTGATTCTTTACCACTGAGCCACCAGGGGAGCCCCAAAACTACACCTACTGAAGAGTAATGCTAAAAGTATGGAATATTTTAAAAAAAAGCAAATTTTTGAAACTGATATTAGATAACAGACATAAAAAACTTTAAAGATATTATCACTTGACTATATTAAAAAATGAAGTAGGATACAGAAGTGAGTCATTTAAAAAAAAAAAAAATAGCGTTAGAGCCCCTGGATAGCTCTGCAGCAGTACTCAAAGAAAATCTGAGTTTTTATGTATTTGTCTGGAAGAAAGAATTCTACACAAATCAAAAGAAGAAAGCACTCATAAAGAAAATACTGATATTTTCATTTTAAAAGATGAACTGAATTTTTTAAAAGGTAGGGTACAAAAAAAAATCCTAGACACACAAAAGGTTAACATACTTAACATGTAATAAAAGCAATCTAAAATACTATAAAATGGAAATTAAGTACCATGGTTAATTATAAAATATATAAATAAAACACTATAGAAAATAACTTTAAAACTCCACTAATAATGCAAGCAAAACCATAAATACCAAAATATAAACTTAATAAGGAAATGCAGAAATCACTTATAAAAATCTATACAATTTTATTGATGAATTGAAAATAGGGCTTAATAAAAGAAGTGATATAGCATATACTTACAAGGAAGCTATTATAAAAATGTCAACTTTCCACAAAGTATATGATTATATACAAATATTAGTTTACAACAAAATCCAAATGAATTTACCTTTTAACGTAACAAAAAAAATCATTGCTGTTTTTTCTTAAGCACTAGCCTGTATTTTTTGTTGTTGTTCTTCCTCCCACCAAAACTCCTACCTTATGTAATACATAAAACAATAAAAGCAAATATGTAAAAGTTTACTTTCAAGATGGAATAATGGGGAACAGATTTACTCTCCTACGTGAAAAAAAAAACAACAACAACAAAAAGGAAAATCAGACAAAACACATTAAACAAAAGTTTCAAGATTCTGGAAAGTAGGTAGGACATGTATATGGATGCTTTAGAGAGGAAATTAAAAACCTAAGATGACCCTTACAACATCCCAATTTTACTAATAACAGGTAATCTCCAGGCCACAATGCAAAAAGGGAGAAACCTAGCAGTCTGCCAGTGTCACTGAATTGAAAAGACAGAGACAGATTTGGGGTGTGGAAAGACCAGGCTTCCCGGTGGCTCAGATGGTAAAGAGTCTGTATTATGTATTCTACATAACTTGTATTATGTGGAAAGATCACATAATACACAGGACATTGGGTAGGATCTTGAGAAATCTATTTCCTCTACAACGTGATACATTAGTCTACACTAAAGAAGTGCTAGACTCACTCAAACAACTTCCAATTCAGTGAACTACATGTCAGAAGAAAACTTAATACCACTCTACTGCTAAGTCACTTCAGTCGTGTCTGACTCTGTACAATCCCATAGATGACAGCCCACCAGGCTCCCCCGTCCCTGGGATTCTCCAGGCAAGAACCCTGGAGTGGGTTGCCATTTCCTTCTCCAATGTATGATAGTGAAGTCACTCAGTCATGTCCGACCCTCTGTGACCCCATGGACCGCAGCCTTCAAGGGTCCTCCATCCATGGGATTTTCCAGGCAAGAGTACTGGAGTGGGGTGCCACTGCCTTCTAAAGAAATACAACAAAAGGTGGAATACAGAAACATAGAAATCTAACATCCAGTAAAACAAAAAAATATCATGCAAAGAGGACTATATGACCCACAGCCAAAGAAAAACCAATCTATAAAAACAGATCTACAGCTGTCAGCAGTGAAAGAGTCAACAGACAACACTGAAACAGCTATTTTTAAGTATGCTCCAAATGTTTAAGAAAGTGAGATAAACATGAATCCAACAGAGAAACAGAAGCTTTTTTTTTTTTTTTAAGACTTAGTGGAATATTCTACCACATCACATATGTAGACACATAACATCTAGTTGTGCCAGTTTTTAGTAGCGTTCACAATGGTGAGTGGTTTCAGACACTGTCAATTTGATAAGCCCACAATACTATAAATCTTCCTATCAATTTTCCATCTGTTAGATTTAGTATCCTTTTTTGATGGATGACCAGATCTCAAGTGTTATTAGGAGCTACTGAAAAAGCCATTTTATCATTGTATCATTCCTTCTGAATTTATCAGCTAAAGTACTGGCATAAAGAAACATACTCCAACTATTTGAATTCCTAGAACAATAACTTATACAAGAAAGGCATGAGAAAAGCTGCACTGGAGATGACATGACCATACATTAAGTAAATTCTATACATTCTGTTTTCAGGGAATTCCAGTCCAGTGGTTAGCGCTCAGGGCTTTCACTGCTGTGGCCTAGGTTTGATCCCCGGTCAAGCAACTAAGAAGCTGACTGCAAGCAGTGTGGCACAAATTAAACTGGTACAGACAAATTATTATTTTTTTTTTAAAGAAACAAGTGAATTTACCAAGATTGAAGGATTCAGGCTCAATATTAAAAAATCAATGCTTTTACTGTATATTATCAATGAACAATCTGAAAAAAAATTTAATTCCATTAAAGGTAGAATGAAAACACAGAATACTTGAGATAAGTTTATAGAAACATACACAAAACCTCTATAAAACTGCCAACTAAAAAACCTATAAAACACTGACAAGAAAATTAAGATGTCCTAAATAAGATATATCTCATTTATAGGTGGAAATGTTCTACAAATTCAATGTAATCAACAAGTTGCCTTAGAGACATTGACATGATGATTATAAAATTGACATAGAAATGTAAAATATCTAAAATAACTAATTTTGGAAAATAAGAAGATGGAATATTTTACATTTCATGGTCATTTTATAAAGCTAGAATACTCAAGACAGTATGGCATCAGATTAATTTATAGATCAATAAAACAGGACCCAGAGAACAAAATCAGACCCACACATATATGTTCAACTGATTTTTGATAAAAGTGCCTAGGGAATTCAATGAGGGGAAAGATATTATCTACAAGTAGTGACAAAACAACCACATATCAATAGAGAAAAAAGGAAGATTTTAATACCATAATAAAAAATTAGAAATGGATCAGAGATATAAATGAAAAAATGGAAATTAAAAACTTCTCACAGCATAGAATTTTTGTACATGTCCTAGACAAGGGTTACTGAGGAAGTTTCCTTCCATATAACTAAATTTTAAAAATTTTATAACGAGTTTTGAGTTTTTTCAAAGATTTTTCTTTTCTGTTTACTGAAAGGGTCATGTAGCTTCTGTCCACTCTTTTACTAATGGAGAATACTACATTAATTGTTTTATGGATTTTAAACTTCCTTGCATTCCTAGGATAAACCCAGACTGATCACAAATGTCTAATACTTCTAATATATTCATGGATTTGGTCTGCTATTGTTAATTTCTACACACATGTTCATAAGAAATGCAGTTATCTTACAATAGTACATCATCATGATAATACTATATTCATCAAGGAGATTGAAAAGTTCCTTCTTCCATTTCTCAAAGAAGTTTACATATGTATTAATGTTAATAATAATGCTTCATTAAATATTTCCCTGTGGGGCCAAGCTGGCGTGAGCGTTTGAGGCCCATTTCCAGCATAGTCCCTCTGGTAGAGCCTCTGGCTGTCCCCTGGAGAGTGAGTTGGTACTAATGGTGAAGCATTAGTGGGTCGGGGTAGCCCACATGGTCCTCGCCCTCCGGCTAAGAGGTTTCCTACCCACCCTTGGGTCCTCCCACTTCCACTGCTGAGGGCCCTGTGCTCCCCCAGCCTCTCCACGGGGAAGTGCTGGTGAACAGGGTGGTTCTCAGAGCCCATTGGCTCTGAGAATTAAGACTGAATCAACCTGGAATCAAGACTGCTGGGAGAAATATCAATAACCTCAGATATGCAGATGACACCACCCTTATGGCAGAAAGTGAAGAACTAAAGAGCCTCTTGATGAAAGTGAAAGAGGAGAGTATGTGTTTACCTACTTGAGTATCGCTGACTGAAGGGACATGAGTTTGAGCAAGCTCTGGGAGTTGGTGATGGACAGGGAAGCCTGTGCTGCAGTCCATGGGGCTGCAAAGAGTCAGACATGACCGAGTGATTGAACTGAACTGAGTTCTGATAAAAGATCGTTGTCTAAAACATATAAATAACTCTTAAAGCAAAGATACGAAAACAAACAACATAATTTAAAACTGGGTTAAAGACCTTAACAGACACTCTAAGCAAAGAATGTAAATTAAAGTAACAAGATACCACAACACTTTATCAGAAACACCAAAATCCAGGTCCCCGACAATACCAAATGCTGCAAAGGATGTGGAGGAACAAGAACTCTCTTTCATTGCTGCTAATAATGCAAAATGGTACAGCCACTTTGGAAGACAGTTTGGCAGTTTCTTACACAAAGAAAAATACTCTTACCGTATGATCTGTAATCATGATCCCTGTATTTACCCAAAGGAGTTGAAAATTTATATCCACAGAAACACTTGTACCTCAATGTTTAAAGCAACTATTCACAATTGGCAAAATATGGAGGCAACCAAGATAAACAAATGTGGTACATTCAGATGAAAGACTATTATTCAGTGCTATAAGAAATGAGCTATTAAGCTATGAAGAGACACAGAGGAAACATATTATGTATTTCTAAGTGGAAGAATCCAATCTGAAAGCACTATACATGGTATGATTTCAACCATATGACACTGTGGAAAATGCAAACCTATTAAAAAGCCAGGGGTTGGTGGAAAGGAAGGAATTAACAGGTGGAATTCAGAGGAATCTGAGGTCTGGGAAACTACTCTGTATAATCCTATAATGGTGAAAATATAGCTTTATATGTTTGCCCAAACACAAAGAATGTACACTACCAAGAGTGAACCCTAATATAAACTGTACTTTGGGTGAAGTTCATCAACTCTAACAAATATACCACTTTTGTGAGAGTAGCTCATAATGGTGTAGACTATGCGCGAGTAGGAGCAGAAAGTATATGAAAAATCTATATACCTTCCACTCCATGGTATAAACTTAAAATTGCTGTAAAAAATAGTCTATTATGAAATAAACAATAAGTACCTTTTTATAAGAATCCTATCAGGATTTATAAAACAAGCATATCCTTACATTCATATGGAAAAACAAAGAACCTAACATAAGCAAAATTGCTCTAAAAATGAACAAAGCTATAAGACTCACAGTATTGATTTGACAACTTACAACAAGCCATAATAATTAAGACAGAAGATTAGTACCAAAAAAGAAAAATAGCTAAATGAAATAGAGTAAACATTAGTTCAGCAAAAGCAAATAAACAGACATATATATGGTCAACTGATTTTCACCAAAAGCAATTCAATGCCTTCTAAAATGGCACTGGGTCAACCGGCTATTCTTAAGCAAAAACACAAAACAAAGAGAAACAAAACCAAAACCAAAAATGAAGTCATAATGGACTAGACCAAAATATAATAGCTGAAACTGAAAACCATCTAGAAAAAATCATAAGAGAAAACTATGCAATTAGGCTAAACAAAGATTTCTTAGATACACCACCAAAATCTAGGTCCTCAAAAGAAAACAAAACAAAACTGAATCTCATGAAAATATAAAACACTTGTACTTCAGAAGACACTATTAAGAAAAGGAAAAAACAAGCCATAGAAAAAAGAAAATACATGCACGTCATATATCTGACAAAGAACTTGTATCTAAAACATCTAAGTTCTTAAAACTTAGTAAAAACAAACACAATTAAAAATCATACATCTCATGAAGAACTTATATGTAAAACATAAATTCTTACAACTTAAGACAGATAATATAAATGAAAAATGGAGAAACACTTGGAACAGACATTTCAACAAAGGTACAGGAATGCTTAATAAGCACATAAGAGCCTCAACAGTAATAGTCACTGTACTGAAATACAAGTTAACATCACTTGAGATAATTAAACACATACTAGAAGAGAGAGTAATAATCAAAAGACTGTCAATACCAAGTAAAGGACAGGATGCAAAAAAAATGAGATTCATGGTATGTTCTTGGTCAGTATGTAACATAACAGTCATCTTTTAAGCAATTTGGACCTTTCCTCAAAAATTAAATATATATTTATATGACATAGCAATCCCCTCCTACATATCTACAGAAGAAAAAATAAATACACAGCCCATGTAAAGACATGTATTTGAATCTTTATAGCAGCATTATTCATAAAAGCCCCTAACTAAAACAATAAAATTTCAAACTTTTCATCTTCTCATGAATGGCTAGACAAAATGTGAAATCTTCTTAGAATGAAATACAATTTAACAAATGAAAAAAATAGACATGCTACAAACTGTTATAGTCTAAAACAGCGATGAACCTCAAAAACATTATGCTAAGTGAAAAGTGCCGAAACAAAGACTACTTTTAAATATCTGCACAAGGTAGATATTGAGATAGAAAGTCTGTCAGATTTTAACTGCAAAAGAGCACGCAAAACTTTTTCAGGTAAAGGAAGTCTAAAACTATGGTGTACTAATGTATATATTAATCATATATTGATGCTTTCAAACTGCGGTGGTGGAGAAGCCTCTTAAGAGTCCCTTGGACAGCAAAAAGATTAAACCAGTCCACCCTAAAGGAAATCAACCTGAATATTCATTGGAAGGACTGATGCCAAAGCTCCAATACTTTGACCACCTCTTGCAAAGAGCCAACTCACTGGAAAAGACAGAAGAGAAGCGGGTAATGGAGGATGGGATGGTTGGATGGCATCAACTACTCAATGAACTTGAGTTTGAGCAAACTCTGGGACACACAGTGAAGGACAGGGAGGCCTGGCATGCTGCAGTCCATGGACTGCAGAGTCTGACATGACTGAGCAATTGAACAGTTAACTACTTCAAATTCAGAATGACAATGCGTCACAGTTTAAAGGTAAGTTAATACAGGAGTTTGCCCGGGAACATAATATACAATGGATCTTTCATATTTCTTATTATCCTCAAGCTGCTGGTTTCAAAGAATGAATGGTCTGCTTACACAGCAACTCATTAAACTTGGAGAGGGCTCTTATAAAAACTGGAGGACTAACTTAAATACTGACTTCAGTATTTCAAGTAACAGACCTATAAGAGAATCATAAACTTCTTGGATGAAGATGACTATACCAAACTTACAAATTCATAGAACAGACATTTATTCTGAAACAGCTGAGTACTGAGAAACTATCCCAGGGGCATTAGCTTCTTTCTGAGCTACTCCTGAGGCCACTGGACTGGATATTACTCCATATCTAAACATAGCTTTATTAAAGTTTTAATATGGGCTATTTCAACTGGCATAGGAATTAAAATGCCTTGGGGGCACTTTGGATTAATAAAAAGAACACTTCAGTTTAGTGTTAAAAGGGATCTGTGTCCATGGGGGCAGTTACAGACCCACACTACCAAGGAGAAATCCGAGTAATTCTACAAAATGAAGGAAAAGATGATTTACTATAAACATGATTTACCAACTGCTCATTCTTCCGCGTGTAACTAACAAAGTACAAAAAGGAGAATGTTCCTCCTTACTAACAGAGGTGATGGAGGGTTTGGATCCACAAATGAAATACATGTAATTGAAGCTAAAGTCTGAGTGAAGCAGCCTAAGAGTCCTCCCTTACCTGCTGATTTTACTGAGCAGGGGAAGGATAATACCATATTAGTAATGATTCCTGGACAAGAAAAATGAAAATATGTGCCACTAACCCACTAATATTCTTGTGAACAGATATTCTTGGAAGTCTGACCGTAATGTGGAGTGTCATCCACGTCTGAACTTCTGGTCACTGTGCTAAGAGAACATAAAGTCACTGGGGAACCTATAGCTGGAGAAATGTGAACCAGACCTCAACTCAAGGTAACTTTGCCTGCCCTGCAAGCAAGGCCTGTCCTTTCTTAACTTTGACTTTTTATGGACAAAATTTATGTCTACTAGATCACACTAATTTCACATGTTATCCACTGTATCTGGGGAAGAGTACTGGTTGACATATTTTACTGGAAATTATCTGGACTTTAATAGTCATACCCACTTACTGATTAGTATGACAAGGCTAGCACAGGATTGCTATGTGGATCAACATCTTGCATTTGGGAACCCTAATTATAGGAGAACTCCATCAACTATTGTGAATGGACTATCTTCCCTAAATCCTATGGTTTTTGAAATAGCCCCTTAATTTGTATGTACTGTAACCAATGAGGTAGAAACTACTACTACCTATCAGTTAGGAACCCCTGTTTCCAGATGCCTAACACATGCTGATCATTTGTATTGGAAGAGGACCACCTACTACTTTCCCCTCATGAGAACTGAAGTATTATGGATTCAAACGTTATTCCCTACTCTTTCTGTTCCCAATATTAGCTTCCTCTTAGAAGCATTATGCAAGATTTTGCAAGGAACCAAACAGTTGTAAAATTTAACAGATACACATAATCATACCTTGATAGAACATTCTGTTCTTACTACTATTGCTATCAGTAAATTAATGGATGTAGGAATTGAGGCACAAAAACATACTTCTCATTCGTGGTCAAACTTTTTCTTTACTAAATCCTCTGCTGCTCAAAACCTGTTTTCTGCATTATTTAACCCATTACTTGTTTCTCTGATCACTTTATTTCTACTGACTCTCTGGAACTGTTATTTGATTTACAGAATTAAGGAGACTGCTCATGTTACTTTGCTTATTTTTCAGCCTAAACAACTGTGAGGCCATCTGTTAAGGAAATTAAAATGGAGGAAGTCTTGTTCAGAAGCGAGAGAGCAGACCTCCGACCTGCTTCTGACCTTCCTGGACAATGCTCATATTGTGTGCCTGCCCACAAGCACAGAAATTCAGGTGGCACTTTAGATAAGAAAGGGAGTGGGTTTTGGAATTCTTGAGCCCCTGGAAGTCTGGCCAACATCCCTGGGGAATATTGAAATCCTGTGACTTATAAGATTAAACATACAGCATTGTAACAAGGTTAAAGTAAAAGCAGAGCTGCAGTTTTGCTTGTAAACTGATAATGATATCAGTTTGTGGCCTGAAATTATAAATTGAAGCCCCCAAAGCTGAAATTTGAAGTCTCACCCATGGGGTGGATGTACTACCCAGAATGCTGTTAACAAGGGACTTTCCAGCACTGTTCAAGGCTGAATGCAGATTATTTATGCTGGACCTTTTCTATCATGGAGGAGGAATATATTTGTCCTCATTGGAACAGACACATATTCTGGATATGATTGGCTTTTGCCATCCACAATGCTTCTGGCCAGAAGCACTATCCACAGGCTCACAAAATGCCATCTATAGCCTCAGCAACCTAGACAGGGTCATTTTCAATCAAGGTATTCATTTTGCAGCAGCAGAAGTACAGCAATAATTTCTGTCTGTCCCAACAGGCAGAATACATGGATTTCATATTCAAGGCATGGAAGTAACAGCGGTTCTTCTCACCGTTATCCTTAATAACTCATTCACAGAATTTGTACTTCCTCTTCCTAAAACTTTGAGCTCTGCTGGTTTTGAGTCTTAATCCTGCTAGATTATTTCTAGCAATGTTTCCACTGAATTAGTGACTTCTACCTGGCCACTGAACCGAAAGACAGGAAAGGGGCTTATTCTACTGGCCTGAGTGATTGATTACAATCACCAAGAAGAAACTGAGTTGCATAAAACGGAGGCCAGCAGAAGTATATCTGAAGCCCAGGAGGTTCTTTTGGACTCTGCAGTGCTTTCAAGTCCACTCTTAAAGTTAATGGAAAACTAACAGCAACCCCAAGTGGTGGGTGGAGGGGGTGGGGGAGGATGGTGTGCTAGGCAGGGAATAACCAAACAAGGGATAATTAAGGACCCTTAAGAAATGAAGGTTCTGTGCCCATCATCAAGTAAGGAACCCAGAACAGCTGAAATTCTGGTTGAAGGCAGAAGTACTGAATGGGTGGTAAAAAGAGGAAGCAAGATCAACTACGGATTTGTGACCAATGATGGAAACAGGACTATATGTGGTATACATGGTCCATGGTTGTATATGTTAACCATTTTCTTCTTCCCTCCCCCATATCTATTTTATATATAGGTTGTTGGAAGTGAACTTTATAAGGTAGTCTGGAGTTAACAGAATATTCAGAGGCACTATAATGAAAAGTATAACTAATACAGCGAACACTGACGATTGGGACTGTGCATCCCCTTGTTTCAGGGAGATGGTAAGAACTTCTTTACTTATATGAAGGATAGCTGTATCTTGTTAAATGAAAAGAGAATTGGATAGAAGCTCAAATGTGTTCAGAAGCATTCATATGAAAACTGAGTAACCAAGGGAGTGGACTGTACTGAGGTCCCCAACCTCTGGAATCTAATGCCTGATGATCTGAGGTGGAGCTGATGTAATAAAAGAAACAAAGTGCACAATAAACGTAATATGCTTGAATCATCCTGAAACCACCTTCTCCACTCTGGTCTATGAAAAAACTGTCTTGCACAAAATCTATCCCTGGTGCTAAAAAGGTTGGAAAGAATTGCACTGTACCATTTATTTACTGCCTTTCAAGTTCACATGTATTTGCTCTCAGTTTCAAATTTACTTTATAATAAAGGATCTGGATTTAATCAAAATTCTCCTTTGGCTGGCTGTTAATGTCAAAGCTTCGTCAGTAAAGGGGGCTAGTACAAAGAAACGGCAAATACTTTCCTACCACTTGGCAGGGTAGGTGTGTGTAAGGCAAAGGGAAGTCCTATCTCCAGGCTCAGGACCCATCTGCACCCTGAGTGGGCTGGGGGTCAGGAAGGACTATACTGTTTATCAGTCCTAGTCAGACTTTCTCTCCCTGACAGCTCTGATCCTGAGCAACCAAGTGAACTTTGTCATTAGCTACTGGGCTACAAGCAACATATTCACCAACAAAAGTTCTAAATTTCAGTTTTGGGGAGAAAGCTCCCCTTTCAAGTTTATTCCTTCCTGAGGTACTCTCTCTTAGCACCTTTATCCTTCTTAGTACCTAATTTCTTGAAAATTAATAATTCTTTAAAGGGTCCCTGTTCAAATTACCATGTGGTTTCTGTCTATTCACTGATAAGCAGTAACAGATACCTTCATATCTAAATAAATAGTTTTTTATTTTTATAAACAATACTATTATTCCTCTTATACTCAGTTCAGTTGCTAAGTCATGTGACTCTTTGCAACCCCATGAATCGCAGCACACCAGGCCTCCCTGTCCATCACTATCTCCAGGAGTTCACTCAAACCCACATCCACTGAGTCGGTGATGCCATCCAGCCATCTCATCCTCTGTCCTCCCCTTTTCTTTCTGCCCCCAATCCCTCCCAGCATCAGAGTCTTTTCTTATATTAGGTAGTGCTATATTCTATTGATTATCATAATGATGACATCTCAATGCCATTATGATATTTGCAGAAGCCAAAAATTATTTGATGTGTAATATATGCTAAATCATCTAAATCATAAGATGGTAGAGTAGAAGGTCATGTGCTCATTTTCTCCTGCAAGAACCTCAAAATTCCAACTGGCTGCTGAACAATCATCGACAGGAGAAAAAGAACTGCAAAAACATAAAATGGTTGTCTCAGGAGGCCTTACAAATAGCTGTGAAAAGAAGAGAAGAGAAAGGCAAAGGAGAAAAGGAAAGATATAAGCAGCTGAATGGAGAGTTCCAAAGAATAGCAAGGAGAGATAAAAAAGCCTTCCTCAGCAATCAGAGCAAAGAAATAGAGGAAAATAATAGAATGGGAAAGACTAGAGATCTCTTCAAGAAAATTAGAGATACCAAGGGAAAATTCCATGCAAAGACGGGCACAATAAAGGAAAACAGTATGGACCTAACAGAAGTGGAAGATATTAAGAAGAGGTAGCAAGAATACACAGAAGAACTATACAAAAAAGATCTTAATGACCCAGATAACCATGATGGTGTGATCATTCACCTAGAGCCAGACATCCTAGAATGAAAAGTCAAGTGGGCCTTAGGAAGCATCACTGGGAACAAAGCTAGTGGAGGTAATGGGATTCCAGTTGAGCTATTTCAAATCCTAAAAGATGATGCTGTGAAAGTGATGCACTTATATGCCAGCAAATTTGGAAAACTCAGCAGTGGCCACAGGACTGGAAACGGTCAGTTTTCATTCCAATCCCCAAAAAAGGCAATGCCAAAGAATGCTCAAACTACCGCACAACTGCACTCATCTCAAATGCTAGCAAAGTAATACTCAAAATTCTCCAAGCCAGGCTTCAGCAATACATGAACCGTGAACGTCCAGATATTCAAGGTGGATTTAGAAAAGGCAGAGGAACCAGAGGTCAAATTGCCAACATCTGTCAGATCACAGAAAAAGCAAGAGAGTTCCAGAAAAACATCTACTTCTGCTATATTGACTACACCAAAGTCTTTGACTGTGTTGATCAAAACAAACTGTGGAAAATTCTTTAAGAGGTGGAATACCAAACCACCTTACCTGCCTCCTGAACTATTTGTATGCAGGTCAAGAAGCAACAGNTGTAACAAGGTTAAAGTAAAAGCAGAGCTGCAGTTTTGCTTGTAAACTGATAATGATATCAGTTTGTGGCCTGAAATTATAAATTGAAGCCCCCAAAGCTGAAATTTGAAGTCTCACCCATGGGGTGGATGTACTACCCAGAATGCTGTTAACAAGGGACTTCCCAGCACTGTTCAAGGCTGAATGCAGATTATTTATGCTGGACCTTTTCTATCATGGAGGAGGAATATATTTGTCCTCATTGGAACAGACACATATTCTGGATATGATTGGCTTTTGCCATCCACAATGCTTCTGGCCAGAAGCACTATCCACAGGCTCACAAAATGCCATCTATAGCCTCAGCAACCTAGACAGGGTCATTTTCAATCAAGGTATTCATTTTGCAGCAGCAGAAGTACAGCAATAATTTCTGTCTGTCCCAACAGGCAGAATACATGGATTTCATATTCAAGGCATGGAAGTAACAGCGGTTCTTCTCACCGTTATCCTTAATAACTCATTCACAGAATTTGTACTTCCTCTTCCTAAAACTTTGAGCTCTGCTGGTTTTGAGTCTTAATCCTGCTAGATTATTTCTAGCAATGTTTCCACTGAATTAGTGACTTCTACCTGGCCACTGAACCGAAAGACAGGAAAGGGGCTTATTCTACTGGCCTGAGTGATTGATTACAATCACCAAGAAGAAACTGAGTTGCATAAAACGGAGGCCAGCAGAAGTATATCTGAAGCCCAGGAGGTTCTTTTGGACTCTGCAGTGCTTTCAAGTCCACTCTTAAAGTTAATGGAAAACTAACAGCAACCCCAAGTGGTGGGTGGAGGGGGTGGGGGAGGATGGTGTGCTAGGCAGGGAATAACCAAACAAGGGATAATTAAGGACCCTTAAGAAATGAAGGTTCTGTGCCCATCATCAAGTAAGGAACCCAGAACAGCTGAAATTCTGGTTGAAGGCAGAAGTACTGAATGGGTGGTAAAAAGAGGAAGCAAGATCAACTACGGATTTGTGACCAATGATGGAAACAGGACTATATGTGGTATACATGGTCCATGGTTGTATATGTTAACCATTTTCTTCTTCCCTCCCCCATATCTATTTTATATATAGGTTGTTGGAAGTGAACTTTATAAGGTAGTCTGGAGTTAACAGAATATTCAGAGGCACTATAATGAAAAGTATAACTAATACAGCGAACACTGACGATTGGGACTGTGCATCCCCTTGTTTCAGGGAGATGGTAAGAACTTCTTTACTTATATGAAGGATAGCTGTATCTTGTTAAATGAAAAGAGAATTGGATAGAAGCTCAAATGTGTTCAGAAGCATTCATATGAAAACTGAGTAACCAAGGGAGTGGACTGTACTGAGGTCCCCAACCTCTGGAATCTAATGCCTGATGATCTGAGGTGGAGCTGATGTAATAAAAGAAACAAAGTGCACAATAAACGTAATATGCTTGAATCATCCTGAAACCACCTTCTCCACTCTGGTCTATGAAAAAACTGTCTTGCACAAAATCTATCCCTGGTGCTAAAAAGGTTGGAAAGAATTGCACTGTACCATTTATTTACTGCCTTTCAAGTTCACATGTATTTGCTCTCAGTTTCAAATTTACTTTATAATAAAGGATCTGGATTTAATCAAAATTCTCCTTTGGCTGGCTGTTAATGTCAAAGCTTCGTCAGTAAAGGGGGCTAGTACAAAGAAACGGCAAATACTTTCCTACCACTTGGCAGGGTAGGTGTGTGTAAGGCAAAGGGAAGTCCTATCTCCAGGCTCAGGACCCATCTGCACCCTGAGTGGGCTGGGGGTCAGGAAGGACTATACTGTTTATCAGTCCTAGTCAGACTTTCTCTCCCTGACAGCTCTGATCCTGAGCAACCAAGTGAACTTTGTCATTAGCTACTGGGCTACAAGCAACATATTCACCAACAAAAGTTCTAAATTTCAGTTTTGGGGAGAAAGCTCCCCTTTCAAGTTTATTCCTTCCTGAGGTACTCTCTCTTAGCACCTTTATCCTTCTTAGTACCTAATTTCTTGAAAATTAATAATTCTTTAAAGGGTCCCTGTTCAAATTACCATGTGGTTTCTGTCTATTCACTGATAAGCAGTAACAGATACCTTCATATCTAAATAAATAGTTTTTTATTTTTATAAACAATACTATTATTCCTCTTATACTCAGTTCAGTTGCTAAGTCATGTGACTCTTTGCAACCCCATGAATCGCAGCACACCAGGCCTCCCTGTCCATCACTATCTCCAGGAGTTCACTCAAACCCACATCCACTGAGTCGGTGATGCCATCCAGCCATCTCATCCTCTGTCCTCCCCTTTTCTTTCTGCCCCCAATCCCTCCCAGCATCAGAGTCTTTTCTTATATTAGGTAGTGCTATATTCTATTGATTATCATAATGATGACATCTCAATGCCATTATGATATTTGCAGAAGCCAAAAATTATTTGATGTGTAATATATGCTAAATCATCTAAATCATAAGATGGTAGAGTAGAAGGTCATGTGCTCATTTTCTCCTGCAAGAACCTCAAAATTCCAACTGGCTGCTGAACAATCATCGACAGGAGAAAAAGAACTGCAAAAACATAAAATGGTTGTCTCAGGAGGCCTTACAAATAGCTGTGAAAAGAAGAGAAGAGAAAGGCAAAGGAGAAAAGGAAAGATATAAGCAGCTGAATGGAGAGTTCCAAAGAATAGCAAGGAGAGATAAAAAAGCCTTCCTCAGCAATCAGAGCAAAGAAATAGAGGAAAATAATAGAATGGGAAAGACTAGAGATCTCTTCAAGAAAATTAGAGATACCAAGGGAAAATTCCATGCAAAGACGGGCACAATAAAGGAAAACAGTATGGACCTAACAGAAGTGGAAGATATTAAGAAGAGGTAGCAAGAATACACAGAAGAACTATACAAAAAAGATCTTAATGACCCAGATAACCATGATGGTGTGATCATTCACCTAGAGCCAGACATCCTAGAATGAAAAGTCAAGTGGGCCTTAGGAAGCATCACTGGGAACAAAGCTAGTGGAGGTAATGGGATTCCAGTTGAGCTATTTCAAATCCTAAAAGATGATGCTGTGAAAGTGATGCACTTATATGCCAGCAAATTTGGAAAACTCAGCAGTGGCCACAGGACTGGAAACGGTCAGTTTTCATTCCAATCCCCAAAAAAGGCAATGCCAAAGAATGCTCAAACTACCGCACAACTGCACTCATCTCAAATGCTAGCAAAGTAATACTCAAAATTCTCCAAGCCAGGCTTCAGCAATACATGAACCGTGAACGTCCAGATATTCAAGGTGGATTTAGAAAAGGCAGAGGAACCAGAGGTCAAATTGCCAACATCTGTCAGATCACAGAAAAAGCAAGAGAGTTCCAGAAAAACATCTACTTCTGCTATATTGACTACACCAAAGTCTTTGACTGTGTGGATCAAAACAAACTGTGGAAAATTCTTTAAGAGGTGGAATACCAAACCACCTTACCTGCCTCCTGAACTATTTGTATGCAGGTCAAGAAGCAACAGTTAGAATCAGACATGGAACAAACTGGTTCCAACCTGGGAAAGGAGAACATCAAGGCTGTATATTGTCATCCTGTTTAATTTGCATGCAGAGTACATCATGAGAAATGCTGGGCTGGATGAAGCACAAGCTGTATCAAGATTGCCTGGAGAAATATCAATAACCTCAGATATGCAGATGACTCAACCCTTATGGTAGAAAGCAAAGAGGAACCACAGAGCCTCTTGATGAAAGTTAAAGGGGAGAGTGAAAAAGCTGGTTTAAAACTCAACATTCAAAAAACTAAGATCATGGCATCCAGTCCCATCACTTCATGGCAAATAGATGGGGAAACTGGAAACAGTGACAGACTATTTTGGGGGGCTCCAAAATCACTGCAGATGGTGACTGCAGCCATGAAATTAAAAGATGCTTGCTCCTTGGAAGAAAAGCTATGACAAACTTAGATAGCATATTAGAAAGCAAAAACATTACTTTGCCAACAAACGTCCACCTAATCAAAAGCTATGGTTTTACCAGGAGTCATGTATGGATGTGAGAGTTGGACCATAAAGAAACCTGAGTGCCAAAAAATTGATGCTTTTGAACTGTGGTGTTGGAGAAGATTCTTGAGAGTCCCTTGCTGCAAGGAGATCAAACCAGTCAATCCTAAAGGAAATCACTTCTGAATATTCACTGGAGGGACTGAGGTTGAAGCCCCAATACTTGGGCCACCTGATGGTTAGAACTGACTCATCAGAAAAGACCCTGATGCTAGGAGAGACTGAAGGCAGGAGAAGGAGATGATAGAGAAGGAGATGATAGAGAACGAGACGGTTGGATGGCATCACCGACTCGATGGGCATGAGTTTGAGCAAGCTCCAGGAGTTGGTGATGGACAGGGAAGCCAGCATGCTGCAGTCCATGAGGATGCAAAGAGTTGGACATGACTGAGCAACTGAACTGATATGCTAAATATTAACCTAGGTATTTTATTTGTATTGACTCATTTAATCCTATCACCCTCCAATAACGTCTCAAGCAAACATCTCTCAAACACAAAATATAAATCTCCTACCCAGGAAGTGTTCTCTAAATAACAATTAAATACACTTCTATAATCATCTTTGCTGTGAAGTTCATGATAGTTAGATTAAAGCATATCATGACTTTGTTTTAAAAATCTCATATTATTAGGAGTTCCCTGGTGGTTCCATGATTAGGATTCGGTGCTTTCGTTGCCATGGGCCCAAGCTCAATACCTGGTCAGGGAACTAATATCCCATGGGCCAAGTTGTACAGCCAAAAAAAAAAAAAATTCAAACAAAAAAACAAAAGACTAACAAAAAAGAAAACCTCATACTATCCATTATTCTAAACAAACTTCAACGTCTTGATTACAAACTAACTGAATCATTGTAGCTGATTAATGGCTTCATAAAGTGATTACAACAAATTCTTAACCACTTATTAACAGCAGAAAAGAGTGACAAAATGCTCAAAAGAACAGTACTAATAATCCTAAAATAGAACTGTAATCCACATCAACCAAGCTTATTCTGTTTCATGAATTAATTTACTCAATACAAAGCACTCAAGTGTCTTTCAGAAACATAGGAGACAGGAACAACAGCCAAGAGGGTTAAATAAGCAAGAATTATTATGTATTTTATTTGTAAAAATAGTCAACAGTATGTTTTATACTAGTCAAGACGTACATATTTCATTTAACCAAATATTGATGATAAAGTTTCAAGACTAAAGACATAGCTTTAAAAATGGCCTCAGAACTGAGATGCTCTGTACTATCTAATAGAATGTACCTTGATACTCAAAGTATTTTTAAAACTAAATTAATTGAGCTGCAATTAGAAGTCCTACCTTAAAAGTCTAAAAATCTCTTCTCAACATTACTAGGGAAAAGTCATCAAAAAGTTGTATTTTTATGTCACCAAATTATAATTTCAGGCCCCCAAATCTTAACTATTACTAACAGACCACATTCTCTAAGAGTATTGTATCAATCATCTTGCCAACGACTCTTGTTTTACTTAATAATTCTGGTGATAATTAAAAATTACTTATAAAAGCCAGGCACTGTTCTAAGAGCTATATATATATATAAACTCATTTATTTCCAAAACTGGCTTATGAAATACATCTTATTATTGCTCCTATTTTAGAAGTGAAGAAACAGCCACAAGATGATTAAGAAATTAACCCAAAAAGCAGTAAAGCAAAGAGATGAACTCAAGCAGTCTAGCTCTAAAATATCAACTTCCATTGAGAAGTATGAGTAGTAGCTTGCTATAACCTCATAACACACGTAAGTGGGTACTATTAGTATCCTCATTTACACAGGAAAACTACAATTTGTCCAGACTCAAACATCTAATAAGTGACAGAATCAAGCTACTAGCCAAACTCTCGTTAGTCTAAGAGCTGATTTCTTAACTATAAAGGTATACTGCTGCCCTATAACTAAGAGCAATGAATCCATGAAACATCTGATAAATGATATAAAATCTCAAATAATACAATAATATGTCATGGGATAAACTAAAGATTATACCCCAGACACAGGTGAAAGTGGAGAGTCAAAGAGCTGGCTTAAAATTCAACACTCACAAAACTAAGATAATGGTAACTGGTCCCATCACTTCATGGAAAATAGATGGGGAAACAATGGAAACAATGACAGACTTTCTTTTCTTGGGCTCCAAAATCGCTGCAGATGGTGACTGAAGCCATGAAATTAAAAGATGCTTGCTCCTTGGAAGAATAGTGATGACACACCTAGACAGCATATTAAAAAGCAGAGACATTACTTTGCCAACAAAGGTCCATCTATTCAAAGCTATGGTTTTTCCAGTAGCCACATATGGATGTGAGAGTTGAACCATAAAGAAGGCTGAGTGCTGCAGAATTGATGCTTTTGAACTGTGGTGTGGGAGGAAACTCTTGAGAATCCCGTGAATAGCAAGGAGATCAAACCAGTCAATCTGACAGGTAATCAATCCTAAATATTCATTGGAAGGACTGAAGCTCAAGCTCCAATACTTTGGCCACCTGATGCAAAGAGCTGACTCATTAGAAAAGACCCTGATGCTGGTAAAGACTGAAGGCAGGAGGAGAACAGGTGAGATGGTTGTATGGCATCAATGGACATGAATTTGAGCGAGCTCAGGGTGGGAGATAGTGAAGGACAGGGAAGCTGACATGCTACAGTCCATGGGGTCACAAAGAGTCAGACACAACTGAGCCACTGAACAACAACATACTCCAGAAATATGAACTATCAATTGATTCTTGCCAAGTACTTTGTGTAGTACCAAAAGGCAAAGACATCTATAAAATGTATCATCTACTAAGAGAAAATACATATTCTACATAAAATAGTTTAACATAAGAAGTAAAACAATTGTAAACTTTGTCAATCAAATACACTAAGCAGCCAATGTAAACATACCTGCAAGGAGGCAAAACCATGGAGTCTTTCATAAGCACAGATCCAGAAAGCAGGATATACCAACATCTGGCAATAGTTTCTGAACTGTTTAAGTGAATAAATAGAGTAAATAAATATACATATTCACACGCATATATGAATACAAAATACAAAACATGAAAAAAATTCAAGTATTATTATAAGTAGTTAAAAATTAACAGTCCTTGGAAATTTCGCTTGTCGCCAAAGGTTTCATACAGACCATGTTCACATCTTACATAATAACTATCCTAGGATACAGGTTTCAGAAATAAATTTTTTTGGAGTTCTTCATTACTAACTTACATCAGTAACTTCCCATTCCGCATTTTTGTGTACTGGATCACCACATTTGATGAAGATCAACTCAAATACTGTACTAGATGTACATATTAAAAAGTTCTATTTCTGATAAGTTTAACATGTATTAAGGACAATATTGTTTGGAATTCACATTTATCAATGTTCCATCTTCATGTTCAACTATAATATGGGTCATAATGATCTATTTCTTTCACTTAAATTCTATTCTGACATAAAAAATAAAATGTCTACCCAACCTTTCATTTTATGTGTTTTTGAAGGGTAAAAAATATCATATGACATGAGTCCATCATCAGTTTTAGTTTAGTTAAATCACCAATGGAAACCCAGAATACCGTTAGATGTTAAGTTCATAATCTAATCATTCTGTCTTTCATATATTTTTAATTTACCATAACTACAACTTCAATTAATTCTAATATGTAGACAATTCTTAATTTTATATAAAAGAAATATTCTCTCTGAGCTGGAGAACTATATATCTATCTAGCTATTGACATGTCAACTTGCATATATAACACTCAGACTCAACCTCAACATGTTCAAAATCCACCTATCATTTCCCTCAAGTTTGATTTTTTTCTAGGGTTCTCTGTTCTCAGTGAATAATACCATTCATCGTCCAGAAATCTAAGCATCCAAACCATTCTACACAACACCCAGGGTGCGCTTTCCAGGTAAATCCTATTGCTTACCATGAGAAAGAAAAATTATTATCAACTTTCCAGAAGATATTTTAAACATCTTAATATCCCTTCCCTCTGTCTTCACTAAGGGAAAATACAAATGGCTGAAAATCTCCTACTTAAAAGTTCTTTGTTTGGAAATTCTTTCTAATTCTTTTGAAATATGACTTTCGTACAATCAAAAAGGAATTAAAATCAATAAAAGAAAAACTTGCCGAAAATCAACACAGAAGAAAGTTACGATTAAATGCTACCACAAGTCTCCAATTTTTATCTCTTTACTGAAACAGTCACAGAGTTGTCAGTAAATTCTACTATAAATACAGGAAAACTCCTGATGTTCACTCCTAACATCAAGAGAGTCACGCCAGCTAGTCAATCAGAAAACGTTCAGACCTTGCAGAGAACTCCACGCTTCGAGCACAGTTTGGCACTGTATCTGATGAGTAAACATAAAGAAAGTGAAAGTTTTTAAAAAAGGGTCAACCTATCTCCTTTCTTTTTGCAAGTGAATAAACCTAAGAATAACCTAGCCTGGCGAAGAGTGCCATACACAATCTGGACAGATTTTACTCTTGCAAAGGCTTCACAGTGCTCCTAAAATAAAGAACAAAACTATTACGGAGGCCTCCACCTACCTCTCTCCAGATCTCTCTCTTCCCATTCCCTCCTCTCTGCTGGTGGCACTGAGCATAGTGGGTTATTTTCACTTTTTCTATCATGCTGCTTCCCAGTTAAGGTCAACTATATGCATTCTTTTCTCTGCTTCCACTAATCTCTGAATTTAAACTCTTTAATTTACACATTCATTTTTCTAAAAATTCTTTGGTTTATGATTAGCCAGATATACATTTGGATAATTCTTAATATTAATTTTTAAACATTTTAACAGAGGTATAATCTAAAAACCATAAACTCACCATTTTAAGTATATGACTCAATGCTTTTTATGAAGGTGAAAAGGACTGTACAAACATCATCACAGGGAGACCCCTCATGCCTTGTTTGCAGTCTATCCCTGCCCCGGGTAAACAATAATCTTCTCTGTCTCTACAGATTTCCATTTTGGATAGTTCATACAAATAGAATCATGTAATATGTGATGCTTCTAACATACATCTTCCATTTAGCATAATTTGTCTGAGGTTTGTCCATGTTGTAGTATTTATCACTTTATTCCCTTTTACTGACAAATGGTATTCTACTGACCAGATGCAGAGCATTTATATACCCATTCACTGGACAATTTCCAGTCTTAGGCTACTATGTATATTGCTACTAAGAAAGAACATCTGTGTACAGTCTCTATATGTACATTTTCATATTTCCTTGGTAAATAGATAAAAGCGGAATTACTGGGTTACATGGTAATATTTTAAGAAACTGCCAAACCATTTCCTAAAGTGGCTTTGTTGACACCTGGGTATGTCATGTATCTGTACCACAAATATATGACAACCCCAGGTGTCAACAAATCCTAATCAACACTTTAGTTATTGTCTACCGTTTTGACTATAGCTATTTTTCAAAATTTGCTTTTAACTGAAGTAATACTGGTTTACAGCACTGTGTGTTTCTATTTCTGTATATCCTATAGCATGCTCACCATCACAAGTTTACTTTCCACCCATACAGGTGATCCCTTTCACTCATTTTGAACCCCTGCAACTGTAGCTATTCTACTGGGTTTAAAGTGGCATCTCACATTAACTTTCTGTATGTAAATACTCTGTACCATTTATTGAAAAAAACTAGGCCTTCCCAACTGAAATCCTTTAGTACCTTCATCAAAAATAAACTGTTGTGAAAAACTGAAAGCATTTCCCCTAAAGTCAGGAACAAGACAAGAGTGCCTACTTTCACTGCTGCTATTCAACATAGTTCTAGAAGTTTTGGCCACAGCAATCAGAACAGAAAAAGACATAAAAGGAATCCAAATTGGAAAAGAAGAAGTAAAATTCTTCACTGTTTGCAGATGATATGATCCTCTACACAGAAAACCCTAAAGACTCCACCAGAAAATTACTAGAGCTAATCAATGAATACAGTAAAGTTGCAGGATATAAAATCAACACACAGAAATCCCTTGCATTCCTATACANAAAGAAATAAAAGGAATCCAGATTGGAAAAGAAGAAGTAAAACTCTCACTGTTTGCAGATGACATGATCCTCTACATAGAAAACCCTAAAGACTCCACCAGAAAATTACTAGAGCTAATCAATGAATATAGTAAAGTTGCAGGATATAAAATCAACACACAGAAATCCCTTGCATTCCTATACACTAATAATGAGAAAGTAGAAAAAGAAATTAAGGAATCAATTCCATTCATCATTGTAACAAAAAGAATAAAATACTTAGGAATATATCTACCTAAAGATACTAAATACCTATATATAGAAAACTATGAAACACTGGTGAAAGAAATCAAAGAGGACACTAATAGAGGGAGAAATATACCATGTTAATGGACCAGAAGAATCAGTATAGTGAAAATGAGTATACTACCCAAAGCAATTTATAGATTCAATGAAATTCCTATCAAGCTACCAGCGGTATTTTTCACAGAGCTAGAACAAATAATTTCACAATTTGTATGGAAATACAAAAGACTTCAAATAGCCAAAGCAATCTTGAGAAAGAAGAATGGAACTGGAGGAATCAACCTGCCTGACTTCAGGCTCTACTACAAAGCCACAGTCATCAAAACAGTATGGTACTGGCACAAAGACAGAAATATAGATCAATGGAACAAAATAGAAAGCCCAGAGATAAATCCACACACCTATGGACACCTTATCTTCGACAAAGGAGGCAAGAATATACAGTGGATTAAAGACAATCTCTTTAACAAGTGGTGCTGGGAAAACTGGTCAGCCACTTGTAAAAGAATGAAACTAGACCACTTTCTAACACCATACACAAAAATAAACTCANTTTTTCACAGAGCTAGAACAAATAATTTCAAGATTTGTATAGAAATACAAAAAACCTCGAATAGCCAAAAATCTTGAGAAAGAAGAATGGAACTGGAGGAATCAACCTGCCAGACTTCAGGTAGCATTTTCTTTATCCAGGGAATCTTCCCAACCCAGGGATCAAACCCAGGTCTTCCACATTGCAGGCAGCTTCTTTACCAGGTGAGCCACAAAGGAAGCCCTAATGTTTTCTAGAGACACTTAACAGGGAATGCTCATTAAGAACTGAAGGAGATGTATGTGGCACCAAGCCATAAAGAACAGAGGACCAAAGCCAGAAAATGTTATCAAATCTGTTTTCTTTTTGCTTCCCTAACTTGTGACTTTATAGCTCCTGAATATTCCACCTGCTTTTCCTTGAAGATGCAACATTTTGTTCAGTCTTTGAACTTCTGCGACACTTCCTTTTATGATTACAGTAACACTATCTAGGCAGAACTGGAAAAAATTCAGCAGTTATTTAATGAGCAACTTGTGATTCAAGAAGGATACATATAGAACAGTAAAATTTCTTGTTAAGTTATTAATTTCTAAAGCCAAAAAGGCAAAATTTCAATAACCAAAAATTATTCTTAAAAATCTCCTAAATTGCCCATATGAAACAGAATAAATGGTTTTAGATACCAATACTGTACAGATTCCCATAAAGTCCAAAGCAGAATACTTTTCCTCTAACACTAACAGACTGATATGGTTATACCAGATGAAGCTGTACAGTGTACCCCAAAATAGCAGAGGTAGAATTAAACTCATAAATGTTCAAAGGATGTATGAAATGATTCCACATTATCTAGTCCTGGTTTAAGAGTCTTTGTGGTCAGATATTCAGACAATAAAGGAGATTTTTCCAGTAATGATGGGGAGGAGCTTTATATAGTAAGTTGTCAAGAACCATAAGACACAGAAATGAGGCTGCTGAGAATATGTGTCTGGCTCAAGACCAAATATTGAATTTGCATATCACTGAACTTGCTTCATGCTCAGTCGTTCAGTCATGTCTGACTCTTTGAGACACAATGGACTGTAGCCCACCAGACTCCTCTGTCCTTGGGATATTTCCAGGCAAGAATATCTCTTAGAGTGGGTCACCATACCATACTCCAGGGGATCTTTCTGACCCAGGGATCAAACCCATGTCTCTTGGGTCTCCTGCATTGACAGGCAGATTCTTTACCACTGTGCCACCTGAGAAGCTGTGAATTTGATGAATAACAGAATGCTTTCTAGTCTGCAAGCAGACTGATAAGAGAGACAGATTTGCAGCTAGCACAGTTAGTGAGTTGCTGCATATTTTATCTGTCTGCAAATCTGTCTGCCCTACCAGACTACTACTTCCTGTCCACTTACACTAAAAGCTCAGCATACAGAGAACATTCAGTAAGTAAATTATATTCCCATGGCTGGGGAAGGACTTTCCCACTTCAGCTTCTTTGTCATGACTCCCTCTATAACTTGAGTCCCTTGCTTATTTCTTATAGTCTGATTCATTTGCTTCTTGGTCTGGTGGGCCAATATCCTTGGAGCTCTCTATGACAAAGTCAGCCAGGCCTCAGCCTCTTGACCTTTCTCCCTGCAAGGCTAGTCCAGAAGCTACAGAGGGTGCTTTTTTATCTTAAGCCCACTGTTGTTCTTGGATTTACTCTGGTTTAAGAATGTTCCTATAATCCCTTTGGATCAACTTTTCTCCCTCTATTCCTTATTACTAATCACCATTAGATGGAAAACGAGAAATTCCATCATTTTGGTTAACTGGGTCACTAAGAACCAAAGTATTCCTATGTTCCTACCCTGAAAGCATAATTAAAGCCTTGACTAATTACTGTTAAAGTAACCTTAATTAACTAACCTAACTTACCACCAATCAAGGGAATGGGTCTTCTGAGGGACTGTGAATCATTTTCTAGTCAGTATATAACATAAGGTAATATACATCTATATCCCTAGGGATACACTCATTAAGAATAAATTAAAACTCTTCATTATTAGGAGATAAAGTTGGAGGTTGCCTGTTTACTTATTTGTTTACACAAAGGATTGGACTCAGGACCTTGTCTTGCATTTTTACTACAGAGCTTTTGCCATGTTTGTGAGACAAGTAGGCATTTGGCATCTTCCTTACTTACTCTGAGTTGTCAGCCCATGATAATTATTTCAGCAGTGTTATGCAGAGGCCACTATATCTGATCACCACATCATGTGGCGTGTGTGTGGGCATGCACGCTCAGTCATGTCTAATTCTTCGTGATGCCATGGATGGTAGCCCACCAGGCTCTTCTGTCCATGGAATTTTCCAGGCAAGAATACTGAAGTGGGTTCCAGTTCCTCCTTTAGGGGATTTTCCTGACTCACAGTTCAAACCAGTGTCTCTTATGTCTTCAGCATTGGCAGGTGGATTCTTTACCTCTGTGCCACCCGGGAAGCCCCTGTCACATTATAGTCACTTGTTATCTGTGTGACTTACTATATGTCAGTTCACCTCCCTGGACTCCAGCTTCCTTGTCTATAAAATGAGGCCAGTATATCAAAGCCCCTTCCAACTTTAGCATGCTCTATTCTATGGCAGTAAAGTTACTCTTGATGTCCAAGTACTCTGTCTTGACAGTCAAATTGATATGATGTGATTCTGTAACACTAAGAGTTCTTTTCTATGACTACTCATAATATTAACTCTTCTCTTTGAAAGTTTTAATTATATGATTTCCAAGACTGCCTGATGAGAAGACAAATTAATAAACTGCCTCAATGCAATAATTTCAACACAAGAGAGGTTCCACCAAAATACCTATCATAGGTCTAATATCTGGAGTTACCCCATTTTATTTCTACAGTGTAAGGCACCATGCATATATCAATTATTTGGCATCGATATGAATGAGTTTATATAAGATAATTTCCTTGGCACAAGTTTTGAGTTAGACAGGAGTGGAAAAAAAAAAAAAAACGAAAAGCAAACATTACGATACTGATGTGAAGATACCAACGAAAGACATCAGAGTAAACACAATGGGAACCATCATCATTAGTTTCTTAATATTTCTCTAGTGGGTACCATGGCCCCAGGCCATTTCTGCTTTTTCTGTGATAAGAATTCATATCTATTGTTGACACTCAGGAAACTGTAGTGGAAAAAAGTGGTGTTGAACACTAGAACTAATGCATGAAGGAGGCTTTATGCAAAATCCCCTTTCCTGAACAGGCTTAAAACTAAGTTAGCTTTCTTTTAGTTTGGGATTGTTTAAAGACATCTGCAAAAAGCCTGGGGTTGGAGATGCCTGTAGGCATCCCTTCCATCACAGCATTGATTGCTCTGTTTGCCAACTGCCGGGAGCATCCACAGCCAATTTATCACCTGAAAGCCACAAATACCTCGAGAACATATTCTGTCTGTAAAAATAGATTTCACAAATTCTTCAGGTTGTGTCATTATGTTTTAGTCTTTACTGCCTATTTATAGTAAATGAATGAGTGAATGAGAAAGTGAGTGAATAAATGAATAGCCAGGTAAATTAAAGTGTTTCCTTCCTTTCCACCTAAATAATTAAATGGGTTTCTATCATGTGTGAAAAAATAGACTGGAAACGATTTTTTTTTTTCAGGGATTGTTGTCTCAGTGATTATCAAACTTTAATGTCAATACAAATAAATAAATTTACATTTAAAAAAAAAGAATCACATAAAACATATTAAATATTCAGATTTTGGGCCTTTGCATCTAGAGATTCTGAGTCAGTAGATCAGGCACAAGCACAGAAGTGCAAGCATTAATAGCACAAGTGCACACACACACGTGCAAATACACATGCTTCAAAGCTGATTCTAATGTGGGTGGTTCACAGGCCACATTCAGTGAAAAACTACTATATAATGACTATTGATCTTCTGGTCTGTCACTCTGATATCAGAATCTTCAAAATATTATGGGTTGTACCCATCTCATCTTTGGACCAGGGTGAGTCAAATGAAAGCAAGCAACACCCAAATAAGAGAATTCCAAAGAGAATGCCAAAGTACAAAGGGGACTTAAAATATCTAAGTTGCAGATTTACTATAAAAATAACTAAGACAAGATGATATTGACACAAAAAAAGGATAGATTAATAGGTCAATGAAAAATAATGACAAGTCAAGAAATAAAAAACATTATATGTAAGAAATTAATTTTCAACAAAGGTGAAATGAATTCATTGGTGAATAGTCTGTTCAATAAATGGTGCTTGAACAATTGGATATCCACATAAAGAAAAAAAGTGCTTCTCTTTACCAAATTCAAAAAACAAAAATGGGTGATAAAACCAAATGTTAAGCTAAAAGCTTTATTTTTTCTAGAAGAAAAAATAGAGGAAAATTTTTTGTGATCTTGCTTTAAGATAAGAATTTTTAGATTTAATAGCAAACCCACAATCCAAAAACGGTAAAATTTGGTACAGTGGAGTTTTCCAAAATTAAGAACTCTTCACAGTAAAAAGACAAGCCACTGACTGAAAAATTATCCTTGCAAATCACAAATAAAATGGTGTTTGCAAATCACTTATCTGATAAAGAACCTGTATCCACATTATATGAATAGCTCCTAAAACTCTACAATAAAAAGTGAAAGTGAAAGTCACTCAGTCATATCCGACTCTTTGTGACCCCATGGACTATATAGTCCATGGAATACTCCAAGCCAGAATACTGGAGTGGGCAGCCATTCCCTTCTCCATGGGATCTTCCCAACCCAGGGATCAAACCCAGGTCTCTTGCATTACAGGCAAATTCTTTATCAGCTGAGCCACCAGGGAAGCTACCAGGGTAGCCCAGGCTACCCACTGGAGTGGGTAGCCTATTCCTTCTCCAGTGGATCTTCCCAACCCAGGAACTGAACTGGGGTCTGCTGCATTGCAGGTGGATTCTTTACCAGCTGAGTTACTAGGGAAGCCCATAATAAAACATGTTAATGGGTAAAGAATTTAACATAGATAGTTCACCAGCAAACATGTATGGATAACAAATAAGCACATGAAAGGATGCTCAACCTCATTAATCATCAAGAAAATGCAGATCAGCAATACCACTACAAATCTGTTGGAACAATTATAGTTTAAAAGACTTGCCCAAGGAGGCAAGTGTAAGGATGCACATCCCAGCATTGCTGATGAGAACATTTTACCTACCATTCAAAACTGCAAAGTAGGAAATGTATAAATAAAATGAGGAATGTTCTTAAGTTGGAATATAAAACAAAATTTGAGCAGTAAAAAAGTGAGTAATTAGTTAAAATATATGGGGCCTTCTGGGACAGACCCTCCACTTATTCTCCGCAGTGAATCTTCTCTGAAGTATCTAGATAATAGTATCTGATGCACATTTCCTGAGTTGTCTTACAGATGCTAACCCCATCAACAAATGAAAGAAATTAACTTCTTGATGACCATGTGCAGTAGCCCCCAGACCTACCTGCTCCTAAAGATTGATAATGTTAACCCCTGTGACACCACCCTGTTACTTCATCATCAGCTAACCAGAGAACTGTGTAGGAGCTTATCACATACCCTCAGACACCTTGCCTTGTCTTTTTTTTTTTTTTTTAAGTCTTTATTGAATTTGTTACAATATTGCTTCTGTTTTATGTTTTTGTTTTTTTGGCTGTAAGGCATATGGAATCTTAACTCCCTGCCTAGATATTGAACCTGTACCCCTTGCACTGGCAGGCAGTGCCTTAAGCACTGGACCACCAGAGAAGCCCCTCACCTTGCCTTTAAAAAATGCTTTGCTAGGACTTCCCTGGTAATATAGTGGATCAGAGTCTCCCTGCCAATGGAGGGGACACAGGTTGGATCCCTAGTCTTAGAAGATCCCAAATGCTGTGGAGCAACTAAGTCCTCATGCCACAACTCCTGAAGACAGAGCACCTGGAGCCCCAGGCTCCACAAGTGAAGACGTCACAATGAGCAGGCCGCACACTGCAGCAAAGAGTAGCCCCTGCTTGCCGCAACTAGAGAAAGCCCTGACAAAGCAATGAAGACTCAACACAACCAAAAAGTAAATAGTTCTTTTAAAAATCTATATATTTCCACGTGAAATGTTACACTTAAAAATTGCCCAATGTTCACAAGTTTCAGAAATCTGACCTTTGCTGATGCTGCGATAAACAGTTGCAATTAAAAAAAAATCTATATTAAAAAAGAATATTTAAAAAAAATACTTTTCTAAAACTCGTCAGAGAATCCAGACTTTTTGAGCACCAGCTGTCCCAGATTCCTTGTCTGACGCCTTACTGTAAATGCTGCACTATCAGTCACCACAACCTGCTGTCAGTAGATTGGCTTTACTGTGTGAGGGCTAGCAGACCCAACTTTGGTTCAGTAAAATGCTGTTTATTTCAGCATTTGCTTTACCTACATGAGAAACATAAACCCCTACTTGTTTATATCTACACAATCAAGTTTCTGTTACATGCAGCCAAATGAACATCTAAATAATATGTGGGTTCTAAGAATCTCTGCGTAAAGAAATCTATCTTTCCTAAACTTACTTGTAAGCTCAGGTGGCGCGGCTGTGAGTCGGCGCACTAAGCACAGGCGGCTGCCAGCCGGGGCACTAAGCGCGGCCAAGAGGAGCTACCCTACGTCCGATGTCAGGGGCAGCAGCCTAGAGTGCCAGGCTGAGATGGCGCAGGAATGGCTGAGAGGAGCTACCCTGTGTCCGAGAACGGGGGCGGCCGGGAAGAGCTACTCCGCATCCGAGGTCAGGGGCAGCAGCTGGGAAGAGACACCCCGCTTCGGAGGTCAGGGGCAGCGGCAAGGAGGAGCTACCCCGCGTCAGAGGTAAGTGGCAGCTGGGAGGAGACAACCCACGTTCGAGGTCAGGGGCGGCCGGGAGGAGACACCCCGCGACAGAGGTCAGGGGTGGCTGGGAAAAGCCACCTCCCGCCCAAGGCCAGGGCCTGCAGCCAGAGGAGTAACCCGAAGAGCGGTGGCTGCGCAGGCACAGGAGGGCCTAGAGAAGCTATCCTCGAAGGTCAGAACAGCAGCGGTAAGGAGATATCCCTCATCCAAGGTAAGGAGCAGCAGCTGTGCTTTGTTGGAACAGCTGTGAAGAGCTACCCCACGCCCAAGGTAAGAGAAACCCAAGTAAGACGGTAGGTGTTGCAAGAGGGCATCAGAGGGCAGACACTGAAACCATACTCACAGAAAACTAGTCAATCTAATCACACTAGGACCACAGCCTTGTCTAACTCAATGAAACCAAGCCATGCCTGTGGGGCAACCCAAGACGGGCGGGTCATGGTGGAGAAGTCTGACAGAATGTGGTCCACTGGAGAAGAGAATGGCAGACCACTTCAGTATTCTTGCCTTGAGAACCCCATGAACAGTATGAAAAGGCAAAATGATAAGATACTGAAAGAGGAACTCCCCAGGACGGTAGGTGCCCAATATGCTACTGGAGGTCAGTGGAGAAATAGCTCCAGAAAGAATGAAGGGATGGAGCCAAAGCAAAACCAATACCCAGCTGTGGATGTGACTGGTGATAGAAGCAAGATCTGATGCTGTAAAGAGCAGTATTGCATAGGAACCTGGAATGTATGGTCCATGAATCAAGGCAAATTGGAAGTGGTCAAACAAGAGACGGCAAGGGTGAATGTTGACATTCTAGGAATCAGTGAACTAAAATGCACTGGAATGGGTGACTTTACCTCAGATGACCATTATATCTACTACTGCGGGCAGAAATCCTTCAGAAGAAGTGGATTAGCCATCATGGTCAGCAGAAGAGTCCAAAACACAGTACTTGGATGCAATCTCATAAATGACAGAATGATCTCTGTTCATCTCCAAGGCACACCATTCAATATCACAGTAATCCAAGTCTACGCCCCAACCAGTAATGCTGAAGAAGCTGAAGTTGAACGGTTCTATGAAGACCTACAAGACCTTTTAGAACTAACACCTAGAAAAGATGTCCTTTTCATTATAGGGGACTGGAATGCAAAAGTAGGAAGTCAAGAAACACCTGGAGTAACAGGCAAANTCTCTTGTTTGACCACTTCCAATTTGCCTTGATTCATGGACCTGACATTCCAGGTTCCTATGCAATACAGCACTGGATCTTGCTTCTATCACCAGTCCCATCCACAGGGCAAAATATTAATAGAAACTTACTATTTATGATAAGAAAAATACTGTAAACAACCCAAATATTTATTATTAGTGGGAAAGTTAAATTATTTTTTTCACATAACTGTATACTGTAAAGCACTGAAAAAGAACAAATGCAAAAACATGGAAGAAGCATGACCAAAAGATTCTGTATGAAATTTTATATGAAATTCAGAGACAAAACTAATCTAAGGTGACAGCCATCAGAGCTAGACTATCTTTCCAAGATGGCTGACTGAGCCCTCTGAAAAGCTAGTATGTTCTATACATTCACTGATAGCAGTTATACATAGTAGTATCTTGTTTATTAAACTTTATTGCACTTACTTCTTCCCTGAGCTCTATGTATGTTATGTTTCACAGTTCAAGAATGTATTTCAATCTCTTCCACAGAAATTTTCAGAATTAAATGAATTTCCCTGCTAATAGTCTAAAGTTTAAACATTGTTAATTAAGAAGTGAAGTGAAGTCGCTCCGTCGTGTCTGACTNTATACATAGTAGTATCTTGTTTATTAAACTTTATTGCACTTACTTCTTCCCTGAGCTCTATGTATGTTATGTTTCACAGTTCAAGAATGTATTTCAATCTCTTCCACAGAAATTTTCAGAATTAAATGAATTTCCCTGCTAATAGTCTAAAGTTTAAACATTGTTAATTAAGAAGTGAAGTGAAGTCGCTCCGTCGTGTCTGACTCTTTGCGACCCCATGGACTGTAGCCCACCAGGCTCCTCCATCCGTGGGATTTTCCAGGCAAGAGTACTAGAGTGGGTTGCCATTTCCTTCTCCAAAATACTTACCAAAAAAGAACTTGATTGCCACTGTATCTCTCATAGCGTGCTCTTGCAGACATCAATCTATTTTTTTAAAAGTAAAAAAATTTTAAATTATCTTAAATTGTTTTAATAATTGTTAACAGCTACCACAACAGAAAGTTATCAGATCTACCACTGAGTTTTTCACTAGAGTTTAAAAATATAAACATCATACATATACAAATCTGTTTAATAAATACAAATTTGCTTACATTTAAAAATACTATTACTAACATGCTAGTTTTCAATTCTCTTCTTTCTTCTTGATACACTTATTTGATATATACTAACATCTGAATTGATGCTTTTGAACTGTGGTGTTGGAGAAGACTTTTGAGAGTCCCTTGGACTGCAAGGAGATCCAACCAGTCCATTCTGAAGGAGATCAGCCCTGGGATTTCTTTGGAAGGCATGATGCTAAAGCTGAAACTCCAATACTTTGGCCACCTCACGTGAAGAGCTGGCTCATTGGAAAAGACTCTGACGCTGGGAGGGATTGGGAGCAGGAGGAGAAGGGGACAACAGAGGATGAGATGGCTGAATGGCATCACTGACTCGATGGGCATGAGTCTGAGTGAACTCCAGGAGCGGGTGATGGACAGGGAGGCCTGGCATGCTGCAACTCAGGGGTTGCAAAGAGTCAGACACGACTGAGCGACTGAACTGAACATCTGACTAATGTTACACAGAAAAGAGAAAATAATAAATCCAAAACAATCATATTTTAGCAATTCGGTCCACAGCCAGAAACTTAAAGAACAGCCAGGAAAGTTATGGTTAAGCTGGCCATTGGAAAGAAAACACAGTTTAATCAAAATTTATGCAAAGTTACAACAGTTAGTACTTATAGCACTCAAAAGTGCTTTTAAAAATACAATCACAATGATACAAGGTGGCAAGAGAGTGAACTCATTTTATAGAACAGAAAAATGAGGTTCAGAAAGTTCATGGTACTGTCCATAGGAGCTTACACCCAATCAAGAGTCTCGCTCCTTCCACTTTAATATATTGCCACATCATACCAAGTCCACCTTAAGCATTTTATATAATAAATATCAATACAAAGTAAAAAAAGAAAACAGTTCTGTCTTCTCTAGACAGCACAGACTGAGCACTGTACTTTGCTTTAAATATTCTCATTTAATCCTCAAAATGTTGTAACAAAGTTAATCTTTTTATCCCTATTTTATGGAAGACTAAACTATAGCTTAGATGTTAAGACTTGCTCAAGGTCCCCTGGCTAAGAAAAACTGAGAGGAGCCAATTGCTATGCATAGCTTGTAAAAAGCCCCTATATGATTTGGCCCCTGCAACTATCTATCTGAACTCATTTGAATAAACCTCTTAGCACATGCTCTTAAACAGAGCATCACACTTACCGAAGCTGATGTTCCCTGAGATTTGATAATATTTCCATTCCATGAAGATAAGAATAAATAGTATTTAAGTCCTGTAAAACAGAGAAGATTTTAGATTAGTAACTTTGAATACTTCTAAAACTATTTTCCCTGGTGTGATTCTGGCATGTGGCTGTTTTCCTCAACAGTAGTTGTTTTATTTCCATCTGGCTTCTCTCCCACCTAAGGGCATGCCTCCAACCCATGGACACAAACCTCTTGAGGCCCAGAACTATCTTTTTGGTTGCGAACTAAAGGCTGACAAAGACTATCACTTTAAGGTGGATAATGATGAAAATGAGCACCAGGTATCTTTAAGAATGGTCAGTTTAGGGGCTGGTGCAAAGGATGACTGCACACTGCTGAAGAAGAGGCGATGAATCATGAAGGCAGTCCAATTAAAGTAACACTGGCAACTTAGAAAATGTCTGTATAGTCAAAGGTTTCCCTTGGGGGCTTTGAAATAACACCACCTGTGGTCTTACAGCTTAAGTGTGGTTCAGGGCCTGTGCATATTAGTGGACAGCACTTAGTAGCTTTGGAGGAAGATGCAAAGTCAGAAGATGAAGAAGAGGAGGATGTGAAACTCTAAGTATATCTGGAAGGCGCTCTGCCTCTGGAAGTGGTAGCAAGGTTCCCCACAAAAAAGTAAAGTTTGCTGCTGATGAAGATGGTGATGGTGACAACTTTGATGAGGAAGCTGAAGAAAAGGCTCCAGTAAAGACACCTGTATGAGATATTCCATCCCAAAATGCACAAAAATAAAACCAGAATGGAAAAGACTCAAAACCGTCAACACCAAGATTAAAAGCTCAAGGATCCTTCAAAAAAAAAAAAAGGGGGGGGGGGNAGAAAAGCTCTTCATTCATGGTTTAGATTCATGAAGAAGCTAAATAGAATTCATCCTTTACGTTGACAACTGTGAATTTAATTCTCCTGTGAATCCTATGTGACAACCATACATACCAACATGAGTTATTAGTCTGTCTCTTATACACATCTGAAAAAAATTCCTAAAACACTGAAAGGACCTAGCTCTGTAGAAGCAAGTGAACAATCCTGGGCAGTACTGGTAAATTAAACCCAAAGATGGGGAGAGAGGAAAAAGACAGACAAGTATAAAGTGAGTATCAACAATCCAGACTGAAGTCTTCTATTTTAATTTCAATCCCCTTTCCTGATTGGCCACCCAACCACGCTCCCTTCCAAGCTGGAAGCAATTTCTTGATCTCGTAAAACTCTTCTGACTGCTGTGATTCAGTGAACCTTACTCTTTGCTTTCTATTATTTGTGCAACTAACTGCCTCACTTCTGACCATGTTTTAATCACCTGTGCATTTCCCTAGCTGCTCAATAAATACTGAATCAAAAAGTTAAAAATATAATAGAAAGAAAAGAAGTTGCTCAGTCATGTCCAACTCTTTGCAAACCCATGGACTGTAGCCTACCAGGCTCCTCCATCCATGGAATTTTCCAGGTAAGAGTACTGGAGTGGGTTGCCATTTCCTTCCATTTCCTTCCCCAGGAGATCTTCCCGACCCAGGGATCAAACCCAGGTCTCCCACATTACAGGTAGACACTTTACCATCTGAGCCACCAGGGAAGCCCTACACACACACACACACACACACACACACACACACACACACAGACACACAGACACACAGACACACACAGAGTCAACAGTGAAGTTGCTCAGTCGTGTCTGACTCTTTGCGATCCCGTGGACTGTAGCCTACCAGGCTTCTCTGTCCATGGACTCTCCAGGCAAGAATACTGGAGTGGGTTACCATTTCCTTCTCTAGGGGATCTTCCCAACCTAGGGATCGAACCTGGGTCTCCTGCATTGGAGGCAGACGCTTTAACCTCTGAGCCACCAGGGAGAGAATTCTCTCAATTCATACAGGAACCCCTCCTCAGCATGGCTGACAAACAATGCCAGAAATCAAAAATTCATTATTTCATACCAAGGTCTATTTCACTTTGAAACATATGTAATCTTTCTTCTTTAGTGACCTTCAAACATTTGAAAAGTTATCCCATCATCTTAAATCTTTTTAACCTCCAGATAACACAGTCTCAGTATGTGCAGGTTCCAGATCTTTAGGCAACCTAATTGATCTCTGTGGAGATGATTCTGCTTGTTCTTACTCCTCTTAAAATGTGGCTTTCTTAAAAAAAAAAAAAAGTCTCTTTCAAACAGACTGAAGGGGCTTACCAGGTGGGGCATTGGTCAAGAACCTGCCTGCCAATGCAGGAAATGCAAAAGATGTGGGTTCAACACCAGGCAGGGAGGATCCCCTGGAATAGGAAATGGCAACCCACTCCAGTATTCTTACCTGGAAAATCTCACGGACAGAGGAGCCTTGTGGGCCAGTCCATGGGGGTCACAAAGAGTTGGACCCAACTAAGCATGCATGTACACACGATACAGTGTTATTAGTCAAGTGAAGTGTTAGCTGCTCAGCCATGTTGTTTTCTTCTCTGAGAGAACTGGGAAATGTGTCTCTAGCCCTTATTCAGATAATTAGATATTAATAAATCCAGGTTAATACAGAGGTATAGTATAACCTCTGCTAAGTGCAATGGCACAGCAAAAGGAAAATGTGGAAGCAGAGAATATTCCTGACAGAACACAGGATTTTTCCACAGAATGCTAGTGCACAGCGATTACAAAGAAGCTTAAATTCCTTAGGAAAAAAATGTACTTCCTTATTTTCTTACAAGGAGTAATGTCTTTATACCAAGGCAGACTGCTCCCAAACACCACCCTCCCTCTTACTGACATGTAACTATCCAAGAATTATCAGAGGACAAAGAAGAAAAAGAAGACACAACAGCTTTTTTCCCAACTAAGAAAACATGCAACTAAGACAAGAAGTCCTAAGGAAAAAAGAAATAATCTCTGATTCCGAAGATTACAACTGCCAATTAACCATGATGGATTCCATGACTACACATATCGCTGTTAAATCCTTAGCAAAATAAGAGTGAAAAAGATTTTTAGTATATTTTTGTAAAAAAGAGACATAAACAGATTAAAAGAGGAAGCTAACAAATTAGTCTAAAGACCTGAATAAGGTCTATAAAATTCTCTAAGACAGCAGATGGAGCAGTGATATGATAAACTGTACTTTCAAAGAGGGCTACAATGACAAATCTTATCCCATATGCTCTTTTGCAATGAGACTTTGTCACTCCCTCATCAAAATTGACAACTAGGCACCCTCCCCATGGATCTGAGTTTGGTCCTGTAAGTTTTCTGATCCAAAGAATGTGGCAGAAATGAGGTTGTATAACTTCTAAGATTCAGAACCACTTCTGAGACCACTAACACTGTGAGGAAGCCCAAAAGAGCCTCACTGAGAGAAAAAGGCCAATGGAACAGCACCGAAGTACCAGATATGTGATTCTGAGACCAGACCAGCTGAATGGAACTAAGAGAATGATCAAAGTCAAGGCTCTATGGGGCAAAAGAAATAACCTCCCAACCAAAACTTTCTGAGTTGGGATAATAAGCAGAGTACTGGCAAAAGTCTGGTTCACAGTGAGCTCTCACTGAGCCTGCAGACCCACCCTAATAGTCTCTCTCCACTCCCAAAGTTTGTAACTAGATTTATACAACTGGCAGTTAGAATAATCTTCACAAAGGATCCTATGAGTAAAAGCTATCATGGTGGAAAGACCCGCTGTGTGCATGCGTGCTAAGAAGTCGCTTCAGTCATTTACAACTTTGTGTGAGACCCTATGGACTGTAGCCCGCCGGGTTCCTCTGGCTGTGAGATTCTCCAGGCAAGAGTACTGGAGCACTGCTGTGCCCTCTTCCAGGGGATCATCCCTACCAGGGATCAAACCTATCTCTCTTAGGTCTACTTGCACTGCCAGGTGAGTTCTTTACCACGAGCACCACCTGGGAAGAAGCCCTCTGAAACTGCCCCATTCCCCAGAACAAGAGAGTAAATAAAAGACAATACTGCTTATCCAAAGGGGCAAAGAAGCAGACTAATGCCACCAGTAAAGACTTTAAAGTATGCAGGGTGCCAGTACTTCCCACGCATAATCTGCAAAAACCAGATAGGTCCTAAAAAATGACTACAGACTGCCAGACACATAACCAAATTTAAGCCCTGGGCACAGCTGTCAACTCCCAAACATAATACTGTTGAAGGAACTGTTTAATTAAGCTTCGGGTGTTGATTTGGTCAATGTATTCTTTTCCGTTCCAGTTAGTAAAGTAAAAAGTACAAAAAACAGCAACTGAGTACGATCGTATTAATTTACAGTTTTGCCTATGGGCTATTTTAACTTTCTCACGTTTCTGTTGTAATATAACCTGAAAACATCTAGACCACCTGACACATTATATACATATTTTGCTCACTGGACAGAACCAACAAGAAAATAACCAAGAGGTACCTGGTATTGTGGAGTCTTGAAGAACACACTCAACTCCAGAAAGTGAGATATTAATTCTGTGAGGGCTCCAAGACCTGCAACTTTAATGTCTCAGGGGTGCAGTGGTCAAGAGCATTACAAGACACCCCTCCAAAGTGAAATACAAACTGTTGAGACTTAAGCTTTCACATAAGGTGGAAAAAAAGGGGCTGGACTTACCTTCCACCTAAAACAACAAAAAGTCATAATAAATAAATAAAACATTTTCCAAGAGATAAAGAAATCAATTTTAAAAAAAGAGAAAAAGACAGTGACATTTGAGAGAGGGGGAAAAAATGCCTGATGGTGTCTTGAGAAGAGGGCTTCCCAGTGGCGGGAGTGGTAAAGAATCTGCCTGCTATGTGGGAGACCTGGGTTCGATCCCTGGGTCGGGAAGATCCCTTGGAGGAGAGCAGGGCAACCCACTCCAGTATTCCTGCCTGTAGAAACTCATGGAGAGAGGGGCCTGGCAGGCTACAATCCATAGGGTCACAAAGAGTCAGACACAACTGAAGCAACTGAGCACATCTTGAGAATTACCTGGCCACCAGGGAGGAGAATGTAGCTGAAGTTTGCAGAGCAGGACAGAAGAAGTGCATACTATACAGAAAAAAAGAATGTTCTGCCAGCTTACAGAGGGTTTCACTTGAGTCTTAGGTTGAGTACCAACGATTTTAAGTACAGGAAGAAATTTCTGAATTCAGGGAAAGAATCACCTTAAGGGATTAGAATAGTGGTTCTCAAGACTGATTTTGCTCCTTGGGTGACAGTTATGTCTGGAGACATTTGGGACTGTCATCTGTCCCTATTTTTGAAGGGGTAGGGGAAGTGCTCCTAGCATCCACTGACCATAAACCAGAGATGCTGCTAAATATCCTGTGATGGCCAAGACAAAACCTTAGAATAAAGAATTCTCTGCGCCAAAACAATAGTTCTCAGGTTGAAATTTCCTGGATTAGAGGAACAATACCCAAAACTCACACTGGAACCAGAAGAGTTGCTACTCCCACCAGGGAGATCGAAAAAATCTCATAATTCAGAATACATTTAGTAGAATACTCAGGATCCTTTGGATTCGGTATTGGGGCAAAATTAATGCCTCACTAAACGCTACTCTGGTGCTACACAGCATAGTTCAAAGAACAGCCCCAAAAGGGTCAAAAGAATTTCCAAATTACTTAACTCTGCCCCAGAAAAATATTTACAAGAAATAAAAAATACCTAGCACATAAAAAAGTAAACTTCACAATCTCTGGTAGTCCATCAAAGATCAGGCATGCAAAGAAACAGGAAAAATGACCCATAATGAGAAAAAAAAGACAAATCAACTTGGTAATTATCAGACAACAGAATTCATACAAAAAGACATTTAAAAACTTATTAAAACTATACTCCTTATGTTCAGGAAAATATAGAAAAGATCAACCATATAAGAAGGGGTATTAAAAAAAAACTCCAGGACTTCCCTGATGGTCCAATGATTAAGAATCTGCCTAGCAAAGCAGGCAGACAGGTTCAATCCCTGGCCCTGGAAGATTTCACATGCCATGGAGCAACTACTGCGCCACAGTTACTGAGCTCACACTTTAGAGCCTGTGAGCTGCAGCTACTGAAGCTCATGCACCCTGGAGCTAGTGCTCTGCAACGAGAAGCCCATGCACCACAACCAGAGTAGGCCCCACACGCCCCAACTAGAGAAAGCCCAAGTGCAGCAACAAAGACCCAGTGCAGGCAAAATAAATTAATTTTTTAAAAAAACATGGGGGAAGGAAATCAAAATGGCAGATTAGGAGGAGTCTGAACTCACCTCCCCCAACGAACACATCAAAAATATATATTTACATGGGGAACAATTCTCACTGAAAACAAACTGGAGACTGGCAGAAAGGCTCATACAACCAAGGCTGTAAAGAAAGATCCACATGAAGTCAGGTAAGAAGGGAAGAGAAGCAATCAGGTCAAGATCTGAAACACAAATTGGGAAACCTAGCCCTGGAGTCCAGCACCAGACAGCTAAGTCCACATGGCTGGCCAGAAGACCAGTGGGACGAGCAGGGGGTGCTGTGAGAAATCCAGACTCTGCTAGTGAAGAGCACGTACATGCTTGCTTGCTTGCTCTCAAAACAAGATGGAGAAAGTAAATGAAAATGTCAGAAACTCCAGCTGGCTTCCTACATCGATCCCAGAGTGTCCCCTGGCCCATGCTGGGGGCAATTTCAGCCCCTCTTGCTCCACAGCACAGCTCCCCACTAGGGCAAAGGCTGACACTGTCAAGTAGATTAAGTCATTTTGACAGTCAGTTCAGACCCAGCACTGCATCTGAATGGGGTGAAGGCAATCATTACTGGCGTTTGTGGGGACAGAAGGTCAGAAGCCTCCTGAACTCCAGTGTGCTGGGATTGCCCCAGCATGCACCTGGACCCACACTGACTGCCCACTCTGGCCCCTTGTGCTTCAGCACTGCTAGCTACCCTCTGGGGTGAAAATGCCAAAGATGGGAGGAATGAGGACACATGCTTAGAGAAAACAGAACCAGCTCAGATCTAACCTTAAGCACTTCTGCTTCAGTACCTTGGAAACTTGGGAAAAAAGATGCCCACTCTTGGTCCTTCTATTTAACATAGTATTGCAAGTCCCAGGTACAGCAACCAGACAAAAAAAAAAAAAAAAAAAGAAACATAAGACTAAACTAGAAGAGCAGAAAAACTGTCCCAATCTGCAGATGGCATCATACTTTATATAGAAAACTCTATAAAGATTCCACCAAAAAACTGTTAGAATAAATGAATTCAGTAAAGTTGCAAGACACAGATTAACATATAGAAACCTGTTGCTTTTCTATACACTAATAATGAACTACTACAAAGAGAAAACAAGATAAACAATCACATTTGAAACTGCATGAAAAGAATAAAATACCTAGGAATAAACTTAACCAAGGAAGTGAAAGGCCCATACATTCAAAATCATAAAACACTGATAAAGGAAACTGAAGACAATAAAAAGAAATGGAAAGATGTTTTGTGCTCATGGACTGGAAGAACTAATATTATTAAGAAGTCCATACTACCCAAAACAATCTACAGATTTAATGCAGACTCTATCAAAATAACCATGTTATTCTTCACAGAACTAGAACAAATAATCCTAAAATTTATATGAACTGCAAAAGAACCTGAATAGTCAAAGCAATCTTGAGAAAGAAGAACAAAGTTTGAAGTATACTACAAAGTAACAATAATCAAAACAGTATGGTACTGGCTCCAAAAAAAGACATAATAGATCAAGGAGATAGAATCAAATTTCTGGGTTAGAGAACCCAAAAATAAACCCACACACCTATAGTCAAGTAATCTAAGTCAAAGGGAGCAAGAACATACCATCAGGAAAAAGACACTCTCTGCAACAAACTGTGCTGGGAAAACTGGACAGCTACATGTAAAAGAATGAAATTAAAACATTTCCTCAAACCATATACAAAGAAAACTCAAAAGGGACTGAAGACCTAAATGTAAAATCTGAAACCATAAACTCCTAGAAGAGAATACAGGCAGAACACTCTGACTACAGAACACTCTGTAAATCAAAGCAATAATTCTTTTGTATCTGTCTCCTAAGGCAACAAAAACCAAAGGAAAAATAAATGAGACCTAATTAAACATTCAGTTCAGTTCAGCCACTCAGTTGTGTCCAACTCTTTGAGACCCCATGAATTGCAGCACACCAGACCTCCCTGTCCATCACCAACTCCCAGAGTTTACTCAGACTCATGTCCATCCAGTCAGTGATGCCATCATTAAGAGTTAATAAAAAAAAAACTTTCTATTTTATACTGGATTTTATAGCCGATTAACAATGTTGTGATAGTTTCTGGTGAACAGGGAAGGGACTCAGCCATACACATAAATGTATCCATTCTCACCCAAACTACCCTCCCATCTAGGCTGCCACCTAACACTGAGCAGAGTCCCATGTGCTGCACAGTACGGGGCCTTGTTGGTTATCCATTTCAAACAGTGTACATGTGCATCCCAAACTCCGAACTATCCCTTTCTTCATCCTTCCCCCACCCAAACCACAAATTCATTCTCAGTCTGTAAGGCTCTTCCTGTTTTACAAATTCATTTCGATAATTTCTTTTGAGATTTGACCTATAGGGGATGTGATACAATGTTTCTCCTTCTCTGTTTGACTTACCTCACTCTGTATGATCATCTAAAGGTAAGAGCTTTTGCACAACAAAGGAAACCATCCATGAAACAAAAAGACAAATCAACTGCTCAATGAGAGGAAATATTTACAAATGATATGACTGACAAGGACTTAATATCCTAAATATATAAATAGTTTATATAATTATCAAAGAATTAAAACTCAGAAAGTGGACAGAAGTCATGTAAGACATTTTTCCAAAGATATATAGGTGGCCAATAGGCATGTGACAAGATGCACAACATCACTAATTCAGCAGAGAAATGCACATCAAACCACAATTAAACACTACCTCAGTTCTGTCAGAATGGCTATCACCAGAAAGATCACAAATAACAAATGCTGGCAAGGATGTGGGAATAAGAGAGTTCTAGAAGAAAAGGGAATATAAATCAGTGCAGCCACTATGGAAAACTATCATAGGGCTTCCCTGATAGCTCAGTTGGTAAAAAATCCATCTGCAATGCAAGAGAACCTGGTTCAATTCCTGAGTCAGGAAAATCTGCTGGAGAAAGGATAGGCGACCCACTCCAGTATTCTTGGGCTTCCCTTGTAGCTCAGCAGGCAAAGAATCCACCTGCAATACAGGAGACCTGGGTTGGATCCCTCGGTTAGGAAGATCCCAGGGAGAAGGGAAAGGCTACCCACTGCATTATTCTGGTCTGGAGAATTCCATGGACTCTATATATAGTCCATGGGGTTGCAAAGAGTCAGATACAAATGACTGACTTTCACTATGAAAAACAATATGGAGGTTCCTCAAAAAAAGAAAAACAGAGCTACCATATGATCCAGCAATTCCACTCCCAAGTATACATCTGAAGAAAATGAAAACACTACTCAAAGAGATACACGCACCCAATGTTTATAGCACTATTATTTACATACAATAGCTAAGATACTGAAGCAACTAAGTGTCCATCAACAGATGAATAAAGAAGAGGTGGTATGTGAATGTGTGTGCACACACACATATACACACAATGAAATAGTGCTCAACCATGAAAGGAGTGAAATTTTGCTATTTTAAAGAACTTAGATGGTATTATGCCTAGTGAAATAAATCATACAGAAAAGATAAATATTATATATTATCTTTTACATGTGGAATCTGAAAAATAAAACCAATGAATACATATAACAAAACAGAAACAGACTCACAGATATAGAGAACAAACTAGCTGTTACTGGTGGGGAGAGAGGCAAAATAGGGCTAGTAGAAGACTAAGAAGTGTAAACTACTAAGTATTAAATAAAGAAGATGCAAGGATGTAATGTACAGCATACGAATAGAGCCAATATATTATAATGACTGTAAATGGAGAATAACCTACAAAAATACTGAATGGCTACGTTGTATGTATAAACTAATACTGTAAATCAGTTATATTTAAATTTAAAATAAATATAAATAAATAAAACACAGGGAGAAAAGACAAAAAAAATCTGAACAGAGCACCAGTGAGACAGGAAACAACTTCAAACGGTCCAACAAAAGTATAATTGGAGTCACTGTGAAGAAAAAGAACAAAAAAAAATTTGAAAAATGGTGGAAAGTTTTCCTTATTTGATAAAAAACTATGAGCTTGCACATCCATAAGGTTCAACAAAACTCAAGCACAAGAAATATGAAATAAACAATAGCAAAGCACATAAACTGCTTAATAAATGATAAAGCGAAAATTATAAAAGCAGGTAGAGGACCTCCCTGGTGGTACAGTGGACAAGAATTTGCCTGCCAACACGGGGACACAAGTTCGATTTCTGGTCTGGGAAGATCCCACATGCCACAGAGCAACTAAGCCCGAGTGCCACAACTACCGAGGCTGCACTCCAGGGTTCGTGAGCCACAACTACCAAAGTCCACTTGCCTAGAGCCTGTACGAGGCAACAAGAGAAGCCACCATGATGAGAAGTCCATGTCCCACAGTCAAGAGTAGTCCTCACTCACCACTAGAGAGTGCCTGTGTGTGGCAACAAAGACTCAGGACAAAAAAAAAAAAAAAGCAGCAGCTAGAGAAAGAAGATAAATTACACAGTGTGAATGATAATTAGGATTACAGAACACTTCCAGTCAGAAACAATGCAATCCAGACAAAACTGTAGTAACACACCTTTAAAGTCACAAGAGAAAAAAAATCATCTAGAATACTCTTCCAGTCAAAATATCTTTCAAATAAGAAAGCAAATATTTTTCATATATACAAAGATTGAACCAATCAATCACCAGCAGATCTGCTCTACAAAAATAAAAGTCATTTCCATAAAAGAGGAAAACAACACCAGATGGAAACCTGGAGCTATACAAAGGAATGAAGAAAACTGGAAACGGTAACTACAAATATAAATCTTTTTCCTTATTATAAAAAATTGGCTACTTAAAGAAACAGCAACAACAATAACAACATATTATGAGGTTTATAATATGTGTACAAGTAAAATGCATCACAAAAGCAAAGGGCATGAGCTAAAAATGTAGGTATAATATTGTAAGGTTATTATATGAGAAACAGTATAATATTACTTGAAGGTTGTGGTACGTTTAAGATATATACTATAAACCGTAACAACTGACAGTTTGCAGATTCTTTTGGATTTTTTACTATACAATAAAATCTCCTGTGAACAAGAACAGTATTGTTTCCTCCTCCATATATATAATGCAGGTAATTTTTTCCCCTAGCTTTAATGCATGAGCTAGGGCTTCCAAAACAATGGCTGGTAGATGTGGTCATATACTACAAACACAGCTGCTGGGGCCCCACCCTTTTAGTTGAGAGTCCTCATAACCTGGCTAGACACTTACAAATGCCTATCCCATGGAAATGTGCTTGTTAATTTCTGACATCAAGACAACTTTTAGTGGCAAACAAGTTTTCAAAACTTTAACACAAAAGGTTATGTCATGACAAACAAAATTAGAAGTCCCAAAACCTGATCTGCCAGATGAGGGCAGACTAGAGTCCCAGAGTTTTCTGAGATTCTCAAATGAACTATGTCATATAATTTCCTGTTTTCAAGTCAGAGGATATCTTTGGTACATCACTGGTGATGGTACACCAATAGCTGACAATTAGGAATTCACTTTTCAATTTTAAAGTCTGTGGGAATATAATTCACAAGTTTTTAAATACATATGGTTCTCCAGTTCTCTGCCTGAATAAAGGCTGACAAAGTTTCTGAACTTTACATTCTGCAAGTCCTTCTTCAAATATCTACAAGTTCACCCTTTATTTGTCTCCAATCTTCTCTTCAACAATTTGGTCACTTTACATTCTGTTCTCCAATGGCATCTATAAATGGTGACCACAAGGATTTGAAGAGAAGTATTAGGATTATTCCTATCAGGATTTAGCAAACTTTTTCTATAAAGGGTCAGATAGTAAACATTCTAGGTTTTCTGGGCCATAGGGTTTTTGTCACTACTACTAACCTACCTTGCCTTTGCAGCATAAAAACTACCAAAAAAAAAAAAAAAATAGGTAAATGAGTAGGGGTGGGTACATTCCAACGAAACTTTAGTTACAAAATACCGGGTAAGCTAAATTTGGTTCCTAGAGAATACTCTGTAAAGTCATAATGTGTGTCTGTGTGTTCAGTCATACAGTCGTGTCCAACTCTTCGGGATTCCATGCATTGTAGCCCACCAGGCTCCTCTGTCCATGGGATTTCCAGGCAAGAATACTGGAGTGGGTTGCCATTTTCTACTCTAGGGGATCTTCCCAATCTAGGGATCAAACCTATGTCTTGGATCTCCTGCACTGGCAGGAGGATTCTTTACTACTGTGTCACCTGGGAAGCCCAACTTCTAATGCATATGGTCAAAAATATCTACCAAGGAAGTCAAGCCATGAATGAGGTGGAAACTGCAAACATCAGATTTCTACTTTTCCAAGCTTCCATAAAACTATGGCACAGGCAAATGACCCAAGCGCTACCCATCAGATATGCTCATCACAGACTTTTAACTGAGTGATACCAAGAAGCAGGACTGTGGGTGAGGCTCTGCCAACACGTGCAGTGCACAGTGCACACGCTCAGCACTGCAAGCCATGGCATCCATGCGTTCAATGCCAGCAGCAGTATGTCTTCACCAAATATGTGACAAGGAGTATGGATCATGACTGTCCAGCTCCACGTCTATTTCTCCAGCATTCCCAGCAAGTTTATAGCTACCCATTATCCTTTTAATAAATTCCTTTTCTCTAAATTGACCAGAACTGGGTTTTTCTGCATGTAAGTTACAACCTAAAAGACTCTTACAGTAGCAACATCATCATCACTTGGAAACTTGGCAAAAATGTGAATTTCCATACCTAATCAGAATCTCTGGGGCAGGATCTAGCAGTCTGTGGTTTAATGAGACCTACAGGTGGTTCTGACACACATTAAAGTTTAGAACAAGTGGTTTATTTGTAGGATTTATGCCACTCTCGGGGATTCCCAGGTGGCCCAGTGGTGAAGAACCTGCCTGCCAATGCAGTAGCCACAAGAGACATGGGTTCGATCCCTGGGTTGGGAGGATCCCCTGGAATAGGAAATGGCAACCCACTCCAGTAATCCTGCCTGGAAAATACCATGGACAGAGGAGCCTGGAGGCTATAGTCCATGGGGTCAAAAGAGAGTCAGACATGACTTAGCGATTGAATACATGCGCACACACGCCACTCCAGGTTATCTAGCTGATAACCTATTAAAAAGGAGGGACACAAGCACTGAGATGTCTAGTAAACCCTGGTCCCTCCAGAGCACCTGGTTTTAGGGTCACAAGATGCTAAGCATTTATGAAACAACAGAAACTAATCTTTCAGAACAAAGGCACCCTATAATCCATTCTTCAGAGTGCTACCAGAGTGATCTTTCTGAAAAGAAAATACAAACTTAACAAGGAGAACACAGTCCTTCATGTTCCGAATCCTGACCGTGCCTCTAGCCTCATCTATTTTACTACTTAGTCTTGTCCCAATATTCCAGCTACCCAGGCAATGTGCATCTTCACACCAAGCTCATCTGTGGTCCTGGAAAATGCTGCTCCCTTTTCTGGAAAAACATACAGTTCCTTCTTCACCTAACTTTTATATATTCTAATTTACACTCAAGTCAGGGTTCCCTTTCTAAAACAATTTGAATGGCACATGCCTAGCCTTTATTCCTCTCCCCCAACAGCCCTCCTACAAACTCCTGAGCATCTGATATGTGCAACTGTCACAGTACTTAACCAGGCTCCATTTTAATTATCTGTGGACTTGTCTATCTCCTCCTCTAAGAACCTTTTATTCCTAGCACTTAAAAACAGGACTTGAAAAATACATATCACACAAACATTCATTAGGAAGTCTTCTACAAAAATGTATGCTTTCAAGTCTGCCTCAGAGAGTTATCTGAGGAGCTCATAGCAATCCAAACTTCAGTTGGCACTTGTGACACTTAGGAACTCTTTATGATAAAGTCTTCTTGTATTAGTTGAATGCTCTTAAGAAACCAAACTAGAATAGGCTATCAACTCCTGAAAACAAGTTATAAAACAGAACAGTATTTTAAAAAATTGTGTAACAAACACAACTGTTTTCATTCTACATAAAACTTGAGAAATATACACTTAAACAGACACAGGCACCTTAAAATATTATATTTCATACAGTACAGGCAAGATTAAATAAGAGGCATTTATTTAGGAAAATATTAGGCTCTGTATAGATATCAATAAAAAACAAACAAACAAAGAAGATCAAAGCTTAAAATGTAACCTGAAGTTCACTGATAAAGAGAAAGCACTGGGGCACTACTGGATAAAGAAGTAAATGATGACTCATATGACCCTGAGCAAGACATTTTACCTCTCTCAAGTTTAGTTCCTTTATCTGTATTTTTATCCCACTTCACAATGGCAACCCACTCCAGTACTCTTGCCTGGAAATCCCATGGATGGAGGAGCCTGGTAGGCTGCAGTCCATGGGGTCGCTAAGAGTCAGGCACGACTGAGCGACTTCCCTTTCACTTTTCACTTTCATGCATTGGAGAAGGAAATGGCAATCCACTTCAGTGTTCTTGCCTGGAGAATCTCAGGGATGGGGGAGCCTGGTGGGCTGCCGTCTATGGGGGTCGCACAGAGTCGGACACAACTGAAGCAACTTAGCTGCAGCAGCAGCAACCCACTTCACCAGCTCTTGAACCGTCAGCTAAAGTATTTTTGGAAACCATATATATGTACATTCATAAATACTTGCTAGGTGGTGCTGCTGCTTCTGCTACGTACTAAGTGACCCCCACTGCCACCCCCCCCACCCCCA